>JAHHFK020000993.1:0-125949 GCA_024533555.2 Aedes koreicus | reverse complement strand
TTTTAATCGTTGGAACAGAGGTATTCAATACTATTCGTGCAGTGCACGTAAAAGTTTACATTTCCGAAATGCGTGAGTTTTCATTACACATACAATGACAGAAAATACTATGAGATCAAAATCAGATTTGTATACAAGATTTTTTCGTTCACCACCACACAAAAAATAACTAACACAACTTAAGACAAAGCAATAAGCTAACCTTTTTGATTTTCATAATTTCATAATTTCTTATCAGTCATCATACCACACCGAAATGATCTTGTGGTGACTCCACAACCAACGGAACTGCCTTCGAAAATCGCCTTCGGTACTTAACAAGCGCCTAGCAATTTATAGAAGGATCAGCCAAGCAAACTGATGATAATTTTTGGGTGTACTTGATCTAAATATCACCCTAAGTTTCAGAAAGCGAAGCCTACAGGGTGAGTGGAAATTCCTGTCAGTGAAGTTTATGGTCATAAAAAGAGAAGCTTGCATGAGTTCGATCGTGGTAATATCACATTGATTAGATTTTCCACTGTATTTATCAACTCAGTTTTTTGTATAGTTAGCATAAAGGGTGTCTGAAAATTATCCGTAACGACTTTGTCCGCATGCCTCAACACAATCAAACGGATTAAACTAAGCATACCTACATGGTTTAACATCTTAACCCATTGTCTTTATACGCAGTAAGTTTGGTACAGTTGTGATTTCTAATTCATTCAACATGAAGCCGAGTGAGTTGCGCACAGGTGTAATAAAAAATTTCGAAAAGGAAAAACTGTTTCAGTGATTGCAAAGACCCTGAATATGTCAAAATCTACAGTGAGCGACGCAATAAGACGATATCAACAGCTTGGAACGCTAGATGACTGCGTAGAAAAGAAACAAGCGCACCGTTCGGACTCCACAAATGCGCGAGATTATGCGGCGACGAATCAAGCGAAATTCTTTGATTTCAAAATCTTCCGTTGGAGCCATAGTTCACGACGATTTGAAGTTTCAGTCATATAAACTGTGCAAGAATAACAAACCGGTTGAGAAAAGCTAAGGTTCTCCTGAACCGCTTATCCGAGGGCCGCTATCGGTCAGTGCTGTTCACCGATGAAAAAGTTTTCACAATCGGGCAGCATCACAACCACCAAAATGATCGGCAGTTGCTTCCTGGTGCTTCCAAAAATCGTGGAAGTATTTCAAGGAGTCATCATCCCGCTTCTGTCATGGTTTGGGCTGAAATAACTCATTCTGGCAAAACCCCTTTGATCTTCATCGACAAGGGGTGAAAGTGAATCAAGCGGTATATCAGAAGCTACTTACTGACACAGTAGCTTCTTGGGCATCGCAGCATTTCGGCAAAAATGAATGGATTTTCCCACAAGACTGGACGCCGGCTCATGGAGCTTAAAAGACTATTAGTCTTTGCGAACGCATTTTCCCAAGCTGTTTAACGAAAAATGAATGGCCTTCTAACTAACTATTTGGACTATTCGGTATGGTCCATCCTGGTCGACTAATACAGGGTGCGGCAGAAAATAATGCGAAAATTTGTTCTATTTCTTTCAAATCCCATTTTCAACAAATTCATGTAATAATATCAACATTTTCGAGTGCAGTTATCTTTTTAAAGTCGTTTTAAACAAATTTATTCAATGTGTCCTCCATTTTTATTAATATCATCCTCGAGCCGGAAGCCAGAGCATGCCTTTCGGACGTAGTCCTCCGACATTGACTGCCATGTGCGTGTTATGGTTGACTTCAGGGTTTTCACACTAGGGTGTGATGTTTTGCAGGCTCGTGCTTCAACATTTGCCCAAATCGAATAATCCAACGGATTAAGATCTGGACTGCTAGGGGGCCACAAATCCTTCGGCCAAAACTTCATGTTATCGTTCAACCATTGTTGGGTTCGATTGGACGTGTGACACGGCGCTCCATCCTGCTGTAGGACAACGTTTTGGTCCTCGGAGAAGTTGACCTTCACCCAGGGAAGCACTTGGTCCTTTAAAATACCGATATACACTTCGGTATTGATTTTAACTCCAGCATCAATGAAAACAGGCGGCATTTCCAAACCGTTGGACGCCACCAAGCCAAACATCATGACACCAGCCGGATGTTTGGTTTGAAATTTGAATTTCACTTTTTTCGGAACGTTCTCCATTTTCTGCAGTGAAATGAACCGGTCCGTGCGGCTGTTGACCACAGCATCGATGCTGAAAAGCTTTTCGTCGGAGAACAGGATTATCATTTTTTCCTTCTTCAACAAGGAAAGCAATCTCTTGGAACGAGTCACTCGTAGTTCCTTGACCCGGTCCGTAATCAAGTGGCGTTTCACTCTGGCTCTGGAAGATGCATGCAGGTCTTCTTTGATGATTCATCTGCATGGATTTCTCCGAAATATTGGCTTCCTTTGCAAGTTTTCTTATGGAACGCACCGGGTTGCGAGCAATTTTTGCACGGACCGATTTGATCACGTCCGGCGTGCGTGCAAAGCGCGGACGTCCGCTTCCCGGCTTCCGCTGCTTAGGACCATCCTGCAGGGACTTTTTTATGCGGTAAACTGTTGCGAAATGGCACCCTACCACCAATCTCTTTCGGCTTCTTCTGGGCGAGCAACAAACTGGTGATCACTCCTTTCGCGAAAATTTGGACGAATTTGCAATAAAACAAATAGGATGTTTGGATGCTGCACTTGAAAGTAAAAATAAAAAAATACACTTTCGACAGAAATTAGTCACTAGCTACACGAATTAACCCAATAATCAAGTTTGAACATTTTCGCAATATTTTCTGCCGCACCCTGTAGTACACGACACTGAAGAAGTCTGCACATTGTAGACGAAATACGCGTATCTGTCAAGATAAGCAATAAAGGTAGTTGGAATTAAATTGAAATTACTAATCATTCTTCTCATTTTCTAATTTCAATAGAACATCTAAACTCGTCTCTTTTAAAGGTTTGGGAACAAATATCTGTCGAAGAACTCGTGGCCATCGTAGATAAATTCACGAAACGTTTAAAGGCGTTCATCTCAGCACAAGGCGGCCATTTTGAAATGAACAAATAAAACTTGTAATTTGCCAACATATTGCTATAATACACAATACTATGAATTTTTTAATCCAACAATAAGAGATAGTTTTAACACCATTTTGTTGTACGGATAATATTCGGACACCCTGTAGAAGGATCATCCAAGCAAACTGATTATATTTTTTGGGTGTACTTGATTTAAATAGCACCCTAAGTTTACAAAAGTGAAGTTAAGAATCTTGCGAAGAATTGTCTGCAGAAGGCTTACAGGGCGAGTGGGATTTCCTGTCAGTGAAGTTTATCGCCATAAAAAGGGAAGCTTGCATGAGTTCAATTGTGGTAATATCACAATAATTAGATTTTCTACTGTATTTATCTGTTCAATTTTTTTGTATAATTAACATAGGTAGTAACAAATGGAATCCAAATAGTTAATTTCATTAATTGAAATTACTGCAGTACCTATGAGCTTCACTATAAACGAATAATGCGATGTAAGGAAACGGAGCAGCACATCGAAATTTTTAGGTTTACTATTCTTTATACGATATATAATTTCAGATCATCCATGGAAATCCCAAGCATTGTATAAGTTTGTTTATTTTATTCTCGTGGCTATGAATTGCAGCAAGACCACAATCTGCAGACATGTAATCACAAATACAATTCAAAAACTAACATTGTTTATAATCATTCATTTCCTATTTCACAGACATAAAGGATACCCAGACAACACAGAATCGCATATGATAGCGCATATGATAGCGCATATGAGTACAACGTGGAGGCGATATACGGCGATATACATTCGTTCATTTAACTCCATGCTAAATGCACGCATATCGCCTCCACGTTATACTCATATTCGTTATTATATGTGATCTTGTGTTTACTGGGTAATTTATAGGTCCAGTTGCAAACAAGTGTTAATGGAAAATTCAAATTTCCAATTTATTTTTATGTTTATATCTATTAATTTTTGGGCATTTTTCCGTTTTGGGAATTTTTCATAGACATATGAAATTTATTGTTCATTATTGTTTTCTTTGCTATTCTGCTAGGATGTCTATTTTTCTCCTATAAAAATATAAACATTTAATACTAAGCCAGGAAAATGGGAGGGACCATCAGAGCACCTGATTGAAGCACTCTGGATGAGGAGAGTGGGAATGCCAACTTTCCATTGCTAACAGTTTGTGAATAGAGGGCGGGCTCTTCTCCCCGTCCATTGGGGCATCCTCATGTTAGATAGCTCGCTCTTTTGTCCAATTGTTCAATCTTGTTGTTGGAAGGAGAATCGTTATATCCCTGTGGATGTGATGTTGCCTATCGATCCACCCAACCCGTTGTTGGCGCTTCATACAATAGTAAGATGAGGATAATCAGTGGTTATTAGCTATAAGCTTGATCAAGTCTAACAGAGAGGAGAGCCTATTGCTGTCGGAGTTAGCTTCCTTGCTACGATGGGTGGTAGCCTAAATCATGCATCTTAAAAAAAGAAGGTTGCCTAAATTTTATTTTTGAATGTATTTCCTGTTTGGTATATCGTTAACATTTGTCTTTATTTAGTTTCGTTCAAGTCTTTCTCCTTTTGCCTTAATAGCCAGCCACATGCGTTGTTGGAAAGCGTCACAGCTGGCACGCACGATAATCCATATTTTCACCTGAGAACCTGAGCTTTCGCCTGGTGGGACGGTGCTGAGTCTAGTTGGTCTTGTTTTCCGTATGGTGCATATTTGTAGTGTTTTTTGACGAAAGAAAGCAAATGATTCTTCAAAACATTATCGATGTAATATTTACTGTTGATTTTAACAACACGTTCAATGACCAGCAATTGAACCTTTGGAGATACATCCTGGATCCTTTGAACAGCTAGTTCATCACGATGAATATCAGAAAGATGTGCTGCATACATCCGATCGTTTTGCTGGTTGCAGAATTTCACAATCACCGTCCTGGTTCAGCAGCTTCCAACATCTTTCGACGGTTGCAATCTTCTGCTTTTCATTCAAGCCATGCACCCGTTGTTGTTTTTGTATGGATTCAATCCAAGGTCGTCTTTCAAAACACTCCTGATCGTTGACTGCGACATTCCCAGTTATTTGGCTATTTATCAGCCAGACTTAACAGAATTCCACCGAATTCGCTCCCTCACTCGTTTGATGGCTTTTGGACACCTGACAGTGCGCTTACGGCCAAGTTTGGAAGGATTTTTTTTTCAAGAACTGAAGCGATCAATCTTTCGTTTAGTCCGAGTAGTTTTAATTTCTTCAAAATAGTACACAGTCTAAAATGATTCGAAACAGCTCCATTTTCTCGTCCATGATTATCACGAGTCTCAAACAAATGAAAATTCAATACAAACTGGCAAGCCATGTACACATTTGAATACACTTTAAAAAAAATGTGCTAACATGTCTGTGATAAACCCGTCCAAAGTGACACATGTTTAAAAAACACTGACAGGAATTACCACTCACCCTGTATACACCTACTACTATCATGGACGATATGGTTGTCAAATTGCTGGTGCCTAGAGAAAAATAACTTTCTATATTATCGCTTGGATCTTACGAAGGCGGATCAATGACTTTTTGAATTTCCTGCCTCTGTCCTGTCAATAGACAACTGTCAGTTTACTCCTGTCATAATTTGAACAAGCTGCGTCGATAAGTTTTTGTTTCACAGCTATTGATAGCAGACTACCGCGTGTTCTGAAAATCAAATGGAAACAAGTGGATTTCGTGTGTTAATTAAGAATCATATTTTACGGATAAAAACCATCACTCAAACCAAAACTAAGCTTGATGAATACTTTGAGGTATCTGCACCACCAATTTCAATGGTTAATAAGTAAATCACCTAATTAAGTTGTGGTCGTACAAGCATGGAAGATAACGGACGTTCTAGACGCCAAGTTGAGGTGTCTACATCCGAAACAATTGCAAAAAATCACTATATAGTGTTGGCCAATCGAAGATTTACAACAAGAGAGATTGCGAAAGCCATAGGCATCTCACATGGTTCAGTGGATTGAATTTTGAATAATCACTTAGGTATGTGAAAGTTTTCCGCAAGATGAGCAACCGTATGACAAATTCGCAACTAACACATTTCGTGGAAACTGAAGTCCCCCGGCAATGACACCAACAACTGTTTAGACCGATTCTCGGATAACATTTGCTTCGATTGGCCTGTAATGCCAGTGGGCCTTGATTGGTTTTGCTGTTCATCAGAATTTCTTTCGCGAGAAAGATGAAAATCGGATAGCGGTTGAAAGTCGGAGGAGTTGTGTGAAGTGGAAAACAAAAATTGAATTGCGCTTGAACGCTGAAGAACGGCAACCAGAGTGCGTAACGAACGTAAGAGGATTCTCACAAAACTTCAGACGCAAACAAAAGCACCAGACTGATGTTTTCAATTTTCGAAATTGAACTGAACGTCTGAGGGATTCGGTTGAGAACACACGATGCGGGTGGATTGAGTTCGCAGGAGCAGCAATACATCGCAGTTTTTCTCGGGATTTTCAAAACCAGTCCTGGGTTAATGTCAATAACCACTTTTCAACTAATACGTACCAAGAGCTTACTGTGTGTCTGGTTGAAACAGTAAAATTTCGACAAAGATTGATCCCAAACAATATAAAACTGAACCTAATGTCAATTTGACTGAAATGGGGGTCGTTTCATATTTCCTTTCATTCAATAACCTTTCATATATTGTCTTAAACAGTGATGTTGAGTATTAAAATGCGAAGCACGATGTGTTAAATGACAAAACTAAGTGTATGGTTTACAGTAGGATTCACACCATTTTTCATTCGTTTATTTTAAATACACCGCTAAACGACTTTTTTAAGTAATTTTTTTTCTAGCTGTCACAGTGGTAGCAGGCCCTTACTTTTAATCTGCACTGGACCCTTTTATTGGTAAAATTCAATGATATAAGCGTATATTTTAAATCAACACACAGGCGTTGCTAGGTTATGGTGCCCATTTGGTAACTGTTTTTGTCGTGATGATTCAAATAGTTTTAACGAAAGAGATTCGCTTTTATGTATTGAGCTTGTTTTTGGGCATATTGAGTTTTCGTCAGTGTACTGTGTATTTTTATGCCTTGTCTTATTCATAAGATTTTATTTGTGCTTATGGTCTGTTCATGTTTTTGATACTGCATTTCTATTTGTTTCCTGGATTAATTTGCATTTGTTTATAACGGTCCATTTTCAAAGTGTACGTCGTTCCTCCAATAAAAAATGTTTGCTGCCGCTCTAATGAATTCTTGTCCACCCCATTCGTTGGTATTTCTGATTCGATTTAGCAGATTTTTTTATTCTAGTTTCTATCATCTCTTAGACCCCCCTCCGACACGCTTCGATAATTCCATAAAGTTTTCTAAGTTATTTTCAATAAAGTCGACAATTCTGTTCGTAGTTTCTTCATTCTGTTATATTGTTCTTGTGATCCGATTTTTGTTTTATAGTATTGATATACTATAGTTGAAAATAGACAGTGCCCATCTTCTGGCAATTTTTTCACTATAATCGCCTTTTTATGTGTCGTGAAACTTGGTCATATGGTCTTTCCTAAGCGGGCTCTCTGTGGCCTGTTTCTGATAAACATGCTCGTCATCGTCAGTCTCAAGTAACAATTTTCTGTGACTATGTGCTTCATTTAGAACAGTCAGACCCTGATCAAAATATTAACCCTTTTCGATAACGGTGTAATTACTTTCAAATATTATACCATGAGCAAAGCAGTTATTTTGGTTATCAGTTCTATAAAATAAATCCATAAATAACAACATTATATGCTGCAAAATTGAAAAGTGTACTTTGGTCGTCTCCCTTAGATTGAAGTAAGATCTCTAAGAGTAAATTGCGGCATATCCCGCTAGTATCACACCTGATGTTAGTGCCTTTATATAAACGTTCTACGACGTGGCAGCGAAATAAACGAGCAGAATATGTGATACTTTCACTATAGGTCAAATCCTTGGTCTCACATGCAGTTCTATAGCATGAGATGAGCCCTCTCACCATCGCAAAGATGACAACTTTGACCTGAGAGAGGATATTTTATTATGTAACATTTTGTAAAGCCTTGAAACCAAAGGTATGAAGACAGGCGCATTTGAGAAAACAAAAAAAAACTAGGGTAAAAACTCGAAATCGAACATGAGATGAACACAAAAATAAAAGCGGTTGAGCACAAGGCACGAGCGCATGGTTGACGTTGGATAAAATTGGGTTATTGGTTGTTTTATTTAATTGTAAATAAAGTTACCCAAAGAGCCTTTGGTTGCCTTGTATGTAAAGATTTACTTGATAATGGTAATTGTATCCAAGGAAAGAAAGACAGCACTGTGATATTATTTGTTACCATAATTTCTAAAAATAAAATGACTTTTTTAAAATCAAATACCCTTAAGATCGATTGGTGGTGGAAGAAGTACGACAAAAAGATTTTTCTATTTCCGACGTAACGTTTCACGAGCGTTAAATCTTCACATGCTACAATTGGAGTTATTGTTTCTTTTTTAATTTTTAAACGCAACGGCCAAGCATTTCCTCATATTTGCACTAGTTTTTAATCAGGTCCAAACACGATAGGTGCTTAATAACAAAGTCTGTTTTAGTTGCAGTCATAAAACATCGATTAGAGTCACCAATTTTACAATATAAAACAACTTTCACTTTTGGAAACTTTCAATAGTTCATAGATTATCAATACTAAATTTTTTGAATAATTCAACAAATAGCTAGAAGCATGTCCAATCGATTGATACTAATAATAAGAAAATCTAGCGAGTACTCAATGCGTTAGTAACGTGCAGAAACTTTTCGTGACACTCCCTATTTTACTTATTCTTATTTACTCCCATATATTGCCGAAGAATATTATCCAACAGCATTGAAAAAAATCGTTTATAACTGCACAAATTATATAGTTTTTGTCTGTATTTTCAATCCATCGCACCAGTTCAGTCGCATACCCATCAGCATTGGACGAACATTTGAAAATGCTTCCGAACCAAATTTAGTTTAATTAACAACGCCTTGTTGAACGGCAGTGAAATGAAAATAAAATTTCAATCATGATAATGAGTTCATCAAATAGTTTTCAAATTTCATAGATCTTAGATCATATATTATTAACTCTGGTCTCTCTTCAATTGTCAAAGAATATATATTAAATTATTTTTAATTTAACGACATTCCATCAGCTCTCCATGAGGAATCGCAGCAAGCCGTGCTTTGAAACTGACGTGTTTAGTTTTTGCTGCGTCGTTTCCACGAAAAAAAAATCATTTAATATTTCGTAGCTCATCTTAAACAAACAGTGAAATCCTAAAATCTCCGCGGGCTTTGTGCGTAGTGAATGTAAACGATTCCCTCCCAAAATGTGTGATGGTTGGTATTATTTCCCCGTTTTTTGTGCTTCGCTCCCGCACCCGGGGAAAAAGTTAAAAGCTTAGTTTTGTTTGTTAGTGCTATTAGTATTGTGCCACCGGGCATAAATTATTAAATTAGAGTATATTTCCGCTTTGTCGCGAGTGAGTTGATGTTTATTAACAGTTTTGAAGTTGATATAGAGTCGCCTCACAGCGGGGGATTTTGATTATTGGCAGAGTGTGAAGGAAAAAAAAGAAAACCAGTGCAATATAGAAAAAGGCCATTTGCTGGTCAGAAGCAACGAACGAAGCCAACGCACATGCACGCGTGAGTGACTGGTATATAATTTCAGATGCACTCACCACGTGGTATACAGAGGGAGAGCTGTGAAGTTTGTTTTCTTCGTTGCGCAATGATTGTGTTTTTTTTTTCAAGTTAAATTTGTTCTCGAAAGTGTTTTTTTTTACCTTTTTTCTATTGTATTGCATTTGTGCGCGAAGTACTAATTGTATTCGGGCTGTTCCATTCGAAACGATGGAGTACTACTTCTGAAGAGACATTAATGCATCCTTTAGCATCACAGGGAAGCCGTCCTAATGAAGACTGAACATAAGCAACAATTTCCGGTGGATCTATCCGATTATAACTAAATATGAACGATACTGCTAAATACGTGCTATCCTCAAAACAATATGATTTGATGATGAAAGTGTATGCACAGTACCTGTATCCATCTGATTTTTGTACTGTGTTTGTGCGGGGCTTGTTGAAACAGAAAACGACCTAACCAGACATTCTGAAATGGGTCACTGGAACCCAACCGAGCTATCACCTTCCAATTCCCGGGCAATGTTTGTCGAGTCGACAACAGTTTGTTTCACAGCAAACATTTTTCTTCCATAATAACACTTCCGGACAGTGGGCATTTGATTGTACATACACTCATCCATCATCTCTTCATGAGGAATTCTAATTCCAATTCAGAATTCTAAGCCTTACTGTCACCTATTGGCGATCATATGTGAAGTTAGGGTCCGACCATATTATAACTTCAAATTAATGATTACGTGCTGCTACCTTATTAAGTTTCTGAAATACATCAGCTACATCATCATCAACTATTCCCTTCCCTTTTTATCAGCAACGACGTTGCTTAGAATGCACCAATGACTATTTTGGACAAGCGTCATCTACGAGTTTTAACTTTACGTTTGATTGCCATTAAGCTAGGTAGCAGCTTCGACGAAATTTCACTGTATCATCTGAAACGTGGTTGAAGGTTCACCTAGCCCATATTCCTATGATAACTAGTAATAATCGCGCTTCGGTTGAACCTCATTGGTTACGATATCGCCACTGTGCAAAGTTAATGAAAAATTTGACAGACAGACCATATGACTCACCAATCCTCTGGTACCGTTCTAAATTCAAATATAAAAAAAGAAACTTCTACGAGGCAAGTTAGTATCCTAAATTCGGCCTTATGACCCATTCGGTAAAATGGTTTTCGGCCTACCGATCTATTTGGCCTAATAGCCTTTGGCCCAACGGCATTCAGCCTAATACGCATGAGCTGTAACCCAGTCCATACACACTGTTACTCGTTCTTCAACCTCATTGGTTTCGTTATACACAGTACAGTATGACCATTCGGTACAAAACCATATAAATTGCACCAAAAGTTGCAGTTTGTATGGACGGGGTTACACAAACAACAAACACATTCTCCTCATTCGGCCCGGAAAAGAAATGTCCGACGCTACTCTTCGATTCCATTTTGCCTCGTTCGTTTACTGTACACTGCGCACACGGTCTCATTTAAGGACATATGGGATCAAGTTCCTATCACTTCTGAGTTTTCTGAGCGCGAACCTCAAATAAAGGGTGTATTAGATAAAAATGGCACACAGAAAATCTTCTGTAACTTTTGAATCGTATGAGTAAAAAATCTAGAAATTTGAGTAGATCCATAGTGTATTATTTACATCTGCCAAGTTTCATAGTTATACATTCAGTAGTTCCAGTCATGTCGTCGAAACAAGAAATTGTCCGTGAGAAAATTTTGTGCACTCACAATCAAAATCCAGGGGCGTCCCACCAGTGGATTGCTAAAAGGCTTGGAATTGCAAATACAACTGTGTCTCGTGTAATAAGAACCTTCAAGGAGCGTCTGTGTGTCAGAAGGAAGGAAGGGAGTGGTCGTAAAAGTGGTCAAATGGACAGTAAAATGGCCAGGAAAGTCGTACAACAATTCAAGAACCGTCCAAACATGTCAATTCGAGATGTCGCTAAAAAGTCTAAGGTGTCAGTCGGTTTTGTGCAGAAAACCATGAAGCGTGCTGGGTTACATGTTTACGGCAGCAGGGTAAATGCACCCTTCTTTTTGGGGAAATGCTCCTTAAACTTTGGAAAAATGCTCCTTAGTTGCGTTTGCCCGGTATAATGCTATCGGAGGTATTTACCTTCTGGTTAGCGCTTGCCGGTTGTTTTGACGACGGGTCTTAAGTTTCTTCAAGATTGTATAGCGGAGCTTCGCTCCGCAATTTTTAAGGTAGTTTTGACGGGTTGAAATTTCATTTTGGCGAGTCTTAATTTCATTTTGAAGAGTCTTAATTTCGTTTTGACGGGTCTTAAATTCAGAAACTTAAAACCCGTCAAAACTATAAAATCTTGAAGAGACTGAAGACCCGTCAAAACACCCGGCAAGCGCTAACCAGAAGGTTAATAGCTCCGATTGCATTATACCGGGCAAACGCATCTAAGGAGCATTTTTCCAAAGTTTAAGGAGCATTTCCCCAAAAAGAAGGGTGCATTTACCTTTTGCCCATGTTTACAAAGTGCAAAAAGCCTCAAACCGGAATGAAAAACAAAACATCACTGCGAAAACCCGCGCCCGGAAACTTTACACGAAGCTGCTCACCAAATCCGGTTGCATCGTGATGGATGACGAAACATACGTCAAGGCCGACTTCCGTCAACTTCCTGGGCAAGAATATTTCGTTGCCAAGTCGAAGTTCGATGTTCCGGAGGATGTTCGAAAGAAGAAACTATCGAAATTTGCAAAGAAGTTTCTAATCTGGCAGACGATTTGCGGATGTGGTGAAATAAGTGCTCCCTTCATCACTTCCGGAACAATAAACGGTGCGATTTAC
The DNA here is from genome assembly GCA_024533555.2 of Aedes koreicus. NCBI lineage: Eukaryota > Metazoa > Arthropoda > Insecta > Diptera > Culicidae > Aedes > Aedes koreicus. The sequence continues at coordinate 113,384 of JAHHFK020000993.1, read as the reverse complement.
ACGGAAGAGTGCCTTAAGAGGCGTCTCTTGCCATTCATTAAGAAGCACAAAGGATCAACTCTGTTTTGGCCTGATCTAGCATCCTGCCACTACGCTCGAAACGTATTGGAGTGGTACCGAGCCAACGGAGTCAATTTTGTGCCAAAGGATATGAACCACCACCAAATTCACCGGAACTTCGTCCAATTGAAAAATTCTGGGCAGTTATGAAAACGGAACTTCGCAAACATCCCAAAACTATAAAAACAGAGCTAGAATTGAAGAAAATTTGGGTAAAAACAACAAAAACACTGGGAAAATCGGTTGTACAAGATTTGATGGGTGGAGTGAAAATGAAGGTGCGGGCATTCGGGATGGGAGACGAAATTGAATAAAACAAATGTTGTAAATCGAAACTCATTAGTAGTTCTTCATTCCCTGAAAATTTCAAGAAAATCCGATAATCAGTTTAATTTTGATGAGTATATATGTGTGTGCCATTTTTATCGAATACACCCTTTACTATTAGGACTTCAGGCGTGAATTTTTCAAGAATCGTTTGCTCCTCTGGTGTTGCCATTGGTTAGCAATTTGAGTGTTTTTTTATTTGTTTTGTTTGTGATTTTTAGTCTCAAAAACGTGAAGTGATAATCAACCTAACATGTAGTTTACATGGAGAAAGGACTTCCTCCCATTTCACCTTAACTCAGTGCGACAGTCCACTTTTCTCAGTCGCATAGCAACTACGATTCAGTTTCGAAAACAGTAGAGTCAGTAGAGTAGACTGAGTAGCACAACTTTTCACAAAACTGAGTTGTAGTCCCCATGCGACTGAGTAAAGTGGACTATCACACTGAGTTGAATTTGTGGCCATCCTGATTATGACTTGAACACGGCCTCAAATTCAATTCCATTACGGCCCGTGTGAAGAAACTGAAGAAGTCTGTTAGTCGCAGACAAAAAAGGCCTATCTGTCAAAGGATAAGCCTTTTTTTTAGTAGAGCGTAAAGAAATGCTAATAGAAAAACGTATCCTTTGACAGATAGGCGCGTTAACTACACAGCTAAAAATTATGAATTTTACGTGTGGTGTAAAATGCTTAAATATCAAAAGTACATGAATGCATACAATTCCCTTGCTTAATTTTAAATGCACAAAACTAGAGCACCAAAATACATTTAAAAATATGAGTTTATTCATTGAAAAGTACATTAGTACACGTTGCAAGAATAATGAAACTTATTTCACTCGCTTTTAAATGCATGACCATGCGTGTTTCACAGAAAAAAATAATGAATTTTAACAAGCGGGTAAAATTTCCCCTCGTTTAATTTCAAGCCAAAGGAGGCGTAAACAACGAAATTGGTTGCAATCTCTCATGTGCCATGCAACAATGTTTGCATTCTTTCATACAACAGGCTAGATTCAGGCGTTATCAGGCTGAAATTTACATGAAATATTCCATTATTTTCTGCCAAATCTAGCATTCCCTTTATGTGCATTAGATCACGCAGAAAATTCAATGTTTCTTTTTATCTGTGCACAGCAGTGAACCGTTTTCCGTATATATCGGAGATTAAAAATTGTGATGTGCGTAGAGTTCAATTTACTCCAGACGGTGGACATCGACGATTATTTGGTTTCCACAGCAACACGTAGGAAAACTTAAAATGTCCAAGAACGCAGTTCATCAGCCCAATCCTCGAACCAATAATGATATGGATTATAAAATATGTTTGATTAAGCAAACCAAGGTATTAATAAAGCTGTTTTGGTGAAAACAAGATAATTGTCAATTTGTCATATGTTATTATTTACGATTTTTGCAATCACTTGAAGCACCTATCTTGCAATTTTCATTTCGATGATATAAGTTGAATTTAACAATAAGGTAATAAATTCTCTCACCTCTCTCCTCTCGTCTCCCCTTTTGTAACACGAAAAATGAACTTGGATGTAATAATAAACGCAGCGGTCATTTAAGCAGGTCATGTAAAATTCAACTGAGCAAATATTACATGCTTTGATTTTAGAGTCGTGTAAATTTAAAAAAACATATAATTTTGAGGTTATTTGCATGCTCTTTTTATGTACATGAAAATAAATTTAAAATTACAAAATAATTTTAACTGTGTAGGGATAGTTTGAAAAGGTGGTTCAGTTCTCTAGTTTAAATTTATCTAGTTTTCCAATAAACGAGACGACAGATCAAACATATCTATATGATTCAAATGTATTATGTTCGATCTGTCGACTTGTCAATCTGAACCAGATTTACTCAAATTCGAGTGACTCCAATTTTGGCTAAATTAAGTCGAAAACGGCTCAAAAGCCTATGAAACCTTCACAACAAAAAGGATGCGATAATTTCCCCTCTACCGTTGAAAAATTGCCCAATCCAACCGTTGGCAGTTCCAAAGTCTCAATTTGCCTTTCACGTAATACATACTAATGAAACGATAAATTCTAATCATAGGATCATAAATCGTCGATGATTGTCGTTCATTCTGCGGTTGGCATTGGAGTGTTGTGATGGCAAGACGATCCGCGTCTTGAAAACGAAACTCTTCCCGCATAATTCGCGAAATCTGCTCTCGTCCATTTCACGTACGGCCACCGCTCAACCACACCAGTCGTCGAAATTTTCCCGTAAATTTACATAATCTGTACTTAATATTTATTCCTCTATTCGCCTCGACCAAGCAACAACGAACGACAATGCTGCTTTTCGATTTTCGTACTTTCATCTCCGATTTCCACGCCACGCGGTCTCCACTTGGTTGGAAACAATACAGAGTAGCTACCTACCGAGGACGATTGCCTGCTCACCAAAATAAACTTCCATAAATGATTACTCCCAAAATGCTGGCAAACGGCGATAACAACTTCCGAACCACACGCGCGCGTGGCACGGTTTCCCGTTCTTGAAACTCTGAGAACCCGAGTCCACGGCGCTGGTTTTTGTAGTGTTGTTCGGAAAATAAACGAAAAAATTAAGCACGAGTTATGATGCCCGGGCATCCTGCCGGGGAACACACTCGTATGAAAAATTTCCCACGTGCTTCGTTCTGGATATTTGTTTTCCGGTCTGTTCTTCATTTTTGCTTAGATCTAATAAACAGTCGAGATCTCAAGAGCCAGAACACAATGCACTGACTGGTTCCATTTTTGCCAACGGAACGAGCTGAAGCACCCCTGGATTGTTGTGTTGTGCGCTTTTTAAAATGCATGACTTGAAAGGTCCGGTAAAATATTAATTTGTACCCATTGGGTGAATGGACGGCCGGGAAGCCAAAGCAATTTCCGAAAATGCCGTATTGTTCGTTTCTTTCATTTAGCTACGAAATGACCACTCAGAGATTGAGAAAGCTCCAGCACAGAAAGGGCGTTGGCTCCCTTCGGTGCAGGAGCCAGATAAATCACGTTCCAAAAACGTGACTTATTGGCACCATACAATTTTTATCAAAATTGTCGATACGAAACATGGACGTTCGACGTTCGGAGGCAGAAAACAGTATCAGCGAAGAAATTAGTCTTTCGGTCATGAAGCAAATGATGACCTATTTGATTCGGGATTCAATGCGAAAAACGCACCACGTTCCATAGGAAGCGAGGTCGACTACTAGTTTAGTATTCCCTCTTTCAGGCAAAGAACAACCATCCGGAATGAACGTGATTTTTTTAATTAAAAACAAGTCCCAGCATTCTTCAAAAATTTTCACCGAACCAGACCAAGTCCATTATTCTCTTTCATTCCGTTTAGGCGAAACTGTCGATAGAACAGTCCGGCCGAGTGCAATTTCCAACGCTGCTGAAAGGCGTAAACGCTGAGTCAATATTGTTGACATGGCCAGTGGCACACTGAAACACAGCACATATTAGGGATGTGAAATGGTTTGGAATGGAAGCTTACCGCACAGAAAAGGCCAGGCAAGTCGAATGACTCAGCAGATCGGTTGAAGCTTGGAAAAAGTAACTGACGTATGCGAGAATATTTACGAGAAATGCGACTTCGCCAAAGCATCTTACTTGCTTCTGCGTTCACTCCTTCACTTCCTGGAAGGGTTGATTCAAGAATGTTCATCGTAAGGAAAGCCGTCTGTCACCCCGGGAAATAGTAATGCAAGTAACTATTGAGATGGATTTTCTTTTTGTTTTTGTTCTTGCGCGGGTTTATCTTATTCTTGCATATGGATGAACATTTATCAATCACTAAGTTGAGGGCGAATACGTTTTACATTTGCATGTTATACGAATGCTAGTTTAGCAATGTGTAACCAGCCGCCCTTTTCTCTGTAGAGGCTTCCAAGATTATGGCGTATAAGGATATTGTCGGGCGGTCAAATTAGATGTAATTCCTTTGAGATCCGGCACCTTATTTTCTGTTTGTATATAAGTTCTTGATTACTGAATAAAGGTAAACTTTGATGAAACAAAATCGCGAAAATCGTGACAAAAGCAAACGAATATTGTTTCAAAGATATTTGTTTATCGATTATTTATTCGCACCAACTAGTTCCGAAATGGTTGAAACATGTTCCGAAAAAAGCAGATTTCATGTCGTATTTATCGACAATCACTGAACTAAATTGCGGGCGAAGACCACTGAATGAAAGGTATTAAATTACCAATGTATTCTTATAAATTATTTCCCAAACTTTTTACAAACATAATTTCAAATGCTCCTTCAATATCAATAAACGTCGCTAATGAAATTTCTGTTGATTTAAAAGATTTTTCTAGTTGTGTAACAAGCGTATGAAGAGCTGTTACCACTGATCTAACAGTTTGATATGTAAACTGATACTTATTGAAAGGAGTTGATGACAAGTACGATGATTTTATATGCTCAACAATTATTTTTTACATTATTTTTAGTATAATAGATGGTAAACTAATCGGTCTGAAGGATTCTGATGACATTGTATCCTTCTTGTTAGCCTTGGGAATAAATGAAACCTTCACTTGACGTCAGGTTTTTGGAACATAACTCAATGTTAAACTTGTACTAAACAAGTCTTTAAGAATAGGTATCAAGGTTACCTTACCTTTCTGAAGTAGTACTGGAAAAATTTCATCCCTACCTGGTGACATGAAACGTTCAACAGAATCTATCGCCCATTCGACTCGTTTTTCTGCAAAAGGAGTATTGGCCAGATTCTGCGCATTTGTCATGGCACTCTCTAATCCAGTTGATTGATTTGTTGTATTTTGAACTGTCACTCTGGTTTTACGAGAGTCAGTTTGCGCTGCACGTAAGTCCTGGTCTTCATTTACGTCAACATATGAGCATATGAATTAAATACTTGAATTAACACCATAATCGAATAATATATCCCTTTTCCCATCCTTGCCATCCCTATTCCCACATTTGCCATAACAACCGTTACGCGCAATTCAATGCGCTCCCCCAGTTGACCCTTACTGTCGATGAGAAGGCTCCCATACTATCATACGGAGTCAGCTGATATAAGCAGCTGTCATTGCCGGGGTCGGCAACTAGTAGGAAAATTGTTGAGCGTTTCACGGGTGTTTCCGTGACCTTTTGTGTCGTCGGCTGGCTGTTTGAAGTGGCGTCTCGGACATCGAGCGGGCAATGGCCTGGGTGTCCGTCACTGTGCAGTGAAGAAACGGCGAAATTCTATTGCAAAACTTGAGCCGGAGAACACGGAGCACCGTAGGCCGTTCGACAATTACAGCCCATTGGACGGAAGACAATTTCAATCATACCGGCAATGTTCCCTACCCTACCTTCCTTTCCTATCCATATATTGAATAAAAGTTAAAAAAGAAAATGAATTCTACGAACAAATTAATTCACTTTTCTATTTTGAACTGATCCCTTTCTCCTATTCTTTCTTGTTTACTCCACCTTGGTAACGGTTTGTATGGGAAATTTTTCCGCCCAATTCCCCTCGGAGCCAGTAAACGACTCTAAATCCCAGGAAAAGCCTGAAGGGGGAAAAAAGAAAGTCCTCATCTTAAAGAATCTCTAACAATTTTTTTTTTATTTGTACAGGCTCAATCGAATCAACTTTACAGAGCCAAATTTTCATATTTATATACATCATTTATCTTAAAACTAAAGTTAGGAGGATAGAGCCGATTACTCGCGGCCGTCTCGAGGTTAATAGGAATTACAAATTACGGATGGGAAGGAGGGTGGGAATTTAAAGTATGGATTACATAACACATTAAATTTAAATTCTATACAATTTATGGTTTTCTTTTGACTTGAAAATTTTTTGAAAAAGAAAAAAAAACACATACACACATACACCGATAAAAAAAAACTTATAGTAAACATACAGGTTAAACTAACTACAATCTAAGGCTAATGTTAGTCAAAAACACATAAATGAGTTTCATGTACTCCAAATCAAGAACAGCCAAAATATCTCGAATTGGCACATTGGGTTGTCTACCTCGAGCCCGAAGGGAATCATAAAGCTCCGATCTGACTCCACGATGTTCAGCACAAGACCAAATAACGTGATCTGCGTCCTGATAGCCTTGTCCACACTCACAGAGATTGCTGTCGCTCAGCCCAACCCGGTATAAATGAGCGTTCAAAGAATAATGATTGGACATGAGGCGAGACATGACACGAATGAAGTCTCGACCCACATCCATCCCCCTAAACCAGGATTTCTTCGACACCTTTGGGATGATAGAATGTTGCCATCGCCCCAAATCTCCTTTACTCCATTTATACTGCCAGCTGACGAGTGACTGTTGACGAAAAATAGTAAAAAATTCATTGAAGGCGATTTGTCGATCATAAATATCGCCTTCCATAGCGCCCACCTTTGCAAGCGAGTCCGCTTTCTCATTGCCCGGAATTGAACAATGAGATGGGACCCATACAAAGGTGATGATAAAATAACGCGAAGATAAAGCACTTAGAAGCTCCTGTATTTTCATGAGAAAATACGAGGAGTGCTTTACCGGCTTCAATGAGCGAATGGCCTCTATAGAACTGAGACTATCCGTGAAAATGAAGTACTGATCCGGTGTTAATGAGGCAACAATTTCTAGCGTAAAGTGTATTGCCGCTAATTCAGCGACATATACGGAACAAGCAGCTTGAAGTTTACGATTGGCGCTATAAATTTCATTAAATATACCAAAGCCTGCTGACTCCTCTATCAAAGATCCGTCAGTGAAGAACGATTTAGTGGAATAAACTTGGCCAAACTTTGCAGCAAATATTACCGGAGCAATCATAGGACGATGATGCTCTGGGATTCCATGAAGCTCTTGCTTCATGGATAAATCAAAATGAACCGAATTGTCGAAATCGGAGAAGCAAACACGATTGGGAAAGTTCGGCGAAGGGCTGACATCCTGTGTTATGTACAAATGGTACAAGGTCATGAAGCGGGTTTGAGTATTCAACTCAAGGAGCTTCTCAAAATTTTCGATCACCTGGGGGTTCATAACTTCACACCTGGTGAGGAGCCGGAGAGATAATTCTGAAAACCGATCCGAGAGTGGCAACATGCCAGCCAGCACTTCAAGACTCATGGTGTGAGTCGAGTGCATGCAACCTAACGCGATACGAAGACACCGATACTGAATACGTTCCAGTTTAATGAAATGCGACCGAGCCGCTGACTGAAAACAAAAACTACCGTATTCCATAACCGACAAAATCGTTGTCCGGTACAACGTTAGAAGATCTTGTGGATGAGCTCCCCACCAGGTCCCGGTAATTGTGCAGAGAAAATTGACCCTCTGCTGGCACTTTCGCTTCAGATACTCAATATGGGATCTCCAGGTGCACTTAGAATCGAACCAGACCCCAAGATATTTAAATGACATAGAGTGAGTTATTGGCTTACTCCAAATTTGAAGCTTCGGTTGTGCAGGGTTATGCTTCTTAGAAAAAACTACCAACTCAGTTTTCTCCGTAGAGAATTCGATACCTAGCTCTAAAGCCCAAGTAGAAAAATTGTCCAAGGTATCCTGTAAGGGTCCTTGCAGATCGACCCCATTGGGTCCCGTGACAGACATTACACCGTCATCTGCAAGTTGTCTCAACGTACAGTTGTCACTTAGACAACCATCAATGTCTTTGACATAAAAATTATACAAAAGGGGGCTTAAACATGATCCCTGGGGGAGACCCATGTAGCTAAATCGTGAAGCTGTAGAGGTTCCATGAGAGAAGCTCATATGTTTCTCTGACAGCAAATTGTACAAAAAATTATTCATTAATGGTGAAAAGCCACAAGCGTGGAGTTTATCTGAAAGAACTTCAACAGATACTGAATCAAAAGCCCCCTTGATATCCAAGAATACAGAAGCCATTTGCTCTTTTTTAGCAAAAGCTGGAAAGCAACGCGAGACAGTCGTTCGTTCCCTTACCCCTACGGAAACCCTATTGCGTATCTGAAAGCAGGTTGTTCGTCTCAACCCATTTGTCCAGACGCAAGAGGATCATTTTCTCCAACAACTTTCGAATGCAGGATAACATCGCGATGGGTCGATAGGAGTTGTGGTCGGACGCGGGTTTGCCAGGTTTTTGAATGGCGATAACTCTCACCCGCCTCCAATCATCGGGTACAATGTTGAGCTCCAAAAACTGATTAAACAAGTTCAACATGCGCCTCTTCGCGACGTCTGGAAGGTTCTTAAGCAAGTTGAACTTGATTCTATCAGCTCCTGGAGCCGTATTGCCACACGAAAGGAGCGCGAGAGAGAGTTCTACCATTGAAAAAGGTTGGCTGATCTCATCTATCGAATTCGTGGTTTCGCGAGGAATCATCCGTGCCGGCACAGAATCTGGACAAACTTTTCGCGCGAACTTGAGGATCCATTGGTCCGAGTACTCCTCGCTCTCGTTTTTCGTAGTTCGGTTACGCAATCTTCGCGCCGTGTTCCAAAGAGTACTCATCGACGTCTCGCGCGATAGCCCGTCCACGAATCTTCGCCAGTATCCGCGTTTCTTGGCCTTGATGAGGCTCTTAAGTTCGCGTTCGAGAGCCGTGTACCTTTCGAAGTGCTCAGGTGTTCCACGTCTACGGAAAACTTTAAACGCGTCGGACTTTTTACGGTAAACCTCGGTGCATTGCTGATCCCACCATGGAGAAGGTGGTTTCCTGCGAAATGACGTCCCTGGAACTGGCCGAATTTGAGCTTGAAGCGCGCTGTCTAAGATCAGGTTGGAGAGGAAGTTATATTCTTCTAGCGGTGAAAGCCTTTCTACCGTCGTTACGGCTTCATCTACTGCTGTCCTGAACTTTGTCCAATCGATGTGACGGGTAAGATCATACGTGACGTTGACAGATTTCGACGGATTGAACCCGGTGGCAATCGAAATTTTTATGGGCAAGTGATCACTACCGTGGGGATCTTGAATCACATTCCATGTGCAATCCAACGATAATGAATTCGAACAAAGTGTGAGGTCTAATCTACTGCCAACTGAGGATGGACCAGCCAAACGTGTTACTTCTCCATTGTTAAGAACTGTCATATTCAAGTTGTCACAGAGGTCATATATCAGGGAAGACCGGTTGTCATCGTACAGTTCTCCCCAGCCTGTACCGTGAGAGTTAAAATCTCCCATGATCAACCGTGGAGAAGGAAGGACCGAACAAATATCTGAAAGTTGTTTTCGGTTAATTGAGGCTCTAGGAGGAATATACACAGAAGCAATGCAAACGCTTTTATTTTTAATAACAGCCTGACATGCGACAACTTCAATACCTGGAATTGGAGGAAAATTCACTCTATAGAAGGAGTAGCACTTTTTGATCCCCAAAAGTACTCCTCCTCCACGTGAATCCTCACGATCAAGACGAATAATATTGAAATCATGAAAAGAAAGATCGATTCCGGAAGAGAGCCATGTTTCACAAAGAGCGAATGCATCACAACCGGTATTGTGAGCTAAATATTTAAAAGATTCCAATTTAGGAATAAGACTTCGACAATTCCACTGTAGAACAGTGATCAAATCCCCGACCTCATTTGGAAAATTATCCATCGAAGGAAATGATTGCTGCAAGGAGGGGCCACTTGATTGTCAATTGCTTCAAAAAGTTTTCACCGTGGGAAGCATTGCCAAAACAATGCTTTTAAGAGGGTCAGTAATTTCGAGGTACTTGAAGATACCTTCGGCAATGTCATCAAATGAGAACAGCCCACTTGAGGAGGGAGCTTCTGTTCTTAAAATAGGGGCTTCAGGGGTTTTTGATGTCCCCGGGAGAGATGGAAAGTCCTGGGTGTAGTTAGTACTACGGAAACCAGGAGGAATTGTTTTTTCCTTTTTTACACCTTTTTTTGAAATGGGCAAGCTGGTCTCGGGCTTCTTTTCAGCAATTTTCCGTGGGCGGACGCGTCTTCGCTTCCTTGAGGCACCTTCCGGAAAAGTGAACGATGTTCCCTCTTCAGCCGAATCAAAGTCAGACTCGTCATCTGACAGAGGAGCAAAGGGATTTGTATTGGCATCGGGTGATGGTGAGGCTTTTTTCACCATTTCGGCGAAAGATTGCCTGGAACGCTGTTTTAGTGAGCGTTCTAATTGTTTCCCGCGTTGTTTGTACGCCGGGCACGATAAGAGAGCATGAGGCTCCTCCCTTACAGAAAGCGCATTTTGGTGTGCTGTCTGCGCAGGCGCCGTCCTCGTGCTTCTCCCCACAATTAGAGCAGCGTGCCTTATTGCTGCAATGGGAGGTCGTATGTCCCATCTGCTTGCACTTTTCGCAGATCATGACCCGAGGTACAAACAACCGCACAGGCAGCCGAAGTTTGTCCAGTTCTAAGTAGTGAGGAAGGGCAGAGCCAGAGAAGGTTACGCGAAACGAGTCTGACGGTGTTAACTTCTTTTCTCCCTTCGTGATCGATACTGTGCCTAGTTTTCGCACATCAAGTATCTTGACTGAGGGAAGCAGAGGGTTCTTAAAGCGACCAACCCCCTGCTTCAACAGGATCTCAGGAGTCAAGCTCGCTTCGGTAACAACCCCTTCAATCTCAATACCTCGAGCTGGGATGTACACTAAATACTCCAGTGTAAAAAACTGAGAGACAGCAATTTCATTAGCCTGTTTAAGGTTGGACACAACGACTTTAAGTTTATTGGGTCTCACCTTAATTATCTCGGTCACGGCCGAGAATCGTTTCGTCAGATCGTTTGAAATCTGGTAAATGTTGAGAGGTTTCGTTTTGGGCCGAAAATAGACAACCCAAGGACCAGCTGAACTATCTGGATAAGCACGCGATCGGGTAACATTAAGAGCTACCCCATCATTTGGCGGCATGGATGAATCATCTTCCGACAAATCATCCATGTCGCACCCGTGGGAGCTTATGACGCTCAATCGCTAACGTAATTATCTATAATCAATCACAGATAAACAAACTAAACCTAAAATAAATAAACTAAACCTAAGCACACTCTCTCACACACTCTCACACACTCTCACTCATTCTCCACACTCAAACACACAATACGATTAAAATGAATTCAGAAGAGCGAGAAACAAAAACTTATCTTATATGTATCACTGATCTACTGCAGACGGGCGACGAATGTGCTGCTGCTGCCAAGCGACGATGTGTAACCCCGTGTACCGGCTAGACGTGGAGCTCAGCGATGATGATAATGATGACAATGATGATGATGATACTGGTCGGTGGTGGTTGGCAGATGAACGATTGCACGCTACACACGATGGACTGCTGGTGTGCGTGCCGTATGGATGCGGAGCAATATGCCTTTTAGATCGTTGCAATATTGCTAATTTCAATTAATGACGTTGTTGCACTGCTTATCACACAACTTTTTCTTCTTCAGATAGCTAAGACTCGATTTCACTCGCGAGCGAAAAAAAAACTGAAGACTGAAGAATTGAAACAACTCGTGAAAAGCTTCTAGCGGACCGAACGAACTGTTCCGTTTGCTTTTTCACTGGGCAATGAAATCTCTAACAATTGGCACATTGAAAATGTTTCTTCCACAGAACAAATAAAAGTGCCGTCCTCCTTCTTAAGAGTTCCAAGGCCATTTGAATGATCTTTTGAAAGGGACTTATTGCAATTTGGCAACAATTGTGTTTTCAATGTTTTCACATTTATGATTCCAATCATTCCTTACTGATCTTTGAATTACTTTGTTATAAGCAGTGAGGGCTTCCCTATATTGACCCCATTATCCTTTTTTTTAGTCCGGTTAAATAGCTTCGAAGATTTTGTTATGTTTTATTCCACGAAGGTACATCTCTGTTCGTAGAGCATTCCCTTGCAGAACAGTTAAATTTCCCCTTGTTTCCTTGTAAGCCAAAGCAAGCGTAAGCAACGAAATCGCATGCAATCTTTCATACAACTGACTAGATTCAGGCGTTATCTGGCTTAAATTTAGAGAAAATAACCCATGAATTAATGCCCTATCTAGCATTCCTTTTCTGTGCATTAGATAACGCAGAAAATTCAATGTTTTTTTTTTCCAAACTGTGTGTGTAGGCACAAGGTATACCGATTCAATTTAGTTCAGCTAGTTTAGCACTGATAGGCAATATAAAGTGCCCACCTTATATTTCTTTTTAAATTTCTTTCAGTTATTTGGTTAAAATTAAGGTAACAACACTCTTGAAATCTTATTTTTTATATTCTTTAAAAGTTTCACTTTGAATAAAAAAGAGTTATAGTCAGGGAAAAAACAAACAGTAATAAACAAAGTGACCACTTCAGAAATCGATATGCTTTCCATAAGTAAAACCATAAAAACTAAAACCAAAAAAGTTTGGAACATTGGTGGATCACCCTGGTAGTGGCAGGAAATGCAAAACGAATGCGAGTACGGACACCAAGATCATGCGTGAAGTCAAGAAGAACCCCATGGTTACTGGAGCGAGATCCATGAAACCCTACAGCTATCAGCTTATGGTCGGACTGTTCCTTGCCGTCTAGTAAAACAGAGGTTGAAAAGATTCCCGGGAGCGTCCATCTATCAGCAAGGCGAACAAATCCAAACGGCTTAAATTTGCTAAAGGAGCATCATCATAAGCCCCTAAATTTCTGGAAAACGGTTCTCTGGACGGAGGAATCAAAATTCGATATGTTCAACAGAAAGCGTCGGGTTTGTGTGTGGTGCAGATTGTGGGCTTCGTGGTCAATCGGTTGGCGGCGTCATCCATCGTTCAAGCGATTGCCATGAAGTGAGAGTTCGATTCTCGCTCTAGCCTGTGGAAGTTTTCGCAAAAAACGAAAATGTCCATACTGGTCCACTGGGTGTTAGGTTTAGTTGTCCGTTGTAATTCACTATATGTTGGATGTTCAGTCTGTACAACCTCGAGTTTAAGACGGTGTAAATGTCTTTTCTTTTTCTTTTAAGATCGGGTAACGAGCTATAGGAGCGCCAAATTTAAGGCACGGTGAAGCATGAGGTAGAAAATGTTATAGTCTGGGAGTGTTTTCGTGGAGAGGAGTGGAGTGGGAAGCATCGTGAAAATCGACGACAGATTCCTACATACACATCCTGCGGGAATATGCCGATGCCTGGGTAGGCAAAACTAGCGTTACTTATGAAAATAACTATTTTGAAGCCCTGGAGCCGCCTGGGAAGAGCTTGCATGCCGAAGCGCTTGCAGCCGGTTCTGAAGGCGAAAGGATTATTACATAATTTATTGAAATGCGTTTCTTATATTTATATCTATCTATTCTGGTGCTAAAATTGATCTGTTTTTTGCCTCTGTTTTTTAGCAGTCATTAAATGAAACTTTTAAGACTGTACAAAATATGATATCAAGAAAAACTGCATTGAATTTTCATTAATTTGAACCAAATAAATGAAAAGAAATTCAAAAAAATATGAGGTGCACACTTTAATTTGACAAGTGGTGTAAGTTCATTTGAAAATTTATTTATGACGGCTTAGTAAATAAAATCTCACTAATTTGTATGCCTTTACTTTGATCCACACTGACTGCCTTCAAAAAGGGGGAAAAAGTATGTTTCCACCAGGACAAAATAAAAAGAAGAACCACGAGGAGTTGTTCAGCGTTTTTTTTTTAATGTTCCTGGGGATCGATTTGGGAAGAGCTGTTATTGAATCCGTGGTTGATCTCACTAGGCCATGAATAATGAGTATTTACCACAACTATTTTTTTTTAAAACCCAACCCACCCACCACCCCAACGAAAACAACGCCGCTTGTTTCGTACTTGCCCCGTCTGTTTGTTTTCCCCCCGCCCTTTTCATTTTTTTTCATTTATTTCCTTTTTTTTTTTTCATTAATTTCGTTCGGGCGTTTACGGCACTTTTCTCTGTGTTCTGTGTCTTTGTTATTTGCATGTGTTTTTATCTATTTTTTCCTCAGTCGTATTGCCCTGGCTGGCTTCCCTCCTCCCCTTTGTATCCTGGCTGGCTATTGTTTGTATATCCTTCTTTTTTCTGCTCCTCTGCCCCCCTTTTTATTCCCGCGCAATCCTAGCCAGTTCTTTGGAACCTCTTTGGCAGTCAACTCTAACCGGGTGTCTCTACCAGTGGAGGTAACGGTTCACATTTTTCAGTAACGGTTTACTTCTGAAAAAAAAAATGTCACTGGACAGAGCTAACAATTGTTGCGTACAAATCCCGCTTCAAGCTAATTGTAATGTTGTGAGACCAAAAGGCGAAAATCAAGTAGCACGAACATCGCGTATTCTTTTTTATTTTGCTTTTTGCTATGAGATAGTGTGTGCAGTGTCGTATGAAAGACAAACCATTTATTTTTTCGATTCCTTTTGGTCATATTCCCCTTTTTCTCACTTATATTAATGTAAAAAAAATGCCATGACATTAAGAAAAGAAAATGTAGAAGAGATTTCTTTTAAGCAAATGAACCAACTCGGAATTAACGAAAAATCTCTTCACAGCTTATTTTTTAAACGTTATGTGTCCAACAGAGCACAAATTCGCCTTTTTCGATTACAAAACATGAGATTTCATTATGTTTTCATAGAAGCATGTTGAAACTCTACAGGAGTGAAATAATGAGCGCAAAGCACGCGACGAGGGCAGGGTGGTTTTCTAATTTATTTTATTACGTGAAAGGCCGACAGAAAACATTTTTAACACGGAATTTAAAATGAACATAACTATGGAACTATCCAACCGATGAGAAATCTTTTAGCAACTTTGGATTCAGGAACTCAACCACTTTCTCAAAATTGTCTCATGGACATGAGACATGGTATGCAGCATATCAAACTTCATGATTTAGCTTATCTAAGTCATCAGAAGACATTTTGATAATTTCTGACCATACATATCATATCAAACTTTATATATTTTTTTTTAAGTAGGTCTACGGATGACATTCTTAGGATTCTTGACCATACTGGCCACTAGAAAAGGCCCCGCGGGATCCGAGTTCCACGGGAATTGTGGCCATATTCGAATATTTTCGAAAACCTGGCTTGCGACACACCAAATTTTATGATTTTGCAAAACTTTGTCTTCGAAGGACATTCTGAAAGTGTTTGACCACACTGGCACGATAGGGAGGCTCTGCGGGATCCGAGTTCCTCTGGTGATGTGGACATATTCAAATCTTTTCCAAAACTGGTCGTGCGACATATCAATCTTCGTGATTTTGCAGAAATAGATTTGCGGAGAATATTCTGAGGATTTCTGGCCATACTGGCCACTAAAAGAGGCCTTGTGAGATACGAGTTTTTCCGGAGAAGGGGCCATATTCAAATCGTTACCAAAACCTGGCTTGCGACACATCAAACTTAATGATTTTGCAAAACTTTGTCTTTGGAAGACATTCTTATGATGCCTGACCATACCCAAGTAACAATTTTAGTTCTTTTCCAGCCGTATAGCACTCTTCCCGGCTATGTTGATGACACTACATTCAAAACTGTTCTGTCCACCAACACCTCCTCTATGCATCTTTAAAGCCGAAATATGTACAAAGTGGCCCACTCTATAGACGGTTGTGAAAACAATTTCTAAGACCATAACGATTTTGAAAATGTTCTAGTGAAAGATGTTATGACCACTTGAGAACCATCATAAAACCTATTGGCCGCCATCAAAACCAGCATAGGGCTGAATGGCCACAGCTGTCAAACTTCACGGCGATATCGTGGTTGGTTTTTGTTGTTTTGCTTTGTTGCTCTTCTGATTCATTCAACAGTAAATAATGGCTCAGAAAAAAGTTCTACTGTTGCGGGAAATGATGATTGGTAGCAAAATATATAAAACAAAATTAGTTTTTTTATAGCGTATAATGCTTCAAATCATATGCGCATTTAATTTTATGGTGAATATTGGCACGATAGGAGCTGAAAATTAATGCGCCTTGGAAATTATGCGAGTTTACAACAACAAAAACAAAACTGAAAGAAAAATATATTTTTAAAATAATATATTAAAAATATATTAATCATGAAACTCCTGAAAATTGATGGAATTCAATAAGGTTATCTAAACGAATACCGAAGTTTGTCTCAGATCTACAGTTCAATTGTATTACATTTAAAATTTGGTTTATTTATTTTTCCACATTTCAATTATTTCATATTTTTCAATATGGCGATTGCAAGAAATCACAGTTTTGCCAAAAAGCCAATTTATCTTAGCAATGGCTACTATAAAACTATCTGGTCGCTTGGTAGCTTTCCTCAATGCCAGTTAGCCGTTTAATGCATTTACTGGAGGCAAAATGGTTTTAAAATGCTTTTTCAACTGACCATAATAAGATAATATCAATGAGTCCTAAAACGGCATTTCAAAACAGCATTTTATGAGTTAATAAAGTCAAAATAAAACCTTTGATAGGAGTAAAAGGAATTTTAGAAGTCAAGGTTTTAAGATCGTTGTTAAGAAGCTGTGTAGGTTCTTATAAACCTGACTAAAATTTGAAACCTATTGGCAACTCTTGCTGCCATAATAAAGCCGAATTGATTTCTAGTGGTTTTCATAAAACTTTAATAAAACTTAATAAAGCTGGATGGTTTTGGCAATGTTACTTGGGTACTCACCACCTGAGTTCCTGCCAAATTTTGAGTTCCTCCGGGAAAGTGGTCATAACCAATTTCTTACCATACCCTAGCTTGCGACATATCAAACTTTATTATTTAGCAAAACTAGGTCTTCGAAGGACTTCCTGACCATACTGGCTACTTAAGGAGGTCCTGCGGGGTCCATTTTTTTCCGAAAAAGTGGCCATATCCAAATCTTTTCCAAAACCTGGCTTGCGACACTTCATGATTTTGCAAAACTTTGTCTTCGGAGGACATTCTGAGGGTATCTGACCATAGGCCACTCAGGGAGGTCCTGCGGGATTCGAGTTCCTCCAGGAAAGTAGTCATATTGAAATCATTACCAAAACCTGGCTTGAAACATATCAAACTGCATGAGTTTGCAAAACTTTGTCTTTGGATTAATATGGATCATTATCCTTTTCAACTAAGGCTGAATCTGGATCCGTGATGCTTGAAGTATCGGTTTTCGAGCCACTCAACATTTTGCACAAACATAATTCCCACTATAGAATTATTGAGAAACTTGGATTTTGCAGGGTCTCCCTAAGTGGCCAGTATGGTTAGAAATCCTCAAAACGTCGTTTCATGACCTAGTTTTGCAAAATCATGAAGTTTGATGTGTTGCAAGGCAGGTTTTGGCAGTGATATGAATATGGCCTCTTTTCCGGAGGGCCTGCAGGAATCTTTAGAATGTCCTCCCAAGATAAAGTTTAGCAAAATCATAAACTTTGATAAGTCGCATGCTAGGTTTTGGAAAAGATTTAAATATGGCCACTTTCTTGGAGGAACCCGGATCCCGCAGAACCTCCCTAAGTAGCCAGTATGGTCAGAAATCCTCAGAATGTCCTCCGAAGACCTATTTTTGCAAAATCATAAAGTTTGATGTGTCGCAAGACATGTTTCTGAAAAGACTTGAATATGGCCACTTTCCCGGACAAACTCTGATTTCGCAGGGCCTCCTGGTGTGGCCAGTATGGTCACACAGAATATCCTCCTAAGTTCGATATGTCGCAAGCGAGGTTTTAGGAAAGATTTGAATATGGCCACTTTCCCAGAGGAACTCGGATCCCGCAGAACCTCCCAAAATAACTAGTTTGGTCAAACACCCTCAGTATGTCCTTCGAAAACAAAATTTGGCAAAATCATGAAGTTTGATATGTCGAAAGCTAGGTTTTGGATAATATTTGAATTTGGCCACTTTTATGGAGGAACTCAGATCCCGTAGGGCCTCTTTTAGTGGCCAGTGTGGTCATATATCCTAAAAATGTCTTCTGATTACCTCGTTTTGCCCCAGTACTCCCACCTTGGGATCCGAAATTTCGGATATTTTCGGAATAGCCAGTGCAAATCCACAAATTAGGATAATCTTGTGATCTAAAGGGTGTCCACGATGAAATTGCCACACTATGAAATTGCTCTAACTTTTTAACCGTTGAGTAGAATTTAATGAAAAATTGGGTGGATTTAGTTCATAGTGCATTATTTACATCCTGCAAGTTTTAAAGTCCTGTGATCAAAACTCGCGGAAATGGAGTCGAAAGAACAGCTCGTGCGTGATAAAATCTTGCGCATTCATCACGATAACGATTCTCGCATCGTTCCATCGCTAAAACGTTGGGAATCGTGAATTCCACGGTGTCGCTAGTGATTAAGCGGTTCGAGGAACGGTTGACTACCGATCGGAAGCCCAGAAGTGAAGGAAAAAGTATTCCGTACAACACCAAAAATCACAACCGCGTAGTTGGAGCCTTCAACCGAAATCCGAACGCCTCCGTTCGGGATGTGGCTAAGAAGCTGCACCTAAGGCGAAGTTTTGTCCAGAAGGCCAAAACTAAGGCTGGGCTTCGAACGTTCAAGGTACAAAAGGCCCCTAATCGCGACGAGAAGCAGAACAAGTCCGCCAAAATCCCTGCCAGGAAGTTGTACCTCAACATGCTGACGAAAGTTGAATGCTGCATCATGGACGACGAAACATATGTGAAGGCCGACTTCAAACAGATCCCCGGCAACCTGTTTTTCACGGCCAAGGATAAGTTCAGCGTTCCGGAGCATGTCCGCACTCAGAAGATGTCCAAATTTGCGAAAAAATTCCTGGTTTGGCAAGCCATCTGCACGTGCGGGAAGCGGAGTGCACCTTTCGTGACCCAGGACACGATGAACGGACAGGTGTACATAAAAGAGTGCCTCTAGAAGCGGCTGCTTCCTCTCCTGAAGGCCCACAACGTCCCAACAATCTTCTGGCCGGATTTGGCCTCATGCCACTACTCCAAGGACGTGCTGAAGTGGTATGCGGACAATAAGGTCAATTTCGTGCCGAAAATGTTCAACCCTCCCAACACTCCGGAGCTCCGCCCCATCGAGAAGTACTGGGCGATTATGAAGCAGCACCTTCTTAAACGACCTAAGGTAGTGAAGACAGTCGAGGAACTGAAGAAAGTATGGGTTTACATGCAAAAAACGGTTGATTCACAGGTTGTGCAGAATCTTATGGCCGGGGTTAAGGCCAAGGTTCGGGCATTTGAGTATGGACTGTAAATAAAATACGAGTAAAATGAAAAGGAAGTTTAATTTTTTTTTCTCCCTCCCTGAAAATTTGATGGCAATCGGATGAAAATTCGAATTTTGCGAATCAATTTTGTGTGTGGCAATTTCATCGTGGACACCCTTTATTGCAAAAATTCACATCAAAATCCAATGGCTAACGATGGAGTATTATTAATTTTAAATTTAAATTTTTCTTTCTCAGAGGGGTTGGGGTCGTACGTGTTAGAGGTATTTTTTCTTGTTGGATAAACAACGGTTGAATATGTGCGTGGTTTAGTTCTTCTTCTTTTTGTTTATTGTTTTTACTGGACTTCAACGCAGCGGTCGTTCGTCCAGAGCGTGGTTTGGTGATATGTATGTGTTGGTTTGTATAATGTGCAGTGATGAAAAGACACCAGCAAAAGAACGTGATGCAATTGTTACGAAAAATATAACGCGAGAAGAAGAAATACGATTGTACTGTGCCTTGAAAATTCACGGTAAGGAAAAAGTTCGGTGCTCTTGTGAGTAAATTTTTGCTCGGGATGATTTTATTTTTGCAGAATGTCATGACATTTTCAATTGTAGTAATTTTGTTATTCCTTGTGTTCACTTTGGTCACTATGAAAAGTGGCAAATGTTACCAAATAAATGTTGAAATCCAGTCCCCGTGCCACCACTGGTCTCTACTAGTATTTTCTGTCTTGTCAGATTTATCTTTTCATATGGCAAACAACCTGACATTTTTTCGATGCTGGGCTTAGCTCAAACAGCTTTGTTAAGACATCCAACATGTGTCTCCACTTGCCATATTCTTTGACAGTGACACACATTTTAAGACAGAAAATGCTTGTGGAGACACCGGGTAGGTGGAAAAAATTGCTCCGTTTGAAGTGATTGTTTTACTTTTGAACAAAAAGGATAAAAATGTTAAGGAAATGCGTTCATTTAGAAATTATTCCTTAGCCATTGAATTGAAATAACCTTCAGTATGATTTGGTGTTTCATATCGAAAACATTGGTATTTATTTGATTTTTATGCTTATGCTGAAGTAGTGCTGTACCCTATTACAGAAATGACGTTTTGTTTAAAAGGGTCAACTTTCAATATAGAACCATCTTAGTAGAAGTGGGAACACCTTACAAAGAAAGAAGATGCATAGGAAGTTTTCAAGTATTTAATCTTTTTTAGTCTTACCAACAACATAACTTTGAATTGTGGCCTGATAGTGTAGTCGGTGAACGCGTTGTTTTTCTAATCCAGTGTTTGATGCAACAATGCATGAGTTTGCATATTGGGTGCCAAGCAGATACTCTGTGCCCAGGGAAGTCGAGCAAATTTCCAACCCGAAGTGCAGCATAAGAGGTACTAAGAAAAATACCAAAAAATTGCATGGAAAACATCATCCGAAAACGAAAATTTGTTATTTGAGATATCTGAAAATACCTGTAGGTTTTATTTTGTAATTACTTTACCTAAATTTGGTATTTTCATAACTAGAAAATGAAAAGAAAGATTGATAATTTCCATTTAATTCCTACTACCTTTATTGCTTATCTTGACAGATACGCGTATTTCGTCTACAATGTGCAGACTTCTTCAGTGTCGTGGACTAATACTCGACTGGTATTTTCATGATATCGTGGGAACATTCTTATGGTATTATGCTCATCAACACCAACTTCGTCTATCGATATATTCATTTCTGCTCGGGATATCTTCAACGGTTGAATACAATTTCTTATATCACAAACCACACTATACACTGAATGATTCTCAGTCCCATAAAACATGCAGCCTTTGATATAAAGCAACCGAGCAGCATGATCAGACACAGCGGAAAAACCACCATGAACATTTGTTCCTTTTCTACCATCCTCGGGATGGTTGTGATGCTGAAGGTGAGGTTGATAAATTGCCGTTGGGTTGATTTCTGTCGGTTGACTTGCTGGCTCGTTTGGTAGCATCATCGATCAATGCATCCCAAATGACGTTTGAACAGTTTTACACGTTTCGATAAGCACTTTGTTTAAGTCGAACAAATCTGTAAGAATCGACACCTAACCTCCTTTCATCGTCCTCAATGATCTCGATTATTCCTTTTCTGGTTCCTCATTCACTATTTGCTTCAATAGTATGTTTGATCAGTTTTGTTACTCTACTGATACTTCAGGTTGCAAGAAACTACATCGTATCCTTTGACCTTCAAAAATACACCAACATCTATCCCATAAAATGCCCTTTCACCACAATGGTTATATAGTCAGACCCCACAATGAGGCCGTTTCAATGCACCACCCACTGAAACGTTTTATGCTCCCTGTCGAGTCACAGTGTCCCATTTAGCAGTAAATAGCAATAAAAGCCAACCGATTAAACGTTCCAGCACTTCATAAGCTCCGCACACGGGCGACCGTCATCACTGGGTGAGAGAATCATGAAACTTTTTCAACCCAACATTGAGCGGTACCTACCCGTAGAGGTTAACGATAGTGGCTTTTGGCCATTTAAATGGGACAAGATTTTCGTACTTCTGATCCGTGTGAAACGATGCTACTTTACCTAGATACGTGCTATTTGTAAGTACCCAGAAGATTTTGAGTGGATCTACCATCACTTCCGGCAGGTGGATGGGATGTCGGTGGATGTTACAGAGCAGCAGCGATGAAACCGCCACTAGTCACCAACCTTGTTGGACCGATAGCGCCTCAGCGAGGTACAACAACACTTGCGGCCACACTCCAATGGCCAATGGTAGCAAAAACAACAGCAACAATAACAAAGGTGAGATTGTAAACTTCAATGGCGGCCACTTCTGAGGAACCACTGGACACATCACAAGTTTAATCCATACTAGCTCATTCGGCTTCATCGCAGAACAGGAATTGGTTTTTTAAATCCCTTAATAGCATACCAATGGCCACCGTCGTTGCAGAGGAAGCTGCTTAAAAATTTTCCACATACACTTGAAACTGTAACCTGATATTCCCAGGAATGTGCCTCAGGGATCTCTATAAATCAATCACTACAGATTCTAATCTCTCTGCTTTCGGGCTATTCCTTGGGGAGACCCCTACAGACCCCGCACAATAATACACTTAATTAAATCAACATGTGGATCCAGTCGGACCTTCACTGAGCTGGACTGGCATCCCACGCCGAATTGTAATCCTTGCTTGAGATAATCCTCTCCTTTATGTTTGAACACGTCGACCAGACGACGGGGCTTTCATCTAATCAGATTAATGCTGCTAAAAAAAAACATTCGCATAGTCATCGTCGCTCTGGGACTAAGCGAACTCAGTGGCACGTCAACATAGTTCACCACCCTCAGAGTGCCTAATCTCCCGAATAAACACTACTATGTAATAAGCGCGCGCGAAATACAGCAAACAAGGAAACATGCATCTGTACGTAAGGATATCCGATTCTCGTATTCAAGCGATCCGACCACGTGCGCATTCCGATTGCAACTAACTGACTGCTGTTTGGTCTCCCAGCGCGTTATGAATCGTACTTGGATGAAGCGATGAGGATCTCATCTTTCGGCACTCATTCTCCGGCAGACGAGCGCACTCAGCCATCACCAGCCTGACACGGTGGCACACTTTCCTGATAAACAGTTAGTAAGAATTCATAATCATGGGTAGGTACCGTAAAACGGTGTAACATTGATCGTTTTGGGTTGTATTTTAAGTTGAGGCGTAGAAATCTTTTTGTACAACAGATCAAGAATAATCATAATGAGAGTTTGATCATATTGAATGATTTATCGTGTTTCTGATAACTAAAAAGGATATTTCTCAGCAAATTATGATTTAATTTATCAAACAATAAATAGTATTGTAAACAAACGGTCGTTAAGTTGGCCTCACAAGCGTCATAAACTTTAGAGCGGTTTTTAATCGTCTAAAGGGTGTCCACAGTTAAATTGCATCACTTTAAAATCGTCCTCAAAAACAAGTCTCTCAACCGATTATCATGAAATATTCAGGAAATAAAATACAATGTATAATCTTGGTTTAAGTATTTCTATTTCACTGTATTTCTTTACCAAATCCAAAAAGCCCGAACATTCTTCTTAATACCACGCATAAGATTTTGTACAACGCTTGAACCGACATTTTTTTTCCGCTTTCAACCATGACTTCAACATTTCCAGTTCTGTAGTGCCAACTTTAGGATGCTTACGAAGTTCGTGTTTCATTATAGCCCAATATTTTTCAATTGGCCGCAACTCTGGAGAGTTTTGGAGACTAAGATCCTTCGGCACGAAATTGATACCATTCGTCTTGTACCACTCCAGAACATCCTTGGAGTAGTGACAAGAGGCTAGGTCCGGCCAAAAAATGTGTAGGAAGGTTGTGTGTTTTGAGAAACGGAAGCAGTCGTTTTTTCAGTCAAATCATGAATTTCTTGGGGAACTTTGACACTTGCTGTTTCCTGAGAGACTCTGGAACATCAAACTTGTCTTTCGCAGTCACATACTGGTTGCCGGGAATTTGTTTAAAGTCCGCTTTTACGTGTGTTTCATCGTCCATGATGCAGCAGTGTGGTTTCGTCAACATTTGTGTGTACAGCTTACGTGCACGTATTTTAGCTGTCCTATTCTGTTTTTCATTGCGGTTTGAAGCTTTCCGGCTCGTTTCTTGGCTTTCTGCACGAAACTTTTGGCCAAGTGCAGCTTTTTCGTGACATCCCGAACGGAACCGTTGGGTTTGCGTTTAAAGGCAGCAACCACTTGCTTGTGATCCCTCGCACAGTACGGAACACTTTTTCTGCAACTCACCATCTTCCGATTGACAGTTAAACGGTCCCCGAAACGTTTTATGACACGAGACACTGTAGACTGGTGAATTTTCAACATCTTTCCGATGGCTCGATGCGAAAGAAGTAGGTTGTCGAGGTGCGTGTGCAAAATGTTCTCGCGCACTTGCTGTTCCTTCGACTCCATTTTCAAAACTACGACATATTTCACAATGAAACTCACGCAGTGTAAACAATACACGCTGAGGTCATTTCTCCCAAAATATCGTTGAAATCAACCCAAAGGGTGAAATGTTACAGTTTATTGAAAGTGATGCAATTTAACTGTGGACACCCTTTACTAAGTTCCAACTAACAGAATTATTTGAATAATGTCAGTGGAATGATCCCAAACCAGAGAAATTATTGGTATTTATCAGAAAATGATGATTTTCAAAACTTATTTCCCACACCACTTACGAAAGGAACGGCAAAGCTTGTGACCGATAATGCAAACCTTTGCTTTAAATGTGTAGACTGTCTATCAGTCCAGTGTTGTGGTGGGCAAGAAGATGCGATCTCGGATGCTAAGCGGAAGGAGGAAGGTATGAAAAAACTTTCGGACTCGATCACTTGCATCAAATTTCTGCCCAAATAGACGACGCGTTGAAAAACGGGATGGAACATTTGAGACAAAGTATAAATAAGTCTTTTGATAAATTAATCTGTGAGAAATTTGATGCTATGACAAGTTCAGTTTTGGAGATTAATGCGCGAAAAAGTTTAGCTGCAATGAATGATGCCCGCGCGCGGTCTGAGACGATTCATTCCGAATCCGATCTGTTGCAAATTGGCAAAAAGCGTAAAATTCAAACAAGCGATAACGATGCAATTGATGATGTTTTTCAAGGCAACGCAACTTTTGCGGATGTCGTAAAGAGGCGCAATGAAAATGTGAATGATAAAAGTAAACAAAATAGTAATATTAAAGGTAATAGTAGTAAAAAAAGCAATCGTAAGGCTCGTCCGGTCATTGTGATCAAACCAAAAGAGTCCAAACAAGCTTGCGATGATACTCGTAATTTTGTGAAAACTAATTTAGATCCTAAAACACACAAAATTAGTAATTTTAGGAATGGAAAAGATGGTGCCATTATTGTTGAATGTGCCATCGGAGCAAATGTAACTAATGTGAAAAATGGTATTGAAAGCAATCTGGGTGAAAATTATAGTGCTGTTGTTCCCAAGTCGGTGCCAAGATTGAGAGTAGTGGGCATGAGCCGTCAATTATCCTCCGATGTTTTCATAGACTATTTGAAAAGTCAAAATGAAAACATCGCAATAAATGATGTAAAAGTAGTTAGAATTTACGAAAATCCGAAAATTTAGTGCGGTAATTGAAGTCGATTTGGATACATATAATTGTATGTTAAAAGCAAATGAAGTAAATGTAGATTTTGATCGGTGCTTTGTGTATCCTGACATTAATGTTCTGAGATGCTTCAAATGTGGAGAATTTGGACATAAGAGCATTGATTGCAAAAACTGTGATACATGCTCTCGATGTAGTCAAAACCACAAGACATCGGGGTGTACGTCAACTGTTTTGAAATATGTTAATTGTTTGAAAATGAATAAAGAACGTAAAATTAACTTGAACGTAAACCATGCCGCATTTAGCTCTCAAGGTTTGGTGTACAAGAGACTTTTTGAACAAAAGAAAAGCAGCTTGCGTTTCAATAAATAGCAACCGAGATCCAGGCAGAATGGTAATCAATTTAATTTTTTTTTTTTTTTTATTGTTGTGGGTTCAACAAACGACGTAGCATAACGTCAGATTGTAGAAGAAAAAAGTCCACTTTTGGTTTTGTTAGCAGAAACTCACATTGTTGAAATTGAAGCCTTTGATCAATACTGCATTCCGGGATATAATGTTGCTACTTGTTTATCACATTCTAGACATACTGGCGGTGTTGCTATTTATGTCAAAGAATCAGTTCAATTCAATCTTCGCCACAACGAAATGGTTGATGGTAACTGGTTCTTGGGCATAACAGTTGTACGTGGCATGATGATGGGTAACTATGGTGTTTTATATCACTCTCCCAGTTCTAGTGACCAGCGTTTTATTGAAATTTTAGAGAACTGGCTTGAGGTATTTCTTGATTCGAGTAAATTAAATATAATAGCTGGTGACTTCAATATAAATTGGCGTGATAATAATAATTCGAATCATTTGAAGCATTTAACTAACTTTTTCAATTTAAGACAAACGGTAGATGAATATACGCGAATTTCCAGGCACAGTAGAACTTTGATTGATCATGTTTATTCTAATTTTGATTCTGTTTGTTCAGTTGTCGATACTGATTTGAAAATAACCGATCATGAGACAGTAGGTATTAACGTAATTGAGAATAACTTGAATAATAGTGATGATTTTGTGAAATTGAAGTGCTGGAGGAAATATTCAAAACAGGCTGTTTCTAACCTTGTTCAGAGAAGCGTGGATTTTCCAATCGCGAGCGGTAGGTTAGATGAGTCTGCAGCTGTTCTTACTAATACCATGAAAACGTGTACAAATAAGCTAGTTGAACAAAAATTTGTTTCTTTGAAGAACTCGAACAGCTGGTACAATTTGGATCTTTTGCGTCTTAAACGCAAGAGGGATAAATTGCACAAAAAGTTTTGTAGATCTAATAGTGCTAATCATTGGAATAAGTACACAATCGCGCGGAATAAATATTCACAATCCATTAAAAAAACTCGTTGTGAATATATACAGAGGAAAATTGATCAACATCAAAACAACAGCAGAGAGTTATGGAAAATTTTGAAATCATTATTGAAACCTAGCAATTGCAGACCGCGGTCCATAACTTTTGAAGGCACAATAGAACAGTCTGAACAAGCAATTGCATCTAAGTTTAATGATTATTTCGTCAATAGCGTTTCATTGATCAACCAATCAATTGAATTGGTCGATGAACCTGATGAATTAAACCAGCCAGTTAATATTAATTGCAGATTTGAAAGTTTTCACCCGATCACAATAGATGAGCTTAGAAATATTTGCTTTTCCTTAGGAAAAACGGCTGGAGTAGATAATGTTAATGCTAGAGTTATTCAAGATTGCTTTCATGTCATTGGTCACACTTTACTGGACCTTATTAATGAATCATTGCAAACTGGGCACGTGCCTGAAGTGTGGAAAGAATCGTTGGTTGTTCCGATTCAAAAGGTTGCTGGGACGATTAAAGCCGAAGAGTTTCGGCCTATCAACATGTTGCACACATTAGAGAAAATTTTAGAGCTTGTTGTTAGAATATTTGAATAGTAATTCTTTGTTGATTTCGGAACAATCTGGCTACCGGGAAGGCCATTCTTGTGAAACCGCGTTAAATTTAGTATTAGCAAAATGGAAAGATAACTTAGAGAGTAAACAAACAATTTTTGCTGTTTTTTTGGATCTGAAACGCGCTTTTGAAACAATTTCTAGGCCCTTGTTGTTGAAAGCATTAAAGCGCTTTGGAATTTCGAGTACTGCATACAGATGGTTTGAAAGCTATTTGTCTGACAGAACTCAAAGGACTGTTTTTAATGATTCTGTTTCCAGTCCCGTGGGGAATAACCTTGGTGTGCCCCAGGGAAGTGTATTAGGGCCCCTTTTGTTTATTATGTATATTAATGACATGCGACGTGTTTTACGATTTTGTGACATTAATCTGTTTGCAGATGACACTGTGTTATTCATTGCAGCTAAAGATTTAAATGAAGCCGTTACCCATTTGAACGAAGATTTGCGTTTTCTAAGTAGATGGTTGAAATGTAAGCAATTGAAATTGAATATAAGTAAAACTAAATTTATGGTAATTTCACAGAATCGAGTAAATGAGAATGTCTCAGTTACGATTGATGGTGAGACAATTGATCGCGTTCGGGAGATTAAATATCTTGGCGTGATAATTGATGACAAGCTAAAGTTCAACGCTCACATTGACAATGTCATCAAGAAAATTGCCAAGAAGTATGGAATTCTATGCCGATTAAAAAACGATTTAACTACTTGCAGTAAAATACAGCTATACAAATCAATCATCTCCCCTCATTTAGAGTTTTGCCCTTCCATTTTATTCTTGGCCAACCAAACACAAATATTGAGGTTACAGCGTTTGCAGAATAAAATAATGCGCTTGATTTTAAGATGTAACAGATTCACTTCCTCGACTTTTATGTTAGACGCTTTACAATGGCTATCAGTGAAGCAAAGAATTGTGTATTTAACTATGGTGTTCATTTTTAAAGTAGTTAATGGTTTGCTTCCTCGATATTTGTGTGATCGAATTGAAAGAGGAAGTGATTTTCATAAATACTAGAAACGCGGATGAAATAAGAACACCGAATTTTTTGACATGTGCTTCACAAAACTCATTATATTTTAAAGGAATAAATGTTTTCAATTCGATGCCAAGACACATTAAACGTGCACCAACACTTTCAGAATTTAAAAGACTATGTATTTCACACGTTAAAACTGTATTCTGAGCAGCAAGCGAAAAATTTTTTCAAATATTTATGAAGATTGTACCTGACGATGTTTTACTAATATAAAACGGATTATTTTGTGTGGACCATTTCTTGTACATTTATTTTGCTTTTTTGGTAAAAATGAAGAATGTTTCTGACGAAGTTCTTTACAAACGGATTAAAATGAGTTGGCTATTTTATTTTTTACATTTTATTTTTTCACGTTTACAATACTACAATACTCACTATTTTGTTCGTCACAGTGATGATGATGGAAATTTGTATAATGTTGTGTTAGTTTAAAAAAAAATAAAAATAAAGAAAGAAGTCTACAATTGTTTGAGCCTCGCGCGCGGTATACAGATTTGATGGACTTCTTTTTGAATTCGTTAAAAAAAATTGGCCTTTGTTGCTTTGGATGGTACTATGAAATAGTAGCGAGTTGTCTTACTGAATGTCGGGGAATTTTTCGTCAATTCTTTTGTGGTTGAAAGTAAAAGTTTGACTAATGCCGGTCCAGGATTTTTTCGGTTTGGAAACATTCTTGACATCCCTGGTGAGATATTCTTGGCCAGCCCTAAACTAAGCTGGCGGCTCCATTAGTGTTGGAACTGCATTGGCTCTGTAACGGGCAGGATCGAATATTGGCTTGTCTTTTGATAATGTCCTTTTACTGGATTCTGTGATCTGAATTGCAACAGAATGTCCTGATCGCTGGGAATACTTGCGAATTTTTGTGGTTAACATCAAAGCTTTTCACGATTATGTCGCTGTGAAGCAAATGGATACTTTTGAAGAAATTTATATCTGTAGATGAAATCAGTTCGTTTTTTTTTTTGCATAACTGGTTTGAATTGTTACCAAATTAATTATCTTAGAGATAAAATCGTCTAGCTCAAACCTTTGTAGGGGTAAGGGCGGGACCATCATCATCATCATCATCATGAAGCCACGAACTGAAAATTAACTTTGGACACCCACTTCGAATATTCAGGTTCAAAAATTGAGTCTTTCTCAAACATTTCCGTGAACGGCAAAATATCGATCGTCAGGATCATAGCAAGCGTCGTAGAGGAACTAAGGATCGGAAGTTGCATATGAAGGTGTTGAGAACGATTATGGCAAACCCAGGGCTGTCGGATTATGATATTTAATGATATTCATGATATTCAGCCAGCCAAAGCTTTGACAGAAGGATTCGTCTGCGAGAAGGATTTCGATCTTTTCGGACCAGTAAGCAACCAAACAGGACACTGAATCAGAACCTAGTGATCAAAGACGTGCCCGGAAGATGTATAATGAAGTTCTTACGAAGAACGATGGATGCATCGTCATGGATGACTAAACGTACGTGATGATGGATTATGGACAGCTTCCCCGACAAAAGTTCTATAAAGTCATTGGTCTACTTGCATCAGGGACATCACCTTGACCAAGTTCAATTTTGCCGATAAATTCGCAGGAAAGCCTATGATATGGCAACGTATTTGCAGCTTCAGACAAAAAATCCAGGTTTTGACAAACAAGATCACGGATTCCAACATTTACAAGTAGGAGTGCCTAAAAAAACGTATGGCCTGATTTGGAAAACTGCTAAAGCCTGTCCACGTTAAATTTCTGACACCAAAATAATAACAGCAAAAAAATTTACACATAATTCAACAAAACTGATTGTTTATTTCACAATAATAGAGTTATATCTACATTATAAATAGTTGATTAAGATGTCTATCCTTCTTTCTGTAAAATTCTTGAACTTTCTGTGGTACACCCGCCATCAGGTTTCGTACGGTATCCTCAGATACGCCCGCCGTGACGATTCTCCATCTTCTCATCGGTACTATTAGCTTTCTTCTTAGTTTCGAAGAGTTTCCGCTTAACTAGAGCCCACTACTTCTCTATTGGGCGCAGTTCTGGACAGTTTGGTAGATAGGCTGTTTTTGACACGTACTTGACCTCTTGTACCTTATACCTTTCCAGGACGGATTTGGTATTGTGACAAGAGGCCAAATAAGACCAAAACAGAGCTGGAGAGCCGTGGCTTCTGATAAACGGTAGCAACCGCATTGCCGACATTCTTTCTCCTACACATCCTTATTGACAACTACATATGGCCTGCCAAACTTCTTCGGGAATTTGGACACCTTTTTTGTCCGGCAATGGCGTTCCTTTGCATTGCGGTTAAAAAGCCAGACTCGGAAGCTTTTAAAGCCTTCGAGTACGTATCTTTCGTTGTCCATTAAGATACAAGAAAATGTTTCCAAAAAATTTGGTGTTAAGCACCTTAGCACGACTTATTGCAGTGAAATTATGCATGTGTTCACGGTTTGGCACCTTTTTCACTTTGTACGCCTTCAGTCCTTTGCCTCTGCCTAATTTTTTGTACGTATGATTTGGACTTCTCAACTTTGCGAGCCACATTTCGCACAGAAAGATTGGGATACCACCTTCTTATCCATTTGTCGTGAGCATACTTTTCGATTTGTTCCACTTCCAACCTTCCGACCTACAGTCAAGTGCTGGTCAAATGATTTTCAAACACAAAACACGGTACTTTTCGATTGTTTAAGTTTCTTGGCAAGATCGCGTACCGATACATTTGGATTTGGCTGCTGTTCGTACAAAATGCGTTTTCGTACTTCCACTTGATTCGACGCCATTTTACTGAATGTAACAAGAATGTTAACATGTTGCACCACGAAATAAAGTGGAGAGTCTCAGCTGTCATATACAGTAAGTGAATCGCTTCAGCCATCCGTGAAATAATTCAAAATCTACACTGAAAGAAAAGTGTCCGAAATTTAACATGGACAGGCTTTACTACAGCGGAGAAGTATTACAGTGGTATCCAGACAACGGGGTGAATTTCTTCCAGAAGAACATCAATCCATCCAACTGCTCGCAATTCCGCCCAATAGAGAAATATTTGGCCACTGTGCAACAGAAGTTGAACAATAGTGGAATGTTTGAGATTTCATCCAAACCAAATCGGAACCTCCATTTTAAGTACTCAACATTTTTAATTCATTAACATGGTTCCGAGATAGATCCGTTTTGCGTCCAGATATTTAATTACTAAAGATTAAGTTTATGTCCTAATGAATTTCACAAGCCATGATATAAACAAACCATGACCATACCGACAGGGACCACATGTAACCCAGGTAGCCACGATACGGTTGTAATTGGGATGGTCAGTTTGCCCACTGAGCGTGTAGCTGCCGCCAAAGGCATGCTTCAGATGCTTAGAAAGTGGACACATGTCCTGGAAGTGCAAAGGTCCCGACAGGAGTAAATTGTGTAGATGGTGTGGAGGTGTTGACCACAAGGCTCGGGACTGCAAGGAGTCCCCAAGTGCCTGGCATTTTCTGGGAAACCAGATGAAAATTACGTCACGGGAGGCCCAAAGTGCCTGGCTTATAAGAGTAAATTAAGAAGCTAATCACAGTAAATGTAACCCAACTAAACCTGAACCACTGAGAGGTAGCTCAGCAACTGCTGTGTCAAGCAGTTCGTGAGTCGGTGACGGATTTAGCCAGAATATCGATCATCGACGTGACGTTCTGCAGCCCTGGGCTGTCGAGCAACTGGAGGGTTGAGGATGGCTACACCCATAGTGATCACTTGGTGGTTTGTTGTAGTATCGTGCACAGGCGCTTGAACAGGAACGAAATATCACGGATGTACGACGTAACCATGCCCAATAAGGTCAAACTAAGAAATGGAAGGCCACCGCCGTAGATTTGTCCCATGACCAGCGTTCCAGTATCGCAGACCATAAACAGTCATGGTGGTGAAAGGGTGGTCGGCAAAGTCGCTCAAGGTTAACAAGGCGCCAGGGCCAGATGGTATCCCGAACCTGGCCATCAAGACGACTATTTTGCTGGCCCAAAATGTTCAGAGTAGTAATGCAAAAATGTCTGGACGAGGGTGTCTTCCCAGATGTCTGGAAGCGACAGATTCTCGTATTACTGCCAAAGACAGGGAAGCTTCCAGGTGATCCATTGATGTATAGACCGATACGCCTGTTGGATAAGACGGGTAAGGTGCTTGAGATGATAATCCTCAACAGGCTGTCCAAGTACACGGAGGGTACAGGTTGCCTGTCAAACAACCTGTTTGGCTTCCGGCAAGTCAACGGTTGATTCCATCTTGTCTGACACCAAGACAGCCGAGATGGCACTCCAGCGTTAGAAGCTGGGAGTCCGCAACTGTGCAGTGGTCACCCTTGACTTGAGAAATGCGTACAATAGCGCCAGTTGTAAGGCTATTGACAACTCGCTTCAATGCCAAATTCGGCCATATACAAAGTGGATCAAGCTTTAGCTCGGTGGTTCAAGGGAGCAAGCGGAAGCTCCTTTCCAGTGTCGCCTTGTATGGCGACCTACAAGGTATGACGGGCCGGCGTGGTTCACCGCATTTAGTACTAAGAGCTACCTAGGTAAGCTGGATAGTACGTACAGGCTAATGTGCCTGAGTATGACCAACGCGTACCGCACAGTGTCACGCGACGCCATCTGCGTCATTCGGGGATGATGCCCATCGGCATAATCATAAAATAGGACGTATAGTGCTTCGCTCAACATGGCACAAGAGATGTACGGAAGGCCACTAGAGTTATGTGCACTAGAGGTCTGTGGATTTATGATCAAATGGCAACGTGAATGAAACAACTCCACCAAGCGTCGGTGGACCTATCGACTGATTGCGAAGCGGATGGGTCCGTCGGTGACACGGCGCGATTAACTTACATTTGACGCAGATCCTGTCAGGTTGCTGTAGACAGTACCTGCGGTAGTATGGACACGTCGAGTCAGGTGTGCGGGCGCAGAGGAATCCATAGAACATCTGTTTTTTGGATGTCCTCGATTTGATGGCGCGAGAAACGACATGATGCCCGTAAGTGGTAGGGACACAGCTCCGGATAACCTTGTCCAGAGGATGTGACAATACCAGGACATCTGGAACGACGTAGGTGCAGCGGTCTCCTTGATTGTCCAAGGCAGATGGCGCAATGACCAGTAGCAGGTCAGAAGAGACTAGCTAACTACTAAAGTCGTGAGTAGTTAGACACAGCGGGTGCTCAAAGTACAATAGCCCCTACCCGAAGTACATAATACCAAAAGCACCTCCCCAAAGTAATACAATAAGAGTTGTTGCCATTCGATTGAGGAAACTTAAATATGACTTGCTAAGTCATATTCGAGTTATTAAAACTAATAATGATCTAATATGATATAATGACACCCTCAAGCCCACACCCTGAGTTCTTCGGGAGTCTGGTTACAGATCGTTTTTCCCTTACAAATAACGTTCTGAGCTGCACTTGAGAGGTAATAACTTGAACTTTGAGTGCATCAAATGGACTTAGTTTTGTCCCAATTGATTACTAAATACCCCGATGAATTCGTTTTTGATGGAAACGGGGCCACAAGAAATCCACGATTTATAACATGATCACTCGGTTTTACGATGGAAAGCCAATGTCCACCACAAAAAAAAACAGGCCGACGAAACGGAATAAGCGCCACCTAGCGGACGAAACTGAAAGCTGACGCCAAGAATAAGATTAGCGCCAGCACCAGGAAGCTGGCCAAGAAGTTCGATACGTTCCAGAGCACGGTGGCCAGAGTCCTAAAAGCGGAGGGCGGGCATCCAGACCGAAATACATCGAGAAGAAGCTGCAGCAAATCCCGGGAAAGTTCGTAAAGCTGCGCCTTTAAGCCTTCAAGCCGGGCGTCACCATCGTTATGGATGACAAGAAGTATGTTTCCGACACGCCCGATAAGGTTAGATGTGCCAGAAAAGTCAAGTTTGTGCCCAAGATGTTGGTGTGGGTGACCATTTCGTTCGCTGGCATATCTAACCTTTACGTACAGACGAGTGGGGGAATGGCAGTCAATGCGGGAGTCTACACGAAGAACTGTTTGCCGTAAATTGTTGCTTTTATAAAAAGCACCGTACGGATGAAGATATTATTTTTTTCGGACCTAGCTTCGTGCCATTCCGCAAAAGCCACTCTAGATTAGTTGACCGCCCATAACCTACCGTTTGTGTAAAAGGAAGACAATCCCACAAACGCACCCCAGGCGCAGCCAATCGAGTCGTATTACGCCGATGATTTGAAGATCTTCAAAATGATCACGTGTATCGAGGACTCTGCATGCCTGCAGAAACTATTGGATTTATTTGCGGATTGGAGTGCACGGAACCTCCTGTGTGTAACGAAGGGCAACACTGTTTCGTTAACTAGAAAACGTCAACCAATCATTTTCTGCTACCGTCATATTGGACATGTTTGGAAAAGGTTTCAGACCTTGGTGTGATTTTGGACTTCAAACTTTCGAATTCATATTGACGACATGATTTAGAAAGCG
This sequence comes from Aedes koreicus, assembly GCA_024533555.2. Classification (NCBI taxonomy): domain Eukaryota; kingdom Metazoa; phylum Arthropoda; class Insecta; order Diptera; family Culicidae; genus Aedes; species Aedes koreicus. The sequence goes on along the minus strand of JAHHFK020000993.1, from coordinate 78,249 downwards.
AACAGACAGCTCGGTTTCATATTCAAGCTTACCGATGGTTTCACTGGTCCTCTGTGCTTGAAATCACTGTACTGTGCTCTAGTGCGCTCGATTCTGGAATCTGCCGTATTAGTTTGGTGTCCGTTCTACATTATGTGGGTTAACCGTAAAATTTGTGCACTTAGCTGTTTGAATTGTATTTTATGCTACAACAATTCAAGAAAAGAAACAGCGTTTTTATGTCAATTTCCGTCTCAAATTAGCTTTTCCCTGTCCATCTTCATTAAAACAACAGTGTCAGATGGAGAGTAACAATCAATAAATAAATAGACAATAAATTAGGCCATACAATCCCAGTCGGAGTACGACAATGGTTGGTAATCCACCATAGCTCAACAACTCAAATTCCGTATCATCAGATGTGCCAAACAAGTGAACCTCAAGGTGGACTAAACCATGATGGCGAGGGTTCCTCAAGCGCACATTGTATGGACTCGTGAAAATGAAATAAAGAATTGAAGTTAAATAAAACAAACTTTTTTACCAAACGTGTTTTCATTCAGCTTTGCTACTTATAACTCACCCGTTATTACCGAGCACTTGATGGTCTGTTTCGCAAACTTTTGACAGCAAATATGTATGCGATGGGATTTTTTTTGCGTGAAAAAAAAAATAGTAGCCATTGAAAATGTGTACTACAGTGAATCGAAATGGCATAGGAACTAAGAGAACTAATTCTGCACACTCACTTGTGAATTCTAAACTGTAACGATTCCGGGAACAGTGAAAATATTCCGTACTGTAGCGATTCCGAGAACAGTGAAATGTGCACATAATAGACGTTCAGGAAATAGGGACCGTGATCCTCAACGCTAGGTGTCAAGAGCTTTTTGGAATAAATGAGGACTGTCTGACGGGATTCTGCCAAGTGACCTGCTCCCAACTGTCAGCAGAATTCGTTTGCGAGAATGATTCGTGCTAGTAAACACCCAGATAATGCGCAGAATCCAACAGCAAAAAAGCCAAAATACTAATAATGCGTTTGTACATATAAAAAAAAGTTTACCTGTAGAAAGCATAATATGCCAATCAATCTTCTTCACAAGTTCGCATTTGCCCGGTCCAAGCTCCAACATCTGGTGAACTTCAATGATTAGTGCCAGTGCAAGCGCAAAATGTGAGTATTCTATGCATTATCACGTTGAATCATTAGGCATTCCATCTCTTCGAATGTACGTATTTATCTCCATTCATTCCCTGGTTAGCTCACTCATTTGTATTTTATCAAATGTATAATGTATCCACTCACCAACCAAAACAAACCGTCACCCACGGCGAACCCTTCGTACGTTCAGAGCATGAGTGTCAATGCATGCGCATGAGCATCCCTTCCCACGTTACTCAAAATTCATTCAACAAAGAAGGGCGCGGGACTTTTCCTAGTTCCCATGTTTGCTGATATTTCCTCCAGGTGGTGCTGTGCAAACAGAGAGTGTTAAATTGCGGTGATTAAATTGGCGTCACCGAATACTGGAACGAAACTAACACTATCCCCTTCCTCGGTTTGTCAAGGTCTTCTATTAAATTTTAGCTGTTGAAGTAACTGCGCCCACATCCATTGCAAAGCGATGGCATGCTTGGAACAGTACGAGGCGCGTGAAGAGTGAAAGTCGGTTCAAAGTTTTCCACTTTATACACATTCCACAGTTGGGCGCGGTATGTACTGTCTTTCCATGCTGTGCAAGATAAAACAAAAGCATACTTTTACCAACATTGCTATCGTGTACTGCAGCATTGGCACGAATAAGAGGTTTTGCTTTTAATTAAAACTTTTTCCATCCAATCCGCTAATAAGTGATACAAACCGAAACGATGTGTCGTTGGTGTGTCTCCGGATTGTTGCTGTACTATAGAAAGGAGTCAAATGGAGTGTAAGAAGGGCTTTCCAAACATTGTTGCTTGAATTCGGGTAAGGTCAGGATCGGCCAAAAGGATGATTGAAAAAATGCCCGAATTGTGTACTAATTAGGTGTTTCGAAGAAAACTTGTTCCGATTGGAAACGATTGAGAGCAGTGCCATCTCAAGAAAGTTCAGTCGTGATTCCAACTGAGCAGGATTTTCACTTCAAGCATTTGAGCTCAGCGTTCAAATGTTACTGCAGTGCAAGTTTCTAAAACTCACACCCCCTCACTTTCTATCAATTTTTGACGTCGTTTTTGTCAATAAAATTGATTCTTAAATATTGTATGTCTGCAGGACTTGAGTTGGGAGCCTCCTCGGCAAAAGTTTTTTTTTTTAAGGTTAGAATGTTTTTCAATTTTAGGCCACTGATGGAGATTAATGTGTGAATACCCAAAATAAACATGTGAAATTGCTCCAATACACCAAGTTGAGAGCCGACAATGTGCAGTTAGTTTGAGATGCCTATAAGAAGAAGAAGCAGAAAGAGTTAGTGTTGAGTTTTGTCAAAACTTTTCACTCGAGTTTCGTTAGCGCTAAGCACATATATCCAATGCGGGAGGAAAATGCCCGGTTTTCAAGCGAATTCTTTTTTTCTTTTGCGCCAAATGTACGAACCATTTGTTCGCTCATACGGGTTTCGTTAGAGAACCGGAAAGTTTTCGTTTCTGTTTTTCTTCAAGGAATTTTCACCCGAGAGACAGATGATGAAATACCCAGTTGTGTGGGAAAGTGCAGTTTATTGCTATTGAACCCATAAGTTATACATTTCTGACACTTGTTGAATGATAGCAATGAAAAAGTTGGAAGCTACTGTATAAAGAGGAAAAGAAATGAAAATCCAAATAAATTATTGTTGAGTTCTTGATACGCTGACGAGTTAGTGTAACAGACTAGGGAAGAGTTAATGATTTCATATAGAACATGTCGGAATGAAATATTTTTAAATGGAATTCATCCATCTGGGTCGTTTCCTTCTAGACCATATCAAAGGATATTAAGGCATTTGTCATTGGATTCCTTTGACTCTGTTTGGAAATGATTGGTATTTAGTTTGATAACATCCTCAGAGTGCGGAAACATTGTTGTTATGACAATACAATGTGAAATCCTCAGCTAATCCGACAATCATGGATGAAGAAGTTTACACAGTCATGTTCGATACATAGCAAATTATCGTTTGCTTAACCAATTAACTGCAGTGCTTCTCCGGAATCAAAACATAAGGCTCTGAGTGATTGAACGGAAGGTAACCGAATGGAATCAATTGGTTTGAGATACCATGAATGCCATATCCTAAGGGAGCCGAATGTTTGGTCGAACAATTTTCCAATTGTTTGCTCAGGATGCAACAGGAATGCAACAGGAATGCAACAGGTGTATTGCAGTGGCCTAATGGCTAGATGTTGAAATCAGTAGGCTTGCGAAAAAGACACGACCGCATGGTTGACGTAAAGCTGTTTGTACACCGATCGATAGGAAATACTTTGCTCACCCTCTGAAATCTAGAGCCACAAGTGAAAAAGACATTAACGTTTTTGTAAACAAATATTTTCCTGATATGCTTGATGCAGCGATTTCATTGATATATGATTATACAAAGTGAAGAACTTCAGGTGAAATTCCGAGTTTTAGTACCAGGAAAAACATATAATTATTTACTCTCATTGGTCAAATTTATCACCTTGTCAATGGTGAGAAGGTTTATCTCTGGAAGGGAGAAACATATGCTACACATACAATGTATTGAATATTGGGCATGAAAATTTTCAGCCCACTAAAATAATCAAGAAAGCTGTTGTGTAAATCAGTAGTTTTTGTTTGGCGTGTCTCTGATGTTTATGTGTTACCGTCGCATGACTTCATGCTGTCGGGAAATATTCGTTCACAAATCAGTTAGGTTTAGCTCGTTTCGCTTTTTGCAGCTGGTCGCAAGCTGTCGCAGGCGTTTCAAAGTTGTTCAACATGAAGTGTTTAGTAAAATACGGTGACCTAAATAGCAGGAACTATCGGAATTAAGTTTTTTTGCGTTTTCCCAGTAATAATATTACAAGATCCAAATGGATAGAATTCTGTCGGCTGGGTTCTGAGACAACCGAAATTAAACCAAATTCGTGAGTCGGTCGCGTTAATTGAAAATATTAGTTTTTTTTATTGGTATTTGATTATAATAACCGTGCTATAATCTGCTTTAATTAGCGTTCTGTATGTTTATTTTGAAAAGGATTGTTTCCGCTAGCGTAATCATGCAAATAAAAAATGATGTTCCATCAATTGATGCATTTTTGTTGCCTTTCGATAGCTAGCTGCTATACAGCGATAGAATGTTGGATTTCTATAAATCTCGTCCTCTCTACTCTTCACCGGCGCTTGCAGTGTTACAGTGGGGCCCAAATTAATGCCACCTGAAGACGAAGTAGATGATGAGGATTTTGAGGCGCATCAAGAAACCGTCGGGACAGAATCAGCTTCTTTTGATGAACAGTTCGAAGCAAAATCGGAATTCAGCTCAGCACTGGTTTTAAAGGACAGGGGAATTAATTAAAACTGTTCAGGTAATAATCTTAATGTTCATAATAATCCTCACATAAAACCTTCTAATAGAATTAATAATTAAAATTTATATTAAAAATAATGATAATAATTAGAGTAATTATAATAATAATAAAAACAAAAATAATAACTACAAAAGCAACGTTAGTAATAAAAATAATTATTCTAATAAAAATCATCACAACGAAGCAAATTAAATTCATCATATATTTACTATTGATATGATGATTGTTCATATTTTTATATAACAATAAAAATGAAAATATAATAATCAAAGTAACAAAAATAAAAACAATTAAAATAAGTGTAAGACAATAAAAATAAGTGTAACAATAAGAATACCTAGTATTCTTAATAAAATAATTAAAAAAAATAATAATGATTTTTTTATTATAATTATTCTATGATTATATTTTATTGATTTTCTTATAATGATAGTAATAATTTTAACTATACCTATTATAAAAATAAAAATAATCAAAATAGTTATAATAATCATATGAGGAATATTAATAATAATCGTTATTCTTATTATTATAAACCCTTTACCCATATTTGTTTCAATCATAATAATTATAATATTGTAAGTCAACATAAAAATTATATATTTTGATCTCTTTTTTTCAAAAATATTGTTATTATTTACTTTGTAAATACTAACGATAAATTGATGATAATAATTTTTATTACCAGAATTGACTCATCATTATTATAATTATTGTTAAAATAATTGTTTATATTATAATTTGATTAAAAATTATAATAAAAACCATATTAATATTTTTGTAATAATCATCTCTTGTTATAATAAACGTTATTTTTATTATGATGACTTTAATAAAAATGAGGGTTTTAATTGTGATTTTTATTAATACTTTTGTTAAAACAATGTTAATGAGAAAATAAGAAGAATGATTAGTAATTTCCATTTAATTCCAACTACCTTTATTGCTTATCTTGACAGATACGCGTATTTCGTCTACAATGTGCAGACTTCTTCAGTGTCGTGTACTAATACTCGAGTATTAGTACACGACACTGAAGAAGTCTGCACATTGTAGACGAAATACGCGTATCTGTCAAGATAAGCAATAAAGGTAGTTGGAATTAAATGGAAATTACTAATCATTCTTCTTATTTTCTAGTTACAGGTATTCCACTAAACAGCTCACACTCTCCATAATTCAATGTTAATGATCTCACGTTAATGATAACAATATGATCAGAATTATATTTATGTAACAATAATATCATTATTATCATGATAATCTTTTTTATAATTAACAACAAGAATTAAAAAACATTTAACAGGAAAAAAACAGAATTAACATAACTATCATAACAATCATATAACCATTATCATAATAACCGTAATCAAATCAATAAAATTTAGATCAAAATCATAGAATCATCATTATTAAATCATATTGATTAATTAAATATTAATTATAATTTTATTAATCAAAATAATAATATAAATAATTGTTAATATAATTATAAAAATTGTGAAAATATTTAAAAGAGTAATTATTATAATACTAATCATAATAGTAATAAAAATAATATTCAATTCTCATCATATTTCAACTTATCATTGTTATAAAAATATTTATTATCATTATTAGAATTAATATTAATATTATAACAACCAAAAAATGCTATATGATAGAAAAAAAAATTAATTAAATAAAATAATACGCATAATCAAAATAATCACCAAACGATATTCATTTTTTTCGTTACAATAAAATCATTATCATAATTATGATCACATTAATAAGAGTAATAATAAAAATAATAATAATTGAAATTATAATTTTTGTAAAAAATGTTGATATAAAAGTAGGCTTAATAAAATTAATATATATTTTAAATATAATTAGTATATATATATATATATATATATATATAATTAGTTTTGTAACAATAATAATGATGATGATAATAATTATAGTTAAAATAATACATTTTGTAAAATTTGTTCGCATAAAAATAGTCTTAATAAAATTAGATTTTTTTTTATTATTAATATTATGATCATTGATTATATTTCAATATGAATAAAAACTATAATTTAGTTAGTAATAAAATGATTCGAATAATAGCTTTCGTCAGTATTCCATGTCGAATGATTTCAATACTTCCAGTTTTGTGTGAAGTCAGAGCAACGTGGGTGTGAAGTCAGAGCAACGAAAATCTATTAACTTTCACCATAAGTAGGAACTGCTGGAGGGGCTACAATGCAATAATATTACAGAATGCCAAAATTTCTTATCCCGAAACTAATCCAATTGGATTTTAGCCAACAGGTTATTGAACTAAATAAAAGCTTTTAATAAACAAAAATATAAATATCCGACTGATTTATTAACAAAAATGTAGAGCATGTTCGAAATAAACATATTTATTTTCAGGGGTCTATTTAAAATCCAAAAAAAATTTACATATATTTTTAAAACGAATAATTTTAAATCAAACATTGACGTTACGCTAATTTTAACATATAATACGTTTGCAAAAAATTTAACATTTATTTGTGGCCAAACAAACAAAAGTTTTCGTTTGAATTGACCTAAATATATTTGCTTATCGATAGTTTTTTTTCCTTTTGTTTTCCAAAATAAATTTTTTTTTTTTTAATAAAAATTAAAATTTAAAAATTATTTCATTAACCAAAATAACCAATTCCTTTTTAACAATTAACCAATAAACCGGAAATTTAACCAAAACCCTTCCCAACATTTGCAGATTTTCTTCTCGTATAGTTATAACTTGGGTCCAAGAAAAAATGATTTTAGGAATTAAAAAAACCGCCCAAATTAAGAAAAAAAAATCCCTACCCCCCACCAGAGTGCCAAATTCCCTTTTTTTCCCCCAATGAGAACACGAAAATATTTTAGTTCAAAGTATTTTCAAGCAAGAAAATATTTTATATCTAATATCAATACTCAGGGCTGGTAGCGGATTTGTGGATAAATAATAGTGACTTTAGTGACTAAAATAATAAAAATAGTGACCAAATAGTGACTAAAAAGTGATTTCCAAATTTTAGTATTTTTTCAATCTTTTATACATTTGTTGTATAAGTACAGTAAAAATGAACAAAGGGATGAGCTCCGTTTGCAAAACTGAATAATACTGCTGCGTAGTTTCACTTTTTGATTTTTTTTTCTAAAGAAGCCTATAATCAAGCGATTTTTTTTCTCCACGACCTCCTGGTCCGCAGCTCGTCTAGAATTACTGCGGAAATATCTTGCTTCTCAATTAGAGGTTCCAACCCGGGACAAAAAATCCCAGGATCTTGAAAAATTCGGGATTTCCCGAGTCCCGGGATAAGATTTTTCACCGTCCCGAAAATCCCGGGATTCCCGGGACACACATTTCTTACATATTTTTTCGCTTTGATACCCAATTTGATTTCCCAATAAATTTCAGTGTACCGTTTACGCGCATTCAATATAACCCATACAACGCCAACATACATATTTACTGAACCTGCATCGGTGCTATACATCATTCATGAAAATGCATCATTCCTTTTGTGTTGGTTCAGTAGGCATTCGCATTTTTGCCTACACATTTAACACACACACGCGTGCGCGCCAATACGGCGCAAGCTGTCATTTCCTTTCAAAACATTGTTTTCAATAACTGATTACTGCTTCTTTGTTCATTGAATAATTTCGGATTTCCGTTACATCAAAGTAAGTAGTAATACAAAATTTGTGCTAATGTAGCCTTACATCCAATTATTTTTAAGGCATGGCTGAAATTTGGAAACACTTCGATAGAATTGCGGATGACAAAGAAAAAGCACGATGTCGGAAGTGCGATTTTGTCGTGCAAATTTTGTCGTGCAAGAGCTCTTCGACCAGTGGCTTGCTCCGGCACATGAAGAACAAACCCGACATGGATTCCAAACCCCCCACAAATCCTAGTGAGCCTGCTGCGAAAGTTAAATCATCCACACCGAATGTCCCAGTGAAACAAGTATCGTTGCTCAAGTTCGTTAAACGTCAGTCACTGGCGAAAATTGTAGTTCGGCTGGCAGCAGAGGACGGATTTTCGATCAATGCAATCACCAACAGCAAATTCATCAGACAATCGATCGCAGATCGTAGATATTCTCTGCCAACGTCGAATACATCCGTCATGAAGCTGGTCGCCGAATACTATGGATACGCTCAGCAGCAAACGCGGGATGAAATAGTGAAGCGTATCGATAGCGGTGAACTGGTTAGTCTCACTTTGGACGAGTGGACAAGTCTAAGCAACAAGCGCTACTTAAACGTGATTGCCCATTTCACTGACGGATCATTCTACAACCTGGGTCTCGGCCAAATTCGTGGATCACTACCTGCTGAAAAGGTTTTGGATATGGTCAAGGATATGGACCGGAAATTCGGTATTAAGGATGGAAACATTGTAGCATCAACGACTGACGGAGCTCGAGTGATGTTTGGAAGATTGTCGGATTACCTTCATCAGCAGTGTTACAACCATGCGATTCACTTGGGGGTTTGCGATGCCCTGTACAAGGATCAGCCACCGGTACCAATTGAAAATGAGGATTCAGAAAGCGACGATTCGGATAGTGATAACTACGATGATGAAGTTGGTTCTTCGGGTAAATATATTAGAATGTTTATGTTCATATTAAAGAAAACAGCTAATTTATTTCAATTATAGACTTATACACCACGCGATTTGGAGAGTCTCTGAAACGTATTCGAAGAGTCGTGAATTTTTTTTTCGAAAATCGCCTGTTAAGAATGCACTGCTTCAAGAAAAAATCACGAAAATGTTACATAAACCACTTCAACTGTGTGTGGACGTCAAAACTCGTTGGAACTCGACTGAAGCGATGCTGGAACACGTCATTCGCGGTTTTGATTGCATCAAAGAGACACTTTCCGAAATAGGCCTTTCAGATCTCATGTTGGACAGTGATTTCGAGGTTGCAAAAAACCTTCAGGAAGCTCTTCAGCCAATCAGACTCGCTTCGGAAGCATTTGGAAGACGAGATGCTACATTGCTGTCTGCGGAAGGCAGCTTGAGGTTCTTGTATTCGAAGCTTAAGAAAAGTAACTCCAAAGTTGGAAACGACCTCTTCGATGCAATCACGAAAAGAATCAACGAACGGCGCCAAAAGGAAATAATAACAGCGCTGAAGTTCCTTGAAGGTCTTTCGTTGTCAACGCAAGTGCCAGCAGAACTGGAAAGCTCATCGAAAACGCAAATGATTAAGTTCAGCAAGGAACTGGGAGTTCGATTGTAAACTTTATCATTTTTTTTTAGATCAAATTCTACTCAACAAGTTTTACAACTTTGCCAAAAAATATTCGGTTTAACAGCAGTCAAGCAAAGTCAGAATAAACTTAATTATTTGATGAATTGTGAATTTTTTAAATCTACTGTATAATAAACTAAGAATATTTGTCTCAGAAATTTTCTAGAAAAATATTAAATTTTTATAGACAAGTTTTAATGGACCTTTGAACTCATAACGCTTTTATAAGCTGGCCGACTTGCACTGTATCCCGATTTCACCTATGATCGAATTGAGTTCGCTTGACTGTCGGGATACGAACAATCAAATCTAGATTTAGAATTACTAAGAGAGTAACCGAAAATAAGTCCTTTATCTGATTTACAATTCGTTCCCATTTTTCTCGACTATGTGGATACCAAAAGAGTAGTCCGCTTTTAAAAAAACTGAATCTAACAAAATATTTTTGAAAAATAGTGAATGTAAATATAAAATGACTTGATTCTTTTATGTAGTTTCTTCATTGGACATTTTATTTGCATATTGGATAAACGTTTTAAGATTTTTGCTCCTATCCCGTTCGATTCGTCATGGGGTTCTAATGGTTTATATGTATTGAAATATGAAAAATTATTGTGAAATAGCTGGAAAATTGTAAAAATAATGAAAGATTATGTAATATGAGACTACGTGCGTCGCATTCAAGCTAATCTAGAATGCTGTGACCGGCCAGCGCTCTGCATTTGACAAGTTCAATTGAGGAAGAGGCGAGACAGCGCTCGCCAGAGCATCTAGTTTTTTAGTGTATGTTTCGCGACTTTTATATAGTGTGGCCAGATCGCTTAATTTGGTTGACTATTGTACAATAGGTACAAGTGATTTTTTTAAACTTTTTACAATCGGCGGTGCGAAAATAGTGACTTTAGTGACCATTTTCCGAAAAATAGTGACTTTAGTGACTTTTGGATGCAAATAGTGACTTTTTAGTGACTAGACTCAAAATAGTGACTAAGTCACTAAAAAGTGACCTGCTACCAGCCCTGTACTGTGCTTTAATTTTTTTTTTTTTTTTTTCTTTTCTGTAATTGTTTGCGCCTGCCAGCGTCCCCCCCCCCACCCCCCACTTTTTTAGTTTTCCTCCCCCCTCCCAGTTTTATCCCCCCCCCACAAAAAAAACCTTTGCACTTCTGCTGACGTAAATATGAAAAAAAACCCAAGCGGAAACGCCCAAATCCAACCAAACCCCCCCCCAACCAACCAATTGGGGGCCACCCAAAAAAAAAAAAAACAACTTCGTTGGCTTCGTACCACCCCATCACCGACAAACCGACATGAAACTCAATCTTCACTATTGATCAAGAATCTATAACGATCGATTCAAATGTACAAATCTGTCAAAATCTATAGAATCATTTTATCTAAATCAAATAAATGTGTCCAGAATTGCTCAGACATGAACCTTCTTATCAAGTTCCCAAGGGAGTTCGTGGCATCAATAAACATTCTTAGCGAACACGACGATAGATGTCAGTAATATAATTTGAACAGAAATATTAAGACATTTTCTATTGTCATTCATGTCGGTTTGTCGGTTACTCCATCACTGGCTTCGCGTAATGGCACGATGCCAGATCCGGCGTAAACAGAGTGTCGACTTCACGGGACCGGAGAAAGGACAGTGCTTCTGGAGGGATTCCTCTATATATCGTTGATAATGCTGGTTGTTATGTACCAAATTGTGTCTAATCATGGATGCAACTTCGTTCAATTCGTTAGATTTATTATTAAATGCAGTCTTCGTCTGGTTTTTTTTTTCTTCTGATTTTCTGATTTAAGGCATTGCTAGCTGTGTTTGCTTTACTTAACACGAAATTTTACAAAACAAATTAAAATAAAACTGCCTTGAATCACTTAAATAATTTTCACTTATGATTCGACGGCCATTTGAAAATAAAAACTGATCATCCTGATAGCAACATGATTTTGTTGTTTATCGAATATGAATACTTCATGCTAACATTTGCATTTAAAAAATGGACAAAAATTGCCAATTTTTCATGGGTTTACCTTCATCCGCACTGACGAAACTACCCATGCAGCATCAATCATAGTAACCCATGAGTCAGCAGACAAAATTTGACAGCTCTATCAGTCGAACTCTAACCGTGATGGCAAAAACAGTGAAGCAACTCCGTTCAGAAGTGTGCGCGTTCAAAGAACGGCACCCCGCCGCGTCGAAAACGGACATCGTGCGGCACTTTGTGGACGCCGGATACACCCGTTCCAGCATCTACAACATCTTGGCACTATTAGATAGCAATCAGAGCATCGAAAGAAAGCCCGGTTCCGCACGACCGACGACCCTGAGCGACAAGAAGCTCCAAAGGATGCTGAAGAGGAAGACCGAGGGAAAAGTGGCTACATCGCTGCGTGCGCTTGGCCGGGAGGTCGGTTCAACCGGCCAAACAGTGAAAAAGTACCTGGCGAACATGAACATACATGTCAGGAAGCGGAAGTCGCGTCCACTGGTTTCGGAGCTGCAGGCAATGACGCAGCGGCAGCGGCCGAATAAGATGGTCAACTCGATTTTCCCGGTGAATCGCGACGTAGCGGTGGTAACGACAACGAGACCTATCTCACCTTGGATGGCAACGACTGGCAGGGCAATTCGTATTATACTCCCCCCACGAAGGAAGTGAGCTCCGAGGTGAAGTTCATTTCACACACCAAGTTCCCCAAGAAGGTGCTGCTGTGGCTGACAATCAGTGAGAAGGGGATGTCAAAGCCGCTCTCCTTTCGCCCCGGACTGGCCGTGAACGTGGAAATTTATAGTACGAAATGCCTGCCGGAAGTTGCGTCGTTCATCAAGAAATATCATAAAGGTGAAGACGCGGTGTTCTGACTGGATATGGCGTCGGCCCACTACTCGAAGCGATCGTTGGAGGAGATGGAGCGGCTGAATATCGATGTGGTAACCAAAACAATGTTACTTCTGAAATATTTCAGTCATGAGTGAAATATTTCACTCAGAAGGATCTGGGTGTCTGAACTTATAAAGACTATGATCAGTTTTCATAATAATCTTTATAATCCTTTCTTACAATAAGCAGTGGTCAGAATGGAGACGTATAAAAAAATGTGCGAACGGATCGTGTACAGCCGTAATGAAAATCCTGACCTTTTGGTGTGTCAACTCGCGGAGGGAGATGGATTTGTCTAAACCAACAGTCCACAATGTATTTTTAATGAATTCTGAACATTTGACCATGAAAAGGAAACCAAGAAGTGACAAGAATTATGGATGGACAGGATGATGGTGAAAGAGAAGTCAGAACCCAAACCTCTTCATTTAAACTGTGTCTTAACCCTTGTGTGATCGACAGATGGGTATCAAAGTTCATGAAATTTCGCCAGTAGGATATTTCTCAATGTTAAGTGACTATTTGATGATTTTTCCTCGGATCTATCTTACCGGAACAGGTTCCCGTGGGGCCTCGAGTTGCCATGAACATATTCAGTAGAAAACCCTGGCAATATGGGTATTGGAATTCATGAAATCTTGCCAGTAGGATATTTCTCAACGTTTAGCGGCCATCTGATATTTTTTCCTGTCTTTCTGGAACAGTTTCCCGTGGGGCTTCAAGTGGCCATGAACATTTTCAGTAGAAAACCCTGGCAATATGGGTATTAAAGTTCATGAATATTCACCTGTAGGTTATTTTTCAACGTTTAGTTACCATTTTATGATTTTTCCTTGGACCTGTATTTCCGGAACAGGTTTCCATTTGGCCTCAACTAGCCCTTTTCATGTTATAGAGGAGTATCTCCGTACCGGACCACTGCCTCGGAAACCCGGATTTACGAGAACTAGATGAATTGAAATGGTCATTGCTGATAATTTCTCTAAAGCGAATGAGTTTTCGAATCTAACGGGGCCAACAGATTTAAAATCAGTCAATAATAGCCAGAGTTATAATCATTTGAATTTGGTGGGTACCCGGGTACACTGTCGATCACTTAAATGTGATTTTTTTGTCGAACAAAAGGCATTTCGTCAGGATTCACCCAAAAGGCAACGCAAAGGCAATGTTCCAGATTGAAGCGGTAAAAAATAAACAAATTTCGCAATAATAAACAAAATTGAACGACAAAATCTCGTGCCAGAAAATTGTATTGCGATTTTATGAAGAATGTGTCATTATGAACAATGAAGATTTGAAACAGTTACCAGAACTGACTCTCTATACTGCAACGGCCAGAAATGCATCACCGGAATATTTCAGGACAAAAAAGCAGTAAAAATTTCCTAAAAACACATTGTTTGGCAAGCAATTTTTTCTTGTGGCAGAAGAAGTAAATTATTCATTACCGGAGATAACCAACAAGGAAATTTACCAGAAGGAGTGCCTGTGAAAACGATCGCTGCGTTTTGTTAGAAGCCACAGTGATAGTGCGTTGTTTTGGTCCGATTTTGGCAATTTTGTTCCGAGTTACAAAGTTATGAAGCGGACGCTCTCCGGAAAGAAGCAGAAAATTGAAAATGCCCAACATTTCAAAAAATTTGGAAAGCTGCCAGCAAAATCATTAAAGAGTCTGTACAGGGTGGCAAAGGTTTCTGTTAGTGTTTTTTTTTGTCTCGGTGTATATCTTGTATAGTTTTGTTTAGCGATATGCGCATATTTTTCTTTGCTCGTGTAATCATCTGGCATTTGACGGATGTGATTTGTTTTAAAAATTTGTTTGTTTTGGTTTCGCTACAAATATGAACGCAAAACGAGAGCTGGTAGTAGATTCAGATTTAAAAAAAAATTAGACCGTGGAGATCTTGACACGGCTAAAACACATCGGTGGGAATGAGAGATTTATCTTCCGCACCATAAAAAGGGGTCCTTCCTTAGCTCAGTCGAAAAAGGTGCAGCTACAAAGCAACACCATGCTGAGGGTGGCTGAGTTCGATTCCCGGCTGGTCTAGAATTTTTTCGTAAAAGGAAAATTTCTCGACTCCCTGTGCATAGGGTATGATTGTACTTGCCACGCATCATACTAATGCAAAAATGGTACCTGGCATCGAAAGCTCTTAATTAATAACTGTGGAAGTGCATTTAGAACACTAAGTTGAGAGCAAGCAATAAGCTAATGGCAAAGGGTAAATGCACCCTTCTTTTTGGGGAAATGCTCCTTAAACTTTGGAAAAATGCTCCTTAGATGTTTTTGCCCGGTATAATGCAATCGGAGGTATTAACCTTCTGGTTAGCGCTTGCTGGGTGTTTTGACGGGTCTTCAGTTTCTTCAAGATTGTATAGTTTTGGCGGGTTTTAAGTTTCTGAATTTAAGACCCGTCAAAACGAAATTAAGACTCTTCAAAATGAAATTAAGACTCGTCAAAATGAAATTTAAACCCATCACAACTACCTCAAAAATTGCGGAGCGAAGCTCCGCTATACATTCTTGAAGAAACTTAAGACCCGTCAAAACAACTGGCAAGTGCTAACCAGAAGGTAAATACCTCCGATTGCATTATACCTAGCAAACGCAACTAAGGAGCATTTTTCCAAAGTTTAAGGAGCATTTCCCAAAAAAGAAGGGTGCATTTACCCTGCTGCCATAAGCTAATTATGAAAGCAATAAGCTTGAAATGCTAGAGAAGAAGAACCATAAAAAGATACAACGAGACAGGTATATTCAAAATCAACCAAAGGCATGTACCTCATCAAGCGCCTAGGACCATAATGATGGAAAAACGCGTAAGGGGGTGAATTTGCCGAAATCCGACACAATTGGGGCGAGCGATGGCTTGAGATCTGAATATTTCCCATAAGTCGATCCAGAATATCATCACCCTGATTTGAAATTCAAAGCGTATGCAAAACAGCGGATTCACGGATTAACAGAAAAACAAAAGAAGGCTCGAGTGATTCGATGTAAGGAGTTACTGCAGCGGCACGCTAGTTGTGATATGCTTTTTTCCGTCGAGTTTCTGTTGCAAGATACTCACCACCAACAGAATAGAGCATATGCAACGAAGCTTGCAGATTTCAGAAAGCTTCCACTACTTTTCATCGAGTCAAGAGTAAAAATCAACACTTATTACTATTTGGATATCTAAGATCTGAGAACCCGAAAAGTATTCACGGTGAATGCAGGTAAATTCTTGATATCACTGGTTATTTCATAAGTGGTGGTATGTTAATAGTAAATACTTATGGAAAGCTCTCACCAATGCCCTGACTCTTGCAGCTTTTTCAGACTATCTGAGTTTCAACATTCGCAGAACTGGGTTGGGTTGGACTTCCGGAACGTTGACGGTTCTTCATACTTCATAATTTTTCATAATCTCTTCATACATCATAATCCTCATTACACTCAACTTGATCCGAAACCGAAAGCATTTCCATAATTATAATATTATAATTATAAGCAAACAAAATAATATTTATTTGACTTCCCTCCCGTTAGGTCCATCTTCCCAAACAATTGTTGGCAAGTTGAAATCGAAAACTATTAAATCTTCACGTCTCGCACTATGAATTACAAAGTTTGGTAATGGTAGTCTGTCATAACAAGTTCGATTTTCTAATGAAGCATAAAAATTCACACAGGCTAACTAATGGACACAGTTTGTATCACAATCGATCCCAAGGTTGAAGAATATCAAATATCATACCAAACTGGGTTATAAACCGATGTATATGCACACAAAAGGCGGTTCCTAAATTTATAACGAAAAGACATGTATTTTCTTATTTACACTCTGTTCGCAATTAAAAAAAAAAAAATTTAAAAAAAAAAAACACCCCTTAAAAAATATATAGGGCGTTTTATGGAATCTTTGAAGATTTCCCGTTTTGAAATTCTCGCACAAGGGAGGGAAAAAAATGACAGTAAACGTCGTAACACGTCCGCTCGTGGCCAAAGCTTACTTCGATCTCACATAAACCACCTACACTGATAAAATAGCAATGATAATATCTATGTGTCAGACACATGATTTTTTGCAATGTGATGAACAAATGTTAGCCATTTGTAACCACACATACTTCCTATGTGTACATATAATCACTATGTTTGACCACACATACTTTTCACATCAGTATTATGTGGAATTTTAGGTGGATTTTTGCCTATAAATATGTGTGGATTATTTCCCGTGTAATTAATTTAGGTATAACAAATCTCATTAGTATCCATTAGTACCATCAAACGTAGGGTTTAAAATTTTAACACGACAAGTTACGAAAAAACCCAAAAGGTATTTGAGTGACTACGGCGGTTGATAAATCAGCGAAGGGGTTAAAAATCTTGATATTCAAGGAATAATAAACATTAATGTGTCATCACGCAGATGGATAGATAAATTTAGAAACGAAAATATGACCCATCATTGTAATATTTCAATTTTACGCATCATAGAAACAATGTTCTTTTATGTTGGCCACGTAGGGGAGCATAGTTTCGTCACATTTTTCTAAAGATCTCAGAAAATTGATACAACATACACATTGCTATAATGTTCATGAAACGTCTCAATGAGGGAAAATTTTGTTTGGATACTAAAAGAAAAAACAAATATTGTTCAGTTCCTCATTTCTAGTAGTATCTAGTAGTAACTAATTGATAATTCAATTGGAAAACAAAACTGTTCTTCAAACATCTTACATCTACATTATATTCTACTAAAATTCCTAATTCAAAAATGTCTTCTGATTAAAAAAAACCTGTCAGACTTGATCAGCGAAGCAAGACTAAAGTAATCTAAAAGCCTGCTATAGCTTTCATCCTATGCTTGACCCATTCGCTTTATCAATTCTCTTTCTCCTTATTGGCAAAGCTTTGAAAACCTTGAAGCAATGTAAATGTTAAACTTTTAAAAAAGCTCCCATTTATCCTTAGTTACAGCTTCAAACTGTGAGTTCATTTTATGTATATCGTGAGCTTAAAAGCAGAAAGCTTGTGGGTATTCTAAGTGGAGAAATTTCCTCTTTTCCTCACAAACATGAGATGCTGGACATGCGCAAATGTTCGTGAGGAATTCATTTCGAGAGCAAAGGGGGAGCAATTTATTATGGCAAAAGTTGAACATTGAGGAAGGTACAAAAGTGTACCAAGTTCATGCAGAATAGAGATATAATAGCGCACTTTCCTACTTGAGAACTTTTCCTGGAGTTTCCAAGAGAACACAATTTTATGGCATGGTAGTACAGTTACTCGTGCTTACTCAGTGAAAATGCCAATCGTGTAGCAAGAAATGTTTATTCCCAAATGAAAAGCGCTTGTGTGAGAACTGAAATATGACGAAAGAAGGTATAATAAATCAGTTTCCATTTAGTACATCCCGTGTGTTCCCATTGTACAATAAAATGAACATTGCACAATCAAGGATAATATTACCCAGCAGTTTATAGCAGTTTGTTGGAAAAAAGGAAGTTCCATTTCAATCCTTATGAGGCGCTAATTATTGCCATGTTGCAAATGGTTAACTTTTGTTAAGGAGGAAAATCATCAACGAAGAATTAATTGCACCATTAGATAATTATTATTTAAAAATATACTGTTCTTTTTCTTCATGGCAGAAAAAATGAATGGGGGCACACACAAAAAATGATGAATTTTAACAGACGCCTGAAACTTTCACTCATTCTATGGGAAACCAAAGCAGGCGTAAACAATTGTTCTTCACAATTTTTCATACAGCATGCCCGATTTAAACGATATCTGGCCTAACTTTACATGAAATATCAAATGAATTTATGCCTAATCTAGCTTTTCATATAGGTGAATAAGATAACGCAGAAAATTAAATGTCCCTTTCAAACTGTGCATGCTCCAATTCATATCATGTTTTGACGGCCATGTTTTTCACGTCTTTTACTGGAAAGAGACCTTTAAGATTGTGTATTAAGATTGTGGATCCGAATCCTAATAATGAAGGAGTTTTGATTGCTTTGAACTATTGATGTATTCTTTAAGCCTTTAAAGATATTTTTTCAACTTTTCTGAACATGAAATATTGATGTGGGAATTCAGTGTGATCAAAAGTCTTAGAGCTCTTTAGAGGAATAGTTGGATATAGTTGATCAGTTTCTTGAGTAGTGCCCCCTACCTCTGTATGTCTAAATCTAGTGATTTTTTTTAAATATACACAGAAAAAAATCTGAATTTGTATTGTGATGAAAATATCAGAGCACGTAAAATTTTATTTCATTCCACACGAAGCAGCAACTTGCATGAAAAAGGTCTAACGTGCTTTTGCTTACAATATTATCAGTAATGTATGGAATGTCCCAGAACATTATTCATTTAGAATGCCGCTCCATTTATTGCTATGCTGATACCGTACAGGGATTTGTTCTCCAAATATCGGAGGGTTCTATCAGCCCTTTGTCGAAGAACTGACTTCTTTTAATTCACTTATAAAGCAGCAAACTTCCGTTATAAAAGAGAGAAATTAGTTTTTTTCCATTCAGAAGATATCACGCTTTTTCTGATGAAAAAATGTTTTTTTTTTATTTCTAGTGTCCAGGGGAAAAAACGAGGATGTATATGAGTGTAAGATTTTCAGCAATATCATAGTAGGTTGCGATTTTTCTTCAGATCCAAGTATACGTATGGGCAGGCAAAACAATCTTTTTCTTCTTGAAAGTTCATTTTGCTGTTCAAATAAGTACGGGTTGTCCTAGGTATGACTTATTCCGCCTTACCTAAATCTATACTCTGTGTTTTCAATTTCTTTTTCTCGATATTTGAACTTTAGTCACTTTAAATAATTCAGCCCTTCGTCCCTTTTTGTGTCTCTTTGACCTTTAATCCATATGAAAAAAAAACCAATGAGCCTTCTGGAACGAGTTGTCAGATAATTAATCGCATTGAGTCGAAATGAATATTTACAGCACTGCTTGCAGCCAATGATAATTGTCGACGGATACCACCCTGCACTTGAAAAGTTCATCAAAGCTTCCGTGCCTGTTCTTTTCAAAGACTCCTTTGATGTGATTGATCTGATTTTTTGCTAAGCTGATGTCGTTGTGTTGGCTGACTCACTAGCCGAATACAACTCAGCTCAGCTTCTTAATTATACTAAAGACTGTATTCGATGAAATTTGGACACACGCAATTGTTCGTAACTTTTTAGCGTGTGGGTAAAAATTATTGAAATTTTAACTGAATGTATTTCATTGTGTTGTGTCAATTGTGTAATGAGTTTCGTGAAAATCGGTCGAGTGATTTCAGTGATGCCTTCGAATGAAGAAATAGTGCGGCAACTAATTTTGGGCACTCACTTCGAAAACCCAAACGCTTCTCATCCATGGATCGGAAAACAGCTCGGAATCGCACATTCAATCGTATCTCATGTGATCAAAACGTTCAAGGACCGTAAGACAACCAAGCGGAAAAATGGTAGTGGCAAAAACGTGGCACATCAAATCCGGATAAGCAAGGTCCAGAAGGCACCGAACCGGAGCGATAAACAGAACTCGGTGGCCAAAACTCGTGCAAGAAAACTGTACAGGGAGTGGCTAACAAAACCGTTCTGCATTGTGATGGACGATGAGACCTACATTAAAGCCGACACCAAACAAATGCCAGGACAGGAACACAACGTCGCCACCTCTATGTTGGCCGTTCCGGAGAGTGTACGGAAGAAGAAACTGTCGAAATTCGCCAAAAAATTCCTTGTCTAGCAAGCGATCTGCGGATGTGACAAAATGAGTCAGCCATTCATCACCTCTGGGACCGTCAACGGACAAATCTACAAGGACGAATGCCTCCAAAAACGACTTCTGCCCTTCTTGAGATCTCACGATGGCCCGACAGTGTTTTGGCCAGATTTGGCATCTTGCCACGGCCCGTCTTAGACTGGTACAAAGATAATAATGTAGTTTTTGTACCAAAAGGCGTAAACCCTCCAAACACTCCGGAACTTCACCCAATTGAAAAATTTTGGGCAATCATGAAGGCAAAGCTCGTTCAAACTCCAAAACTGATAGAAAATGAACTTGAACTAAAGAAAGTGTGGTTAAAAGTGAGTAAGCAAGTCTCTCTCCCCCCAAATTTGAAAAAGCAAAAAGGCGGCCCTTTGTTGGGGAAAAATCAAAACCCAAATCATATCAAAACTAAACAATTTTATATATTTTTTTCCCAAAAAATTGAAAAAAATCCGGCTCAAAGAAAAATTTTTGGTGACCTATTTTGTGTATCCAAATTTCATCGAATACAGTCTTCACATTATGATTGTTATTTTTGTATTCTCCCATACGCGGAGTAACGATCTATGATGATGTTGTTTAAGAAGGAAATCATTTCGCATCACCGTGACGCTCCAGGAGTGGACAGAAATATTCGCTAGAACAAAGATGTGAAGAGAAAGTATTAATAGTCAGTTGTACTGACTTAAATCGCATATCCCCCTGAATTAAATAAAAAGTTTTTATCGCAATTTAATGTGATTTTTCTCCCACTTTGTGACGATCCACCTGAGAAACGCTAATCGTAGTACGCCTAATATTTACCTCCAAACTTTGACTGCGATATGAGTTACTTTGCAGATGCCGCCTGCAACGCGGGGAAAAGCAATCGTGTCGATAGGATATAGCAGAGCAGGCATCATCGCCTTGCTGGATGAAGGAAAGAACATCGAGAGTAAGTCTGGTTCCGCTCGTCCGAAGGTCCTGCGCAACCGGCAAGTTCAGCAAGAGCTAAAGCGCAAAACCGAGGGGAAGGTGGTGAAATCGTACCGTGCCTTGGACCGACAAGTCAATGCAATTGGACAAACTGGGATCAGCATCTGGCTCTCAGGCGTTATTTTACTCTTCTTGTTTGCTAAACGAAGAAAACCACCATCACACTTTGTGAGTGACCCCAACAGCATCTGCAAAGTTGTTTTGAATCGGTTCAAAGTTGACAATAAGCAGAGTTTAAAAAACATTTTTGTTTTGCCAATGTAGTAAACCCCCAAAACACATTGTGAGTAGTCTCAATAGTATCCTTACTTTAGGTTTAAATTGTAACAAATCGACTCTAGAGTGTAGTTTTCCATCACACTTTGTGAATAGTCCTAAAAGCATCTTTACTGCTGGTTTAAATCGGTTAGAATTGGGTAAAATCAACTGTCAGGCGTAGTTCAAAAATAATTTGTTTTTCCAAACAATTGTAAACCGTCATCACACTTTTTGAGTGGCCCCAATAGTATCTTAAGTCCGTATGAATCAGGTTTATATACCACAAATAGAACAATAATCAACTTCTGTTCTTACTGTATAGAAGACTGATGTAAATTTTGAACTTATCGCTCCCCTGTCCTCAAACGAATCCAAATAGCAACCAGTACAGCCTTTTCAATTTTGAGCTCATTTGATGAGAAATTGACACTGCACACGTCAGTTGAAGTTTACGCGGAAATGACTATGGAAAAAGCAAACTTTTCGTTCAATGACTACTAGCCTTTTCTTAAATCTGACATAATGTTCTCTAACTATTCTTATAAGATTTTTTCCCCGATTCAACTCTTTTTGCAGCCAAACGTTGAATGAAAAAGTTATTAATTATTTATGAGAGCGATAATATTGAAGCATGAGCAAACAGCTGCTCACTCCGAAACACTATGATGTGCAGTGTGAGATAGTAGCTATGATGTTTATACCATGGCCCATACCAATGTTGCCAGCTGACTACTTGATTGAGCTTAATTACACTAACACTAGTGACATGAATGATCATCAGCATTCATTCATTACATTTATTCGAAAGGAGATGTCCTGCAAAGTCGTTGCTGAAGAAATTGTCTGTTTGTTAAGCTGAATACACAAAATGTCCCATAGCAATTCCCAAACAAACTTCAAATTGGTTTTGTATTTGTTTTGTTTAAAGAGAAAATTTCGAATTGTACAGCTTAAATCGTAAGTTGTAAGGTATGACAAGTTCATGATCAACCATTATTACTTACTTGGAAGAGTTTCCCACTCATTAAAGTGTTTGTATGTTATTTATGCCGAAAACAACGACGGACACTCCCTCACAAAACCAAGAACCGTCACTCACCTGAAAAGGAAGAAGAGAACAGAATCAAATATTAGTTTATCTTTTATTTGAGAAGACTGCCGGAACAAATACGTTAGAGCTGCTTGACCAATTACCAGCACCCATCACATAATCACACTCGATCACAAACACTCTAGCCACAAGGAGAAAATGCAATTAGTTTTCAATCAATATCGAAGTATAGATTCTATGCAGTGTCGTCTCGAAGCTGGCATGTCCTTCCGATGCAACTTCAAAGAATGTGACTTGTGGTGCATATCAGATTTTAATATTTCCTCTGTCGAACCATTCATCTGGTAAATATTGATCGGAAATTGTACTCTGAGCCGGAAAGCCAGTATGTAATTCTACGTTGTCGGTTTATCGTTTCGAATCGGGGGAATGGAATCGGGCACATGCAAAGATAACAGTCATAAGTGGAACACATGCCTTGTTCCTAATTTAATGTGTGAGGATTTGGTCAGAACAAAATTTAAAAAAAATCTGTCAAAAACTGTCAAACAGACGACCTCAACATTCTGGGAAAATGGCTACCATCTGACTTGACTCTATCTCGTAAAGTGTATTTTTGTAAAAAAAAAAAACCCTACATATAAATCACACCGATATGAACAAACATACTTTTGCATATAAAAACCAATAAACGATCCAGGAAAAAGTAATTAATGTCGTTCCACATTTATGACTCATGAGAAACTGTTCAAAATTCATAAATAAATGGAAATGATCCATAAAATTAAGCAATGTGATCCATACTTTATACAGAATTGAGCAATTAAATGTCAAATATGTACCGTTAGAATGATCAACAAAATTTTACGAATTACCGATGACCATTTTGCTGATGATCTAAAAAGTTCAAAAAGTTCAAATGATCTAAAAAGTTCAAAGTTATTAAACCTGCCAAATTGATCCGTAGAATGTGACTTTTGTGCACTAAAAACATACAAATAAATTATTGAAAATTTTCCACATATATTTGATTATGACCTATAAAAGGTTCATTAATGAAACATCTACTTAAAAAATGACCCAGAGTAAATCAGCTTTGTGCACTTTAAAATTAAGGTATAATCCATTAATCATGCCTGCATTTTTGCAGTTCCCGACAATTTTTTTTCTTTTTAATTTCGATCCATGCAGATTTTAAAGTTGAAGAGAAGTTATTGACTTTATAGTTTGCAATATTCCTATGGATCTTCCCATCCATTTTAGAGGTGCAATCTTAGGGCTGCAAACCGATATGCATACACCATCCCTATCTCTCCGCATTGCCTTAATATTGATATATTTGATATTTAATCGAGATCACATGTACCTCCAACAGTCGCTTCGAATCAAAACAGAGGAAACAGGCTTCAGCAGACTATAGCTGAATGAACATCGCCGACCGACACCCGATTCTGGTTGGTGTTGTTGGTAGTATGTGATGATAAAGTCAAGGATCCAACAGAGAGTATAGTCTTGCAAGGAAGCTGCTTCCTTTTCCTCGTCGTCACTCGGAAAATAAGTGGATGTCATCTTTATTGCTTTTTGAATGGCATGGAGTTCGATCGAAATTGCTGTCATGTTTGTGGGCCACCTCCGACGACTGACGACAGCAAACGAGGCCGGCCACTGTGCGTTGATGTGGTTGGGTTAACCAACTTGAGTGTATCTGAGTTTTCCAGTCTTGTTAGGGAAGATGAGTATAGTTCATCGATATTGAAATACAATTTAAATATTACTGGGCGCCGTTTGAGAGATAGACAACATTACATACAAGATTTTCCATCACAATGATCGCCGATAACGGATCGGAATGATTCCTGTTCTATGTTTCATGGCTGACATTTTCCAAGACTGGTGAGGCTATCGGTGAGCTTCGAACGTTCCTTAGTATGATTTATTTACGTAAGTTAGCGCAATAGCACAAAAAAATGACTTTTTAAGAGCAAATTGATATTAGTAGACAGTAATTTATAGAAACCCCTCTCAACTCTTCAGCGTTTGGTAGATTGTGCTTTTATTTTCTCAACTGAGTGCTTGAAGCAATAAGATTTTTAGTTTAATGGAACAAAGTAAAAACTGATTGACGGTTTACTTTTGAATTCAACATTTGTTTAGATGAATCTTGAACCATTTATATTCCAACCATCAAACAAAGAACCAATTCACCTTTTTAAAAACACTTGAAAATCACATTAAGGTATTAACGATTGCAAGGCCGCATACGATAACTATTGATTTATTATATTACAAAATTATTTTACATTCAAATATTATCTTAGTTGCTCCTGCGTAATAATTAACATTTCAACCTTATATGCTATAATTTATATCTAATTATGTTAATATTGTTTTTACCTTGTCTATTCAGCATTTCTAACAAGTTTTTCTTTTGCCTGCGTATAAGAAAAACAGTTGGTTTCTTAAAACTATTTCTTATGTATAGAAAGTAATGATCATTACAATTGATGATGTGGCAGCTTCAAAATCATTTTCAGAACTTTGTTCTATATCCTTTGATGTGCTTTTTTCCTAGGAGCAAAACAACTATACCATATTATTGATACTATTGATCGTGAAGAACAATGGAAGATTATGGACGAGAACTGTTTTCCTGGGAAACGGGTAAGACTGATGATGTTGGTCCAGGCTACGATGGATGCTGTTGTCTAGAATATCCTGAAAAGTATCGATAATGTAAGAAAAACCCGAACCAAAAATCAAAAGACAATATCGTGCCTGGAGAATAAAGCATGTTTGGCCCACGGAATTCAATCGAATATTACTTCAAAGCCATCACCATCTAAACCATCCGGGAAAAAGGGTTCCAACTGGGTCAATATTTTCTAAGAATGGAATAACAAAGTTCAGATGAACTTTAAGAAACACAACATCCAATCCATCCCACACAATCTCTAACAACCACTAAGTGCTGTAAGCGCCCCGGGGAAGGGTGTGTAATTTATCGCACAGCCCCCATTTGCTCGTGGAAAAGCTTATGTAAAATTCTACCATTCCAAACACCAAACAGCTTCATCAGTGTTGCGATTAACCGCGGCAGTCGATGTTTTCACTCAGAACTTTGAAGCATCGATGATTTTCGTAGCAAGTGCCCCCTGGAGGAAAATTACTCCCACAAAACGAAAACAGAAACCATGCCCTCTCACACTGCATGGGTGAATTCAATTTGGTTCCTTTCGTGGCAGAGGCCTAGTCCTGCAGTTAACCTACTTTCACGCACGTACACCATCAGTGGAAATTATTCAAAGCGTTGAGTAAAACTGAGGACGCCAGTGCCTTAGTCAGTTAAAGCACGGTACTACAGAGCCGAGGGCTCTGGGTTCACTTCCCGAATTAATGCATGGTTTTCGCAAAATTCAATTAATATCTCCAAGTTGAGAGCCGACTGGTAACAGAAGCATGAAAAGCCTAAAGAGAAACGTGCGTGAAATGAGGAGCACTTGGTGCGAGTACGTGTGACGTTGAACGATAATATCGTTTGGAGTAAATTGTTGGCATTTTGGGAGGGATTGTGATTTAATTTTTTTTTCCAACATCTTGCCTTTTTCTATATTTCTCAGTGACGTAAACGACTGGCGTAACGATCCCAATGGTGATGAAATTGTCTGCTCGTGAACATCGGCAGGGAGTATGTTCTATTTGAGATGAACTGGATGAGGTAATTTCAAATAGACGTCGGAGAGTTTTTCCAACCCACGTTCAAGAGACGGTGGAGCAAATTTTCCATTCAGGCTTGTGTTCGAGTAAAATTGTTGTTTCAAAAATCAGATTCTTGTTTTTATTATTTTTCTGTTAAAAACCGGAATCATTGCAACGAAATCAAACATTGAAGTTGATACTGACCATGCACCAGAACCGAAGGCCTAAACACTGCAAACAATAAACCATCAAATAACCAGAATTCACATAGATGCAGACTCACCCAAGTTTTAATGTTCCAAGTCACTTGGCTTAATCTGAGTATTGACACTTTTAAAAAATATAACTTGTCACAAGGACTAAACATGTTCCTTTAACTACCAAACAATATATTTGGCCCCAAGTTTGAAGTAATTTTGATTAAGTTTCAGTGGTAATCACGAGAAAGAGATCTACCAGCGTTACGGGTTGGGTACAATCAAGAGATTTAATGTCGTGAGAGCCAATCCCAACAAACATCGGTGTTGAATTAGAGCTTGTTCAAGCAAATTTGGAGAAGCGATTCAGCTGTTTCTTCTAGAATTGCTGAATAGCTTCTCCAAATTTGTTTGAACAAGCTCTAATTCAACACCGATGTTAGTTGGGATATTACCTGTTCCCCCGGCATCTTGAGATTTCGATTCAGAAATAAATTCGACAAAGATTTTTCGCAAGGGCCTAACTGACAAACGTTAACAATGGATTCTTCCGTGAATTTCTCTTAATACAAAATCTACCCATCTACACGGAGAAAAAACAGTCCCGTTTGAAAAAAAATGTTGTTTTAAAAATCCGTTTTGTTGTTTTAAGCCAACGATTCGGTTTTGAAACAAACAGACAGGATGGTTGTTTATACCTAAAGATATTATCACAAAACAACTCAAATTATGGTTGTTCTAAACTAACATATTTAATGTTTCCACCTTGCAAGAGGTTTATTATTACCAAAACACAGCTTGCGTTGACTCAGGGAAACAAATTAAAATTTTAGATTGATTCAAACAAAGCGGCGGTTAAATCAAACTGATATATTGTTTGGAGAGAAAACAATTAAAAGTTTAGTTTGAAACAAACTATTTTTTTGGGTTATTCCATTTTCTGTCAAATCCCGCTGCATGCTCTTTTCGCGTATGTTTTCAACGAAGGTGAAAATTTAATTTAATGAATTTAATGAAAACCTGAAAATAGTATAAAGGCTCGTAGTAACATATGTAGATTTCTTTTAAACTGAGAGAGGTCTATAAATGTTAATGTGCGCTTTTCTAATGTTTGTTAGCTTTTTATTCAAATAAATAGTATTGAAATTATTACAAAAGAAATGTCGGTGAACGGAAATGATTGTTGTTTCAACCGTTTTCGTTCGTTTGTTTCAAACAGCAATTCAGTTTAAATCATACTAAATTTTTTTTGAAACAAACCATGAGCGTTGGTAGAACCAACTAACAAATCTGTTTGTTTTCGTAGCTGTCAGAATGAAACAACCAACATAATAGTAAATTCAAACGGATGTCAGTTGAACTTAACTGCTTAATTCCCGAAACAATAACTCAAAACTTTAGTTTGTTTTAACCACCGTAAGTAGTCAAATCAAACTAATTTGATGTTTGTGCCCAGTTCAACGTGATATTCCAGTTAAATGAAACTAGAATTTGTTTGCGTTTACCAATCTTTTTTCTCAGTGTAAGCTTCCGATTCTATCGAATAGAAGGACTCTTGTTCTTCGAAATGGCTGTGGTGGATTAATGAGGCATGTTTCCTACGCGCTATTTCTAAACAACCCAAAATTGAATCCGATTGACTCAAATCGGTCAAAGGTATAGCTACTCACAAGCAGCCATGTCCAAACACTACACTGCACGCCGAGCTATTTTTTACCACGCTACTGCGTGTATTGAATTCACCACTTTGACTTCGTGCTTCCAGACTTACACGCAACGCGGTGGGTACAACACCAATGCCAGTGCTCGTGTTTTGGCTTCAGACACCGTGTATGATGATTCGGCAAACACCACAGCCGAGTGTTTCCGATTGTGTCCGATTGTGGAATACACGCGTGGTTAATTTATTTTATTTCTACCCATGCCGTGCTTGTTAAACTCAATCAACTTATGCGCCCGTCACCCAACGGCCAAGAAAACAAACCTATAAGTCAAATTTTCAAATTTTTAGAATCATCCGACGAGCAATGCTCTATCCGTGGTAACCAGTGTCATACTGGGTGTATGTTGAGAGCTTTCTTGTGATCGTAACCACTCGGCTCGGGTGTTTTCCCAAAAATAAAGACACGGTGTCTGAAGCGAAACACGAGCGTGTACACTCGTGTCGCGTCCTTTGCGTTGCGGGTTCATCTACAAGCACGAAACTGAAGTGAAAATTATAGCCACATGGTGGTGTGTTTGCAGTCAAGTTCGGCCGGGTTATTGTGGTCCTGGTCCTGGATACTTAGCTGGCGTAGAACAAATGTAATGCGTTTTCTGATTCGAAGCTGGTAAGTAGCATGTTGGTAAGTGGAACAGGGAATGTTTATTATTAAACATTTGTTTTAATTCATGTAGGATATCCTTAGATGGAAATAGGACTTGAAGTGTGAAATCTCAGAAAATCATCCTGGTTGCAGTAAACCAGCAAAACGGGATACGACGAATATGACAGAACCTTACGAAGAAGATTATACCGAGGATTACACATATTTCTTCTGGAAGCATATACTAAATACTATATATACTGAAACCAACGTAGTGGAAAGCTTCAAGATCCGTTTCCTTTTGTAATTTGAGCAAATTCCGGAAGATTATGTCAAACAAGCAGCCGATAAAGAAACATACGACGTCAGTGCTGCTCAGGTGGCTGATGAGAAAGTCGCAGCAAGTTCCCAGTCTAGTTTCACTCGAGATCTAGCCAAAGACACACCAAAACGTTTCACTCCTGATCTCCTGAAGAAACTATTGAATGAAACCATATTCGGCCAAAATGTGTTGAAAACACCTGAAACACACAGTCTGTTGGATTCAGAAAGGACGTTGGTTGTTGATACGGTGGCCCGCTACCACCTAAGCCTTAACCGCAAGACTACATACAAAGGTATAGACGGTCTAAGCTACGTGATTGTCGGATTATTTCAAAAAGAAAGAAAGGTAAGAATGTAAATAAAATTACATGTGGAAATATCACATAAAGCGTACTGCTTACCCGAGCAAAGAATTATACCAAATTGATAACAAGTTCTAATACCAAGTTATCATTTTTTGATCACTGAATATCTCGAGCAAAACACAAAAGCATATGAATACCTAATTTTGATCTTGATAACTGGCCTTGATATTAAAGAGCTCAGATTAAGA
Source organism: Aedes koreicus (assembly GCA_024533555.2). NCBI lineage: Eukaryota > Metazoa > Arthropoda > Insecta > Diptera > Culicidae > Aedes > Aedes koreicus. The sequence continues at coordinate 48,425 of JAHHFK020000993.1, read as the reverse complement.
GGTAAAATACCTAAGCAAAATACCTAAGAATTGCAAGCAAAATGTCTCTAGAATAACTAAACTTGATATTCCGGATACCTGGGTAAGTATCTGGTCACCTTAGAGGTATTATTTTGGTATTGTCTTACCTCAATTCGGTATTCGCCTGACATTGTGGGAACAATTTGATGGTATTATCCTGAGGTATTTTACCTCTTAATCTGAGCTCATAAATACCAAGGCCAGTTATCAAGTTATTCGCTTCTGCTCGGGTTCTGCTCGGGATGTTATCATTGAGGCTGAATAAACAGCCAAAATAACAGAATGAATAACAAAAAAATACTCGTTCAATATCATAATAATAACTTATTTTATTATCACTGCGAACAACTTGATAACAAATCCTGTATTGTAAGCAAATTTATTGAAATATTATCAAATTATGTTATCAATTTGAAATCAAATTCTCATGCGAATAACAAAAAAAAAATATTTTGATTTAAAGCTAAATTTCTTGTTCAAATATGCTGGAAATATTTATAGTTTACAATTCAAATTATAACGTTCATAAAAAAAGAGTGTGTTCAAAATGATAACATATGATAACAAAATTTGCCAATGGTGATAACTAAATTTGTTATATGATAACAGCGGAAATCAAAAAGATAACTGGGATAACAGAACTTGTTACTTATATAATATCAGCTTGTTATTTTCCTTTGCTAGGGTAGGGTGTCCTTTAAGTACGCTACACAAATAACACGAAAAGTAACCCTTTGTAGTGTTTTAATAATTATTTGCATGGATGGATTATGGATGTACTTTTAAATATCTTATGGCCATATCGATGACTTTTTGTATTTTCTATCAGGAAACGTTTTACATGCAGCTCCGCTGGTACGCTATACAGTTGGATTAATTATATAAAGCGATTTTATGATGTGTTTCAGAAATAAGGTGAGGCATCAATGCGTCAAGGAATATGCACATATTATATCATCGCGTACCAACATAGCATATACATTATGTATAAAAGTATGTGTGAAGTTTAGCTATAATGTGTACCAGAAGACCTTTTTTGAATCTAACGTAGAAAGAGATTTTGGTGAGCAAAAATTTAAATCAAATCATATTATACAAATATTGACTGTTTGTTTAAAGAAGACAACAAAATTCAGTTCACACATACGATTACATTTAAGGGCACTGAATTTGAAACAAGGCAATATTCGATAAGAACTGCGAATTCAAGAAAACTAGTCAGTTGGTGATAGAAGAATTTGCAATGCATCAAAATCAATTGTATGTTATGATGTATGATGTATGATATGTACTACCACCCATTGTAGCACGGAAACTAAGTCCGACAGCAATGGGCTCTCCTCTCTGTTAGACTTGATCAAGCTTTAATAACCACTGATTATCCTAATCATGCCGTTGTATGAAGGGCCAAAAAGGGGTTGGGTGGATCGATATGCAACATCACTTATACGTATCCACAGGGATATAAAGAATCTCCTTCCAACAACAAGATTGAACAATTGGTCAAAAGAGCAAGCTATCTAACATGAGGATGCCCCAATGGGCGGGGAGAAGAGCCCGCCCTCTATTCACAAACTGTTATCAATGGGGAGTTGGCATTCCCACTCTCCCCATCCAGAGTGCTTCAATCGGGTGCCCTGATGGTCCCTCCCATTCCCATGAAATATTTATATAATGGAATATATATTTATGTAAATGAAAAATACTACAAGCATTCGTATCTATAATATATGATCTTCATTCGGTTGATCCTGAAATGCAAGAAATGTTGTAAAATGTTAAAGTGTAGAGTTCTTTGGTTCCGCTTTTAAGCACGTTTTCGTTCGTTTTCAGCGATAGCAGCATTTGACCAAAATTTTGATTTGAAGTATCCTGAAAAAGTTTATTAAATCTATTGAAATTTTACAAAACTAACATTTATACATTTTAATTTACTGTTGCCATAGTCACTATTTGCTACTTGATGCTGATTTTATAATAGCAGTTTGCTTTTATTTTTGCTGACCTAATAGTTATTGCTACCGAGTTAGGAATGGGAAGATTTAAGTGGAAAGGAGTTAAAGATACATGGGCAAAAAAACAATTAGTAATGTTTTAATCATCTTTGAAGTAAAATCAATAAAACAATATTACCAAATATAATGATATTGTGAGTTATGATGAAGTAATGCCAAAGATTGAAATGTAAAATCAAACACTAGCCAAATGGCGCACAGCGCTGCATGAATCAGATTAGCTCAGAATTGGTAAAAAGTCCATTTGCAAACCGGAAGTGAAAAATACATTTAGCAATAAGTGCAAAAGCCTACCACAGATTCCGTAATTTTCAAAAGCCTACCACAGCTGTAATTTTCTGCGTTATATACTGGACATATAAGGAATGCTAGATGTCATAAATTGAATGTATGTTTGGTGTTTAAGCCAGATACCGCCTAAATCAGGGTTGTTGTATGAAAATGTGAAGGTGATAAAAATAATACGATGTTGTAAAGAAATACTACATAATGTACATATAATAATTAAATGGCGCTATTTTCCTCTTCCGCTGAGATGTTAGATGATTGAAACTCTAAAATAGCGAAAATTCCAACGTGATATAATGAAATTAAGTTGATCACCTGGCATCCTAGCAAAATAGAAAAGAAAATTTAAGCAAATAAATTTCATACGAGTATGATTACTGCCCAAAAACGGAAACTCAATAAATCCAAAACAAAAATAAAATTAAAAATGAATGACAGGAATTTCTCCGATAACTCTTTTTTCCTACTGGTCCCATAAATGATTCTTTATGTCTGTAAAATAGAAAAGGTAGGCTTATAAACAATGTTAGTTTTTGAATTAACTAATTTGGACGACGAATATATATATTTTTTTTGTAGAATTTGTCGTATATTATCCTCTCTCTAAAAAAAAAAAATGTAAAAACAATCCTATCTTTTCAAATACACAACGTGAGTTAGGTGGGCCAAAATTTACAACGATGCAGATGCGAAGTTGGAAATAGCACTGAATAATATTGTGAAGGGATGTTATAATATAAAATGATAATAACAATTATATTTGTAATGTCTGCATGTCTGCTGATCCTGCTGCAATTGTAGAAGGACTTGCATTGTCATAGCCGCGAGGGAAGAAAACAATTCAAAATTATCATACAATACTTGGGAATTCTATGGATGATCTGAAATTATATACTGTATAAAGAATACTTCCATTTTTCGTGGTAGGGTAAGATTTCAGCATGCTTCTTTACCGGGGTCACGCTGCCTACATCGCCTTGGTGCGGCTGCCACCTAACGAATCGTTGACGCGATACAGCGTTTCTTACTCAACCGTTGGATGCCAGGACATACGCCGACGTTTGAAATTTGAGCCGCACCTCCTTGGTGGACAGACGCTCGGCACGCACCTCCTCAATCTAGCTGAAGTCAGAAGGACAACAGTGCCCAGGCTACACTACCAGCTAAGTACGCAACCCTTAGCTGGCGGTCTTTGTCATCTCTTGACCCGTGGAAGCTTGAGGTAGGAACTTGTGAGGACCATAGCTATGTTGCGTGGACGCACGCTCCATCCCAGGTGTCTACTCACCATTTTGCAGCCCATCAAAATCAATTGTATGTTATATGTAGAAACTGGAAGATTGGAAACGTTGTAATCATCTATTGGCATATGTGGTAGAACAAAAGATTGGATCCTTTACCGTGATTGATTTAAACCAAAGTGATGGATCACCATTCAGTATACATGAAGTTAACAACAGGTATTTTTTAGAACTAATAAAGATTACTGATTTGTATTTGCTTAAATAAGGTGCCAAACCAAAGGTAATTAAAGTGAATTTGAAATGTAAAACAGAAAACAATATAATCATGTAATTATGAATACTATTGTTAAGTCTATAGTACGCAAAATGATTAGATATCGTCTCCCTAATCCACCTCAAGTGAATTAAAAAACATATTTAAACTAAACGATATGTTTATAATAATAGAAATAAAGGCGATTACTATCATATTATTTGGAAATTTGAATAGAAATAATTCAAATTAAGATATACACCCTTATTCTGTATTCCGGTTGATTCGGATTTATTTCGAACGAAACGTAATTTTGCATTCTGCATTTCGATCGATTCGACTTTTCCTATACAAAAAGCCAGGTTGATCGAAATCCATAATGCGGAATTTCGTTTCGTTCGAAATTAATCTGACTCAACGGATAACAGAATACGGATGAATGTTGAATATCAATATCCTTTATGTAAAAAAACATGTAGAAAAAATCATATGTTTCATATTTGGAAACTAACGTGTTTATATTTGAACATTACAAATTTCTTAATTTCAAAATTGCAAATTTCATAAGGCTGGTGTAAGAAAAGCATAGTGTGTTTCGCTTGTTCCATTTCAATTGTTTCATAAGGCAATCTAATGAAAGTCATACTGAATTCTTGTGGCCACAAAACATAAGGCATTTTAATTAATTTCGCTAGTCCAGTTTCCTCAGTTTACGCCACGCATGTTTACAAACAACAGGCTGTGCATCATCACACGATACAATGACAGTATTTTGCATTACACTAATACAACTGAACTACTTCTGCTCCACCTGTTTACACGTCATTTGGCGCGTGTATCTGTATCGTTTGTCATTCATGTAAAGTTCGTTTTTATCCACCGGCAACAAAACCAAACAATAATAGTCGATGTTAGTTGACATTTTGGAGATTGCCCAAATCTCATAAAAGACTTCGGACTTGATATCAATGCATACTATTAATACATGTTTATTCCCGAATGCTAGGAATCCAAATTTACCGTATGATTTTCAAAGTTATTCCAACCAAAAATCTACTCTTCTGAGTATTGAAAACCAAATTTCGCAAAATTCATATATCAAATAGAATCAAAATGAACCATCCCTTACTAGTTTAAAAACGACCAATATGAAATTGCAAATGTGCAGAGGGGGTGAGCGAGCACACACGTCGAAGATGAACCCCTTTAAAAGCACGTGGCATTGTGCGAGACAAACTTTTCCGAGTTGATTTGCTGTTGAAAAAAAAAGAAAAGAGTTAACTTTTCCCTGCACCCCCGTAGAAGAATAGTGGTTCAGTCAAGAGAGTTGCGTCGACAGCTAGAGGAGCAACTTATTCTTCGATTTGCATTCCTTTTCGCTCCCACCTTCGTCGGCTACCATCAGGGAACGCGGAGACAGAATTTTCTTTTTCTGCTCTGAAGTTCCGCAAACTAGACTGGAAAACTTTCACAGGTAGCACCCAAGTGCGAAGCTTATTGGCGAATAACCCCATTTACGTTCGGAACGGACCGGAAAGGGAAACGGAAAACACTTGCTCGTGTTGGATGCGAAGGTTAGAGTTTTTTTTCTTTCTACATTTTTCTCGAACTTCTTTCTTGTAGTTACCAGTTGGCTCTTCTACACACATGGATTGGCAGCCTCCTTGAACATGTACCGGAGCGTAGGTGCCACTGTGGCAATGGTTTTTTTTTTCGTATTTTACTCCTTATGCCACTTGTCGACGACAAGTTGGCACCAGATGGGAAATAAGAAAACGATTGTTGGAACGATGTTAACAAGTTTACTTGAAAAGTTTTCAAGAGAAGTAAAGGGATGCGTTCAAATTACAATTCCTGATTTCCCATTTTGGACTGATGAATTCAATTTATTGGTTACTGAGTGTTGTCGAATTAATCTCTCATTTATTCTAAATGATATACATAGTGTCCAGATGTTTATTTTGCTTTTCGTTTTGCCAATCAAGCAAAACACGTTCACAACAAAATTAACAAATCGGTTTCCAGATGGAAATAAACAGAAGGGAAAGACAGCACACCAGATATCATCGGGGAATGCCACGGAAAACGAAAGAAACCCCTGACTGACAGCTGCCACGCAACGCGGAATCTGATGGTCGTCGAACCAAAGGAGAATTATCCGCCTAAGAGCAAACGGGGACCTCAGCGAGCATCCATCACCCGCGACACTGACACAACGTGCCGGAAGACAATCGTAGCCAACAGAAATGGTAACGGAAACCATTTAGAGCACCAACCTCCTTCAGTTACGTGTCAGCACCATTCCAAAATCAAACAGATCAATCAAAGTGATAAGAGAGAGAGAGAAAAACGCGCTGAAAACAACTGGCGATGAATATTCTTCGCCACAGGAACAATGAAATATGTCATTCTTCTTTTAAAAAGATTTCGGAGGCAAATAATATGTCACTCAATTGCAGAATGGCAAATAATAAAAAAGAAACTAATTGATGTTGTATTTTTGGCGAATATTCTGTGTTTCAAGCCGAGGAATGCCTTTGTTTGGGCATTGAAGGTAACGCACAAACTTCAAACCATGAAAATGTAAATTAAGAGAAAAATAAGCGTTCGGCTTCAGTTTTGACAATTGCCACTGACAACCAATGATGTTGAAACGTCCAATGACCTTATCACTGGACCAACATCATTACTTGGGGACATTGTGTGTATGACAACGGTAGGTAATATTAAATTGTACTATTTGATGAATTTTGTCTTTGACGCATTAATGACAAGCGCAATCCTTCTTGCTTCAGCCTTAAATCCGATGTACGTGTCTTCCATCGTCTCAAAATTACGTGCTACGATATCAACGGCTAGGTCAAAACGTTGGACGGACTTCCTGAAGATCATATCGCTCGTTTCTATCTCCGCTCTTTGAATGACACCCTCTAATGCAATCTTAAATAGTAAACAGTACAATCCATCACCGTCTTCGAAGGGACTCGAGAATGTCCCTGTGACTTGGACGACACACATCACTCGATCCATCGTTGCTTTGACCAACCTTGTCACATTACAATTATTATGTTCGAATTTACGCGGCGTAACGATCTATATGATGATGTTGTTTAAGAAGGAAATAATTTCTCATCACCATGAGGCTCCAGGAGTGGAAATAAATTTTCGCTAGAACAAAAAAGTGTAGAGAAAATTTTGAGCGCATACATAAAGGGTGTCCCACATCAAATTGCATCACGGATAAAACGCTGTAGAAAATTACCCATTGGGTATTTTCTCTTAAACATTTGGGTAGAAGTATTTTAGAGTGTTTTTTTTTGTTGTATGAAAAAATGGCAAGCACCTGGAAAATCCTCAACTCTCTCAGCGCTACATCGGAAAACAACTCGGAATTGTGCAGTCAACGGTGAGTCGTATTATAAGACGTTACTACGAAACTCTGAGCATCGAACGGAAGGAGAAATGCGGTTGGAACGGATGTTCTATTAGTGATCAGGATCACAAGCGTGTCGTGAAAGCGTTTAAGCGGAATCCCAATGCTTCGGTCAGGGATGTGGCAAAAAACTTGAATCTGTCCTAGTTTTTCGTTCAGAGAGCCAAGGACCGGGAGGGACTGCATACGTTCAAAAGGAAGAAGGCTCCAAATCGTGACGAACGGCAAAATATGGTGAGGTAAGTCACGGGCCCGGAAACTGTACACGCAGATGCTTACGAAGCCTCATTGTGTCATCATGGATGATGAGACTTACCGTCATCATGGATGAGGAGACTTATCCGACATACAAGGCGGACTCTCGGCAGCTTCCGAGGCTACTGTTATTCACCGCCGAGCACAAGTTGGATGCTCTGGAGGAAGTAAGGAAGCAAACACTTTCAAAGTTTGCCAAGAAATACATGATTTGGCAAGCGATCTGCTCATGTGGCAAATAGAGTGCGCCGTTCGTTACTACCGGGACTGCAAATGGGGAGATCTACCTCAAAGAGTGTCTACAGAAGCAACCCGAGGGCCCAACGATCTTCTGGCCGGATCTAGCTTCGTGCCACTATTCAACTGTTGTCCTGGAGTGGTACGAAGCCAACGGGGTCACTTTCGTACCCAAGGACATGAACCCCCCCTAACGCACCGGAAGTGAGGCCCATCGAAAAATACTGGGCTATTATGAAGCAGGCACTACGGAAGCATCCCAAGGAGGTTAAATCTTAGGAAGACATGAAGAAAAGATGGGTTTCCGTACAGAGAAAGCTGCAGCCAGATGTTGTACAGAACTTAATGAGTGAAGTTAAGCGTAACGTACGAGCGTACGGTTATGGCTTTGATGTTGAATGAAATAAATATGTCAAAAGCTTACTAATGGGTTATATTTTATTGTCTGGAAGTTTTAAAAGCATCGGTCAAGCGTTCTGGAAGTTTTAAAAGCATCGGTCAAGGTTTGTCTACAGCGTTTTTTCCAAGATGCAATTTGATGTGGGACACCCTTTACTGCAACTAGGTAGTGGTCCGAGTCTATAAGAGTCGAGTCCGAGTGGTATCAGAGAAGAACTACCGTCAATTCTCTGTTCGTTGGTCAGGTGATCTCCAAGTGGCTTTGAGGATTTCTTGGATGGAAAGGAGAAAAGAAGTATTTCAGACTACTAAACCACGCGAGGCCGCAAAGTTTACTCGTTACCGTTCGGTACGGTATGCGTGCCAAACACCTCCCGTCCTTCCTGAGCGTTCATGTCCCCAATGACGACATTTACGTACCACTGCGGGCAGCCATCATACACTTGCTCTAGCTGCGCGTAGAACGCTTCTTTTTCATCATCGGGTCTCGCTTCGTGTGGCCCAAAGACCAAACCGGTTCCTAGCTCGTTGGTGATGCCGCAGCTCTGGTGCCCATTTTTCATACCTTCTGTCCTATCCTGCAAATTCCCTGCAATGCTACAACTTTGAACCCGGGAAGCAGAGTGACTTGCAGTTCCATGTTCCGAATTTGCAATCGTAGTCCTTATTTCGCCGCCTAGGCCGATTTTTCAGGTCCGTAATTACTGCTGTATTATTTGCTACTTTTCAGGGCAGCTTCCCCAACCCTGCGTAAAATATCCAGTCACGTGCCAAGTGTTGCAGTCCATGTTTAGATATGCCACATCGTCCATCACAACCACCGCATCGCGCTTTAGCGGAATAATATCCTTGACCATTTTCTTCAGTCACTGCTTCTGGTTGGTGGCCTGCTGCTTCGAAATGGCCGGCTTGAAGTTAAGCTTCCGAAGGCAATTTTCATAGACTGGAGGTGCGTTTCGACTATTTGTCCGTTTGCACCGACCTCTCAGTCCAAGGCACAGAAATATTTCGCCACCTTCATTTTGGTTCTGCGCTTCTGTTTGAATCCATCAAGCCGAAAATCTTGTAGATACCGGATCTGCTGTAATGAAGTGTCCCACAATGACGGATTTCTTCGTCCCGAGGTGTAAAAAATGTTATAAGCAAATTGTAAATTACTAGTTTTCTATTGACTGTTGATTGATGGTATGTTCTTTGGTCCCAACAGCGATATCTTAAGGATACCCTTGAGCTGTCATGATGACTTTTGCACCCGATTGCAATTCTATTTTCATGACATTAGTACTGGCGGATGTTGAATCGAGATTTCAAAACATCGATCACACGCCATTCCAAAACTACCCAAACATAGGTACACCTTAAATCTGAAGTCAACCATTTAAGATTATTCTGTACTTTTTTTTTAGAAATTCGCAGGGATATAGGGTAAAGGGAATCAAATTGCATTCTTTTTGAAAGACTGTAACTTTTTACCAATTTTCAATTAAGTATTTTCGATTGAACTTTTGACTGAAATTAGTTCAATGTGTAATGTTTACACTGGGATTGATTAAGTCTACGGTAGCTTTGCAATCGTTGTAAAGATGGAGTCGGAAGAATACAGGGTTGTAACATAATACAAGGGTGTTTTGGAAGGTATCTACAGGGAAAATGTCATCAAGATAGCCTTGTATTATGTTACAACGCTGTAGTATGAACAAAGCATAAGCACTGAACGTTTGATCGCAGACAGACAATCGACTTTATCTCATTTACCTGTGTAAAAACATGGCTTCCCTTAAGATATCAAGTAGCAATAACCTAATAGATGGCGCCACAGATTTGTTTTTATTGGTAAGAGAAAAATGGGTTGCCAGTGACACTGATTAGATTTAATGTAGCAATAAAGCTCGATTCAAAGTTAATCTGGACGCACGGTTTAATACACCACCGTGTCCCTGGTGGTTGGAACAAAACACGTTTGACAGGCATTTGTTAATGTTTTATTGAAGAAGGAATTGGTGACAAGTTTTCTCGATCGCATCTCGAAATAACGGATCATGGAACTTGAGAAAATAAAATAAATTGTGCACAAACATTTAGAGAATCCTTCGTAGTCTGTCTCAAAAATAGCACAAGTGTTAAAATTTCCAAAGTCAACGGTGTGTCGTGTAATTAAACGTTACAAGGATACTCTGAGTGTGGAAAGGCAACCCAGGTGTCTCCATGCGTGATGTTGCTAAGAAATACGATTCCAACTTTTCCACCATGCGTCACATTGAATATTATTGATCGAACCATCCGGACTTAGGGTGACCTCTGTTGTACTATGATGGGCGATGCATATGCGGATTCACCACCAGGTGGGGTGGTAGAAAACTAATCAATTAGCTATGGAAACTGTTGATTGTTTTACAGTCGTTACAATTGAAATTAAAACTCGAACTCAATATAAAGCTCTGTCTGTTTAAAATCTGAAATTATAATCATGAATCAGCTAATCAAGCTCAGCTATAATGAATAGGAATGTCACGAATGAATAGAACGGTATGCATTGCATTCTGAATGTTTAACAACTAATCTTATTAAAGCACAACCACTCACCCCAACATCCATGAACTGACAACCCGAAAAAAAAATTCTCATATATTTACAATTAAATGTATTGTAACCATACAATAGAATCAATAATGTATACAATTAATATTATTATTCATGACAATAAAATGACAAAGGAGAATTGGTTGAAAACAAATACATTTAAGACAAGAAAAAAAAAAGGGATAATGCGTTTATAACAATAAAAAAAATCATTTCCCCCAACCCCAACAAAATACTAAAATATTATCAAATGTTGAAAAAATGCAAGCTGAAAGAGAATATTGATATAAAAAAAGACATTTGCATTTTTCAATACCCGATAAATAAGATTCATGTTTCACGAGAGATAAATTATATTTTATTTTACTATATTCTTGTATGTTATTTTTTACCCCGGAAAGCATGGATCAGATTACATGCCTTGTCAGCCAGACTACGATTAGAAACTCGGAACATGGAACTGCAAATCGCTCTGCTTCCCTGGCTGCGATAAGATAATCTACGACGAACTTCAACCTCGTAACTTCGAAGTCGTAGCACTGCAGGAAATTTGCTGGACAGGACAGAAGGTATGGAAAAGCGGGCATCGAGCGGCTACTTTTTACCACAAACGAGCTGGGCACCGGCTTTGTAGTGCTGGGCAAAATGCGTCAACGCGTGATTGGATGGTTTCCGATCAACGCTAGAATGTGCAAGCTGAGGATCAAGGGTCGATTCTTCAACTACAGCATCATCAACGTACACTGTCCACACGACACGAAAAAGAAGCGTTCTACGCGCAGCTAGAGCAGGTGTATGATGGCTGCCCGCAGCGGGACGTAAAAGTCGTCATTGGTGACATGAACGCTCAGGTAGGACGGGAGGCAATGTACAGACCGGTAATAGGGCCTAACAGCCTGCATACCGTATCGAACGATAATGGCCAACGATGCGTGAACTTTGCGGCCTCCCGTGGTTTAGTAGTCCGAAGACCTTCTCCCCGCAAAGACATCCCACAAAGCCACTTGGAGATCACCTGACCAACGAACAGAGAATCAAATCGACCATGTTCTAATCGACGGAAATTCTTCTCCGGTATCATCAACGTTCGCACTTACCGCAGCGTGAATATAGACTCGGACCACTACCTAGTTGCAGTATGTATGCGCTCAAAACTCTCGACGGTGTACGACACGCGTCGATTTCGGACGCCACGACCTAACATTGAGGTACTACGGGAAACCGAAGTTGCCCAGGAATACGCGCAACAGCTAGAAGCAGCCCTACCAACGGAAGAGCAGCTTGGCGCAGCTACTTACAATAACAATACTCTAACACACATAATCTCGAGAAGTTAAACAGCTCGCGCAAAGGCTACGTACCACAAGCTGATATTTGCAGAAACCTGGATGGCAACCTTCTCACAGGAGAGTGTGAGGTGATTGAAAGGTGGAAGCAGTACTTCGACGAGCACCTGAACGGTAATGTTACAGCGAACGAAAGTTAAACGGTAATAAATCTAGGAACACGCACAGAAGATGACAGGACCCCGACCCCCCTCCCCCCCGTTAGGGGGGAAGAGAGGAGGTTGTCAAAAAAAAAACCCCCCGGGGGTGGCAACCACCCAAGCGAGCTATTAAAATACGGTGGTGAAGCACTGGCCAGAGCGCTGCACTGGGTAATTACCAAGATTTGGGAGGAGGAATGTTTACCGGAGGATTGGATGGAAGGAATAGTGTGTCCCATCTATAAAAAGGGCGACAAGCTGGATTGCTGCAATTATCGTGCGATCACGCTACTGAGCGCCGCCTACAAGTTGCTCTCGCAAATGTTATGCCGCCGCCTGTCACCAATTGTAAAGGAGTTCGTGGGGCAATACCAAGCGGGATTCATGGGTGCCCGCGCTACTACGGACCAGATTTTCGCGATTCGGAAAGTACTGCAGAAATGTCGCGAATACAACGTGCCCACACATCATCTTTTCATCGACTTCAAATCAGCGTATGATACAATCGATCGAGACCAGCTATGGCAAATCATGCACGAATATGGATTTCCGGAAAAACTGACGCGGTTGATCAAAGCAACGATGGATCGAGTGATGTGTGTCGTCCGAGTATCAGGGACGCTCTCGAGTCCCTTCGAATCTCGGAGAGGGTTACGGCAAGGTGATGGATTGTCGTGTTTGTTGTTTAACATTGCATTGGAGGGTGTGATTCGAAGAGCTGGGATAGACACGAGTGGCACGATCTTTAGGAAGTCTGTCCAACTATTTGGCTTCGCCGACGACGTTGATATCGTAGCACGTAACTTTGAGACGATGGCGGAAACGTAAATCAGACTTAAGACTGAAGCTGGTAGGATTGGGCTTGTGATTAATGCGTTAAAAACAAAATACATGAAGGGAAGAGGCTCACGAGAAGACAATGTTAGCCTCCTAGCACGAGTTCAGATCGACGGTGATGAAATCGAGGTAGTAGACGAATTTGTGTATCTGGGTTCATTGGTGACCGCCGATAACGACACCAGCAGAGAAATACAAAGGCGCATTATGGCTGGCAACCGTGCCTACTTTGGACTCCGAAGGACGCTAAGATTGAACAAAGTTCGCCGAACCACAAAGTTGACCATCTACAAGACATTAATTAGACCGGTAGTTCTCTACGGCCACGAAACATGCACATTGCTAGTGGAGGACCAACGCGCCCTTGGAGTCTTTGAACGGAAGGTGCTGCGTACGATCTACGGTGGGGTGCAGATGAAAGACGGACCGTGGAGGAGGTGAATGAACCACAAATTGCACCAGTTGCTGGGAGAACCTCCCATCGTACACATCGCAAAAATCGGTCGACTACGATGGGCTGGGCATGTCTTAAGAATGTCGGACGACAGCCCTGTGAAAATGGTTCTCGAAAACGAACCGACAGGTACAAGAAGAAGAGGCGCGCAACGAGCAAGGTGGATCGATCAAGTAGAAGGCGACCTGCGGATCCTCCGCAGACAGCGAGGCTGGCGAGGAACAGCCATGGACCGATTACAATGGAAACAACTTCTGTGTACAGCAGAGGCCACACCGGCCTTAGTCTGATTGGTAAGGTAAGGAAAAAACCGTGGTCGATGTTGTCGGTGAAAGCGTTCCGTTTCGAAGGATGGGGAATAGGTTCACCAACCAGATTGAGGGCGATCACCGTGGGCAACGAATGAAGCCATCACGTCGATTGATATTGGATATGGGTGGAGAGAGAGAGACAGAAGGGCGAATATTTGATTGACGGGTTTGCTTTGAGGGGTGATATTCACGGTGTGACGCGAATGGAAGGATTTTTTTTCATCGGCGGATGATAGTGATAACATGAATTATTTAGCCCAAACGTGAGGTGAAAATCGGCTGTGACAGTTTTAAAGCTTTGGGGATGAAGCATTGGTGTTTTTTTCGCATTGGTGCACGTTTGAAGTAGGATAAAAAGAATTCGAATACTTGCACACATCTGGTTTTAAGCTTGTGGATTCCGTACTATGAACATATACACCATCGTGCAAAAGTATAGGGACAACATCGAAAATGAAATGGTTTTGTAAGATTGTGTTTGTTTTTCAATGTATTCAACAGCATTTTATGATAAAGTATTCTATATAAACTAGAAAATTTAATGTGTTGTTATGATTTATTTTAAAAAATATTTAAAAATACCGAAAACATCACGACAAGTCAAATCAGGTTTTTTTCATCAATATGTCCTCCTCCTTCTTTGATGATTGCAGCACAAATTCATGGAGGCCTTTCGATAGTTCATGCACAGATTGGAGGTGTGCTTGGGATCATTATTGATCTCTTGGGATTATGCCGCTCATCTTTATTTTGACACAAATACTGGCGCCGCCTGGATCCAAAAATCTCGAACTTTGATTCATCGATCCATAACACAGATTTCCACTGATATACTGACCAATATTTTTATTTCGAGCAAACTTTAATTTTTTTTGTTGTGTTCGCTTATTTTGTTGCCAAAGAAGTGGTTTTTCCACAGCAACGCGACCAAAATATCCCTTCCCTCGTATAAGACGTTTACAGTACACATCAAAAACTAATGAAAGTTACATGCGATGTACAACGTTTGAATAGCAAAAATATATCGGTATAATCCATTGCTTTGTTTAAATTTAAATGAAAAATTATGCACAAAACTCGGGAATTGATAAACATACAAATATGCGTGTATTTTCATTGAAACATACATAAGTACACTTTCTCAAAATATTGAATCACAGTGTGCTCGTTCTCCAATGTATAATCATACGAATTTACATGATCGTTTAAATATAAATCTTCTGATTATTGAGTAAATCTTTGAGCTGCTTTGCTCTTTCAGCAGTCATTCGCGATCCATAGGCAGAAGACAATAGCAGACAATAATTTGTAACTGCGAAACAAAAATCGGGTGCTGTCTATTGCAACCAAGTGAATTAGTTTTACTGAACTGATTATGATACAACAAATGCATTGTTGTTTTACGCACACAGAAAAAAATAATGAATTTTAACAGGCACGTAAAACTTCCCCTCAATTAATTCCAAGCCAAAGGGGCGGAAACAACGAAATTGTTTGCAGTTTTTCATGCGCCTTACAACAATGTTTGCAATCTTTCATACAACATGCTAGACTCAGGCGTAATGTGGCTTAACTTTACATGAAATATCCCATTATTTTCTGCCAAATCTAGCATTCCCTTTATGTGCATTAGATAATGCAGAAAATTCAATGTTTCTTTTTATGAGTGCAGCGGATCACTTTCGTTAGTTCGGATTTCTCAGCATCATGAATCTACTCTAGTAACAATTTATTCAGAAAGTTTTGAAGCTTCATCATTTTTTTTTTAATTTTCAACACAGATTATCCAATAATGATGAAACTAACGAGTTTCAAACGCTTTGGATTTGTCTTTTCATGATGAATACACAGAAAAAAATAATGAATTTTAACAGGCGCGTAAAATTTCCACTCATTTAATTTCAAGCCAAAGGAAGCGTAAACAACGAAATTGTTTGCAATCTTGCTTGCACCATACAGCAATGTTTGCAATCTTTCAAACAACAGACTAGATTCAGGCGTTATCTGGCTTAAATTTACATGAAATATCCCATTCATTTCTGCCAAATCTAGCATTTCTTTAAGTGCATTAGAAATCGCAGAAAAATACATGTTTTTTTTCATACTGTGTAAAAAATTAAATGAACCACAACCGCAGTCTGAAAGTTTTCTCAAAGGATTTGAGGAAATCAATAATAAGATAATTTTACATTTAATATTTTTTGTTCCTATACGATTAGAATACTGTGGGACCCATGTTTTGCATTTTTGGGCTATCTTTTTTTTTAAATCGTTTATTTGTACAGGCTCAATCGAATCAACTTTACAGAGCCAAGCTTTCAAATTTATATACATCATTTATCTTAAAACTAAAGTTAGGAGGATATAACCGATTACTTGCGGCCGTCTCGAGGTGAATAGGAATAACAATTTAATGGATGGGAAGATGGGCGGACATTTTAAGTATAGTTTACATAACACCTTAATTTTAAATTCTAAATTGTCAAAAAAAAACTTATAACTATACATCTTTTGGTTTTCTTTTGACTTGAACATTTTTGAGAAAGAAAAAAACACTCACAAACACAGATAACAAAAAACTAATAGTATACATCATGTAAAACTAACTAAAATCTAACGCTAATGTTAGTCAAAAACACATAAATGAGTTTCATAAACTCCAGATCACGCATAGCCAAAATATCTCGAACCGGTACATTGGGTTGTCTACCTCGAGCCCGAAGGGAATCATCAAGCCCAGATCTGACTCCACGATGTTCAGCACAAGACCAAATAACGTGATCTGCGTCCTGATAGCCTTGTCCACACTCACACAGATTGCTGTCGCTCAGCCCAACCCGGTATAAATGAGCGTTCAAAGAATAATGATTGGACATGAGGCGAGACATGACACGAATGAAGTCTCGACCCACATCCATCCCCCTAAACCAGGATTTCTTCGACACCTTTGGGATGATAGAATGTTGCCATCGCCCCAAATCTCCTTTACTCCATTTATACTGCCAGCTGACGAGTGACTGTTGACGAAAAATAGTAAAAAATTCATTGAAGGCGATTTGTCGATCATAAATATCGCCTTCCATAGCACCCACCTTTGCAAGCGAGTCCGCTTTCTCATTGTCCAGAATCGAACAATAAGAAGGAACCCATACAAAGGTGATGATAAAATAACGCGAAGATAAAGCACTTATAAGCTCCCGTATTTTCATGAGAAAATACGAGGAGTGCTTTACCGGCCTCAATGAGCGAATAGCCTCTATAGCATAGGAAGATGATGCTCTGGGATTCCATGAAGCTCCTGCTTCATGGATAAATCAAAATGAACCGAACTGCTGAAGTCGGAGAAGCAATTTTTGGGCTATCATATTATTGATAGGTCAATAAATTATCTCTCTTCAGTATCTTCCTCTCTATCGTGTAAAATAAGTTTGCATGTAATAATCAATGATGCGGTCATCTGAAGTAGAACAAGTAAAATTCAATAAAATTAATAACCAGGATTTCCAAGTCGTGTAAATTTAAAAACACATGTGATTTTGTAGTTATTTATGTGCATGAAAATAGATTGAAAATTACAAAATAATTTTAACTGAATATCTACAGACAATCTGTTCATCAGGGTTTAAAAGGGTTTCCCAGAAAATATCAGCACGATTAAAAATCAAGATGTAAACAACTTTTGTGGCGGAAATTTTATACTGGTTTCAAGAATCATTTCTCTACCATGTGCTCTCTCAGTAGCATAAAAAAATAACAATAATGCAGCATATTATCGTTAATCATAGGCCAAGGAACGCACTGTTGCTCTAACGCTGCTTATCAGTCTCTCTCTGTACGACGGCTTTGAAATAATTTTAGACGCTTTTTTTAGTCCTTCGCAAATTGTTCGATGGTATCTGCTGCTCTAATATGTTTCCTTAGATATGCTTTGTTCAGAGCACAAAATGTCTCAAGTGGTCGGGTTTGAGGACAATTCGGAGGATTCATAAGTTTCGGCACGTATTGAACTTTACTGGCGTCATACCATGCTATGTTGTCTTTCGTATTTTGCACAGTTGCCAAATTCGGCCAAATCAATACTGGTCATCATGCCCCGGACAAACCAATACTAGACCATCAAACACCGATTCGAGCATTTTCGGATGCACATGTCAGTCTTTATTGTTTCTGATGTCACAAACGGCTTTGACCACATTCCGCATTCGCAAACAGCTTGCCAAACCATTGCCCATTTACCGAATTTCTCGGCAAAAATTGACTTATTTGCATCATCGAGGTCCTGGCTGTTACGCACGTTGAATATTGATCTCCTGGAAGCTTTCTTATAGTCAATTTTAACACATGTTTCATCATCCATTTTTAGATCAATTTCTGTTTGTCACGTTGCCCCTTACCCTTAGAAGTACTCAGATTTTTGACTTCTTTTTTATTCGAAAAAGCCATCATGCTCTTCCGGTCCATTGGTCCTGGTTTTCGATCACATTTTTGGCGGGGGTGGGACGTTTAGCATAGGGACGTTTGGCATATGGATCTTTGGCATATGAACGTTTGGCCGAATGGACATTTAGCCAAATAAATGTTTGGCCGAATGGACGTTTGGCTGAAAATTGTCCACCCGCTAAGAAAAAAGTACCCAACGGAGCAGTTAAGTATGGGAAGCCCAAGTTGGGTATAATCATGTTTACCTACCGTTGGGTCAGAGGTGAATGAACCACTCCTCGTTTAAAACCTCTCTTATTAATAAGATAAAAAAATAAATACCGTTGGGTACAAATTACTTATTTAAAGGTAGAATTTTACCCAAAAGTAAGTTATTTGTACCCAACGGTAGGTAAAAATGATTATACCCAACTTTGGCTTCCCACACTTAACTGCTCCGTTGGGTACATTTTTTTAAGCGGGTATTAGCATAAATGTATTGCAGAGAAAAGGAAATAAGAATCTAAAAAAGTATTTTCAAACGCATTAGATCTAGAAAAGGAAATAAGGAACCAAAAAAAACATTCTCGAACGCATTAGATAGCATTCCAATACTCTAGACTTATTACACTTAGAGTTTATCAATATGTGTAACCATTTGCAGTAATAAGCATGCTAGTTAAGTTTCAACTATATCAATTCACTAAAAAACGAAATTTTTATGTTCAAAAATGCAAAAACTGGTATTCGGCCATTTGCTCAAAAAATGCAAAAACTGGTATTCGGCCATTTGCTCATATACATGAGAAGTATGAATATGTTTTGATAAAATCGTAGACTCCTGATTTTAGGTGAAAAAATATGTATTATGTTAAACAGCTAGACAGAATGGGTCATTATTTTTTATAATCTTGACGAAAAATATGCTGTTCCTCCGAAAGATGCCTTCTTTTGATTTTTTGCATATGGGCCTTCTATGACGATACATATTCCTGTATTCGAAAGCAAAATTCCGAATCAAGCGTTTGCCCGGTATAAAACTCTTATGTGAGATTTTTCCTTCTTTCAAACATGAGCAGTTCTTTGGAGTTTCACTGATCAAACAAATGTAATTCTCATGATTTCATGCATTTCAATTTGATAAATTTTGAACCGACTGTTGAATTATGTTAGAAACTAATATTTGATAATTTTAAGCTTTAATAAAATTACATTTTTCTTATATTACTTTTGAGACGTTGTTTGGAATCAAATGATTAAACGATATTTGGCTAAATGGCTTCGAACCCTAAAATTACTTGGTCTGGCATTTCACAGTAGAATCTGATTTTAAATTTCGACTTTTCTCAAATGAGCTATTCGTCCTTTTAAACAATAGTTACAACTTTCTCAGAAAAATCTAGCCTGACTGACGATGACTGACGATGACTGACGATTATCAAAACATGGTGAGAGATAATATGATCAAACTCAAGCAAAACAAATGGGACAAGTATATAAGAATTTCACAATTTGAATGAAGAATACACATAAATATACATGTGTGTGTGTGTCCAATCTAACACCCATCGGCCGGCAATGGCATTATGGAAGAAATCTGTTTACAACAATCATTCAAGTGACCATTGGAAGCAGCTTTAATCCGGGAGCTAGAAAGTGATAGCTCTACTGCAGATCCAGCAACCCATTTCAGAATGTCTGGAGAGTCACGCCCATTCCGAGGTTACTTTCACATGCAATAAGCCCCGCATGTAAACATTACCGATATCATTTGGATAAGGGCACTGCAACACACTTCCAGATTTGGAAATTTTAAATTTCCAAACCAGGCACGTATGTAGTATTATTTGAAAATAAGATTATTGTTATATAGTTATAATTAGATAGATCTCACCCATGGCCGCATCCTTAATCACACTATCTTGTTCATTCATAAAAAAATTCGAAGATGATTCGTAATTAATTTCATGCACTCGTGATATTAACGTTTCTAAACCGCCCGTTAGATATGCAACCTGCATTACAAAACTCCAAAGGTGATGAATGCACCTAAAATTATGTGCAAGCATTTCACCCGCCCATGCGCGTCGTTTCCGTTTGCCGCTTAAAACCAGCAAATGGCCGTTCTCTACATTGAAGAATACACATAAATATACATTGACCTATTTTATTTCAATTTCACGATCAGATCCATCTAAAAATTCATACCTGGTATGCAATAGACAAAACGAAAAATATTTTTTCTGCACTTCACCTCGCGCATAGTAAACTGAAAGAGATTTCAGCTCTGGTTCATAACCAACTGAAAGAAGGTCCTTTGATGCGCACCAAAAACTCGAGCCAACCGTCACAATCCCAGTATCCGTTGAGCCAAATAAAAAGAAGGTTGTTAGCATGATTCTCTCCGCGTAACAAAAGGTCCGGGTTAAGATAATATTCTTGATATATTTCGGCCACTTATAAGCTGGACTGCAAACATCTTGAACTGTGAAGAGAATTTCTGTCGAATATTGATTTTCCCAATATATATTTAGAGTGGCTCTAGTGGATTTTTAATTTCAAAAAAATTCCAAATTTTGAGCTCTATCACTACGTCAACAGTTCATAGTTGTCATGGAAACATTTTGCAGTTTGGAATGGAGTAGACTTTTGAATGATCGAAAATGTTCGTGCTAAGAGCGCCATGCTTTTGCAAACCATTATTCTGTCACTGTAATTTAATCATTTCATTGTTCGGTTGTGTTCTTGAAATCTTAGATCTAATGCATTTGAAAATAGTTTTTTAGATTCTTATTTCCTTTTCTCTGCAATACATTTATGCTAATATACAATTTTCGGCCAAACGTCCATTCGGCCAACCATCTATTTGGCCAAACATCCATTCGGCCACACATCCATTCGGCCAAACATCCATTCGGCCAAACATCCGTATGCCAAACGTCTGTATGCCAAACGTCTGTATGCCAAACGTCTTTATGCCAAACCGGATATCATCCATTACATCCATTATCATCGCTTACAGTTTAAAAACTTTATGAGTTATAATAAAAAATGTAATCGATCGTTGCATAATAGACTGAATCAAGGGACACATACCCTAGAATAACGACAGCGGAATCATTCAAAATGTTACAAAAGTGTTTTGAGCAATCTACTTTTTTCGAAAACGCAAGAACTTGCAGTCTCTATACAGTTTCCAATACTGTTGTCAACTCATTGGCGTTCGAGGAAGTGCTGTTTACATTGAGTGTCTCATCGAAAAGGTCCTTATCGAATCTTACATTCATCCTCCTCTCGTTCAGAGCATGCACCTTGTTTGCTTTGCGCATTTTCTAGCAATATGAGCCTCATCACTGCATTTCTTGCCGAGATCAGATTTGTCGGAGCCCTTACAGTTCCTCGCTTGAAATCCGAAGTTCATGCATCTTGAAGCATCTTTCCAGTTGCTTGGTAAACCAAGGGATGGCTTTCAACGTGCAAACCGACCCTCCAATTTTCACCTCTCCTGTCTCAAGCAATTTGTTTGATGTCACCCGTATGCGTTCCGTAATCGGATTTGCGGAGGATATCAGCGTACGACATACGACCACTCTTACCCTCGACGACCAAAGAGTCGCCTTTCTTTCTTCCCGGCGGGGTTTAAGTTCCACCTTTCTTTTCTTTCTTCTTATTGTTGTTCTTTCAGCCGTTTCGCTCTAGACTAGGTTTTATTCAAAATATGGAACAAATTTTACTTTTGTAATCTGGACTAAATAGATGATTCGCCATTTACTGCCTTCACATTCGCCGTTCTTGTGCTTCTTCAGCTCCTCTCCCTCTCCTGGTGTTTTCCTTTTCCTTTTATTTAAACGAGGATTTGGACGTTGTTTCGGTGTCTGTTGTGCTTCAGCTGCTTCCTTCTGAGTGGCCTCACTCAGTACCAGCTTCAGTTCTCACCCTCAGCGCTTTATGTTTACGTTCGACAGCAGACAGGATGGAATAAATACCCACCACTAAGTCCTTGCTCCTACTGTGAGCGCTATTTCTACCCTTTACGAACTCGTAGAGCTCGTCGACCTTCGTTAGCAGCACATTTGTTGTAAGGAGGCTTAAATAACTTAAATGTTACTTATCTAAGTCTCACTCAAGTTATTGCAACCTGTTTTGTTGGTTTTGTGTCTTTTTGGCATTCGCCATGTTGGACCTTACAAGTTGCAGTCCGTGTAAAAGCGTGTTACTGCTGAATTCGGGTATGATCATTGTCGTGACCTGACCGAAGTTTTCAGCCTCGATTATGTTGCTTCACTGTTGCTGCTGCTACTGGTCCGTTGCTGCCAAAGTTCGATACAAGAATAAACTGAATCAGCACAGCTAGCTGGTATTTATAGCTAACGGCCTCGTATGTCAATGCGTTGCGTTGGTTTTGTTTATTCTTACGAATTGAGGAGATTTTCGCATAGCTTACTACAAGTTTTATTTCGTTTGACACTATGTTGATTATACTCAAATCGAATGGTTATAACCAAATCGAGAAGTAAGTTAATACTCTTAAAATCCTTCAAACCATCTTAACATTTTCTTCACAAATACTCTGTATACTACAATCATGTGGGACAGAAACTCTTCTCCAGACTCCTAGAGTTATTGCTTTTCTACAGTGCTTGACAAAATAAATCATACACCACATACATTTTGTTATTTTCTTCGATATCTCAGCTGATTTCAATAGTAAAGGGTGAGTTTCATCTGGGTATAGAAAGTATTTTTATACGACAAAGCTGTGCCAGCATGACAAGTGTAGGAATGTACATGACTTGCCCAATATCACAATCGACAGAATAAATCATACACCTGATTTTTTTTACTAACCGGTATTCCGGTTCAACATGTTACCAAGCTGTTTCGAGAGCTTCAAAATAGTTATTATTGTTGGTTACCGATGTCTTGTTCACATTATCGTCCAGCTAACTCCTCAGATTTTTAATCGTATTCAAATCAAGGGATTGCGGAGGTCATTCGAGCATTTTGATTCGTTTTGACTTGAAGAACGCAAAAGGTTTCTTCGCAGTGTGCTTTGGATCGTTGCCCTGTTGAAAGATGTAGTTGGCTTCCAGGCCAGTTTTTAAAATTTTCACAGGGCAATGTTGATGTATATATCCACAATCATGATCCCTTTGATATGTGCCTATCTTCCTACTCCAGACCATGCGAACGCTTTCTAGGCCATGATATTCCCAACTCCATGCTTCATTGTCTTCTGGACGTATCGATCTTTGTGTGCTTCAAATGAAGCTCTCCAAACTCTCGAGCGTTGTTTTTGACCAAATAGCTCAAACTTACTTTCGTCCGTGTATAAAACCCGTTTCCAGAAGTCAACCAATATACCCGCGTATTTTTGGCAAACTCCAGCCGCTTCTACTGGTTCCGCTTGCTAATGAAAGGTCACTTGGACGCCGAACAGCTCTTTAATTTACTGTCGTTGAACCGTCGACAAACAGTATGTCACAGTACATCGATCAACACTTAGATTTAGTGATTCAGCAATCGCTCTCGATGAAAATTTTGGATACAGCTTACCCAACAAACATCAAAAAAACAACCCCCTTACAACACCTCATCCTCTTTTCAACGAACTCCCGGATAATTTTCATTCTTTTCTCTCCTCTATCATTTAATTGGAACAAACATTTTTGATTCTTACAGCAACCCTACACGGAAAAAAATCCATTGCCGGATTCATGAATAAAAATTCATGAAATCATAAAATGTGTCACTTCATGACATTATGACTATGCTTCATGATATCATGACGGAAACCACAATTATCATGAATAATAACATCTGCTCGCATGAACATGAGTCATGATCACCACAAGCGTTATTATAAATCCATTCCCGTTTAGATGAATCCAACTTGGAATAAAATATCATAGCGCTGAGTCATGGAATCATGACCCTCATTCATGCTTCATAACTGAAATACCAAAAATCATGAACCAAAACAAACGCATCTATGAACTCGATTCATGGTCGCTCTATAAGCGTAACACAAAGCTGTCAAAAAATTTCATCAATTCAATCAAAGCGTGCCTATCGGTCGGCGGTGATTTTCAGGTAAGGTTTGAAAAACCTGAAAAATGTTTGAAAAAAAAAAACTAATTCGTACTTATTTATAGTGTACAAACAGTACAGCTAACCGCGTTGTCGTAGCAGCAACAGAACACAGCAGCAGCAGCCGTGAGGCTCTGGAACTGGAGTTGGAGGTCATGCTCTCAAGAGCTGGGTTGGAGAATTACGCTACCATGATCGTAAGCGACCATGGAATTGAATCGGCAAAGGACTTCAGCATGCTACACGACACCGATATTAAGCTGTTCTGTCGTGTAGCTCGCGACAGGATTCTATTCCGCAAACTACTTGCGAACTTGGTAAGAATTTTGATTTAATGATTTGATGATGTTCAACTGTTCTAATAGTAAAAACAGTTCAAATGTCAGAAAACAATTAAATAACCACCCCTACCCCTTGGGAACGTTTTAACGAATATAGTGAGAAATCAGAGAGAGCGTACCAAGACCACCCAGTACTGGACTATCTCGCACTTTTTTCCTTGAAGTTCGCAGATTTTTTTCTGGAGCTTTGATTTTATTTGAAATTCGAACATTTTCCCCTTCTATTCTGTCAAATTTAAGTAAAAATTCGTGAATTGGAACACAGGCTTTGGTTCGTTATTGTTTTCCTCACATTCGTGCGCAAAGAGAGGACCATAGGGATGTGCCGAGGGATTGCATGAATTTAAAAATAACAGACAGGGAGGGTATGAGTTGCTAAACCGGATTTGATTCGATCAATTGAATTTAGATTGGTTTCAGTCAAAAGCTATTAATTTTATGAGCTTGCTTAACATCTGGGGTCATCTTGAAGAGTCATCCCCCTCGGCCCCGTTACAGATCGCAAAAAAAAACTTCTATATAGAAAGTTTGGTGCTTCTAAAGTTTATGCTACAGTCATTAAAAGATTACCAATCTGACATTTGAAATTGAATTAATCAAGTATTGTGCATGAGAAATACATTAGTTTGCTATTTTAAGCATGTTGGACATCAAAGACAGTCCTTTATTTTATTTAACTACCCATTTTGCTTTACGAAAAAACTGTTTAATGAATCAGCCGGTTCTGATGATCGCGAATCAGTCCATCCAGAGGAGCTGTCAACAAAAAATCCCAAGAAGGTATTTGTGTTTGTAACTATTGTTATTGTAAGGATCCTCATAGTAAGAGATACGCGGAAACTTAATCCAACGGTGGAAGTGGAGGTATGTTAGAAAATCTTTGTAAATCGACAGCTTTGAAGACTATTCACTAAATTAAAGTTCGGAAGCCTGATTTTCTACTTCCAAACTTACTTCCGACCTATACGTCAATCACTGTCACTGTCAATTCACGGTCAAGTCAAGACAGCAGCAATTAAAACATGTAAATGTAAAGCAATGTTATGTAAAGCATCATACTACAAAAAATGAGCGCCGTAAGTTCTTGTTGTTCCCATGATTGGAATAGGGTCGTGGGGTGATTGATCCGTTCCCTACCCTTTAGGGGGCCCACACACGCTCCGACATGTTGTACAACATTAACTCCGCTTCCAGGAAATTTGATCGTGTTGGAGTAAAGTCGGAGTGTCTACGGGGAAGCTGTACGACAGATTTGGCAAACCGTCTGACAAACCTGTCGAACAACTTGCCCACAGACGCTCCGACTTTACTCCAACTCGACCAAATTTCCTGGAGGTAGAGTCAATGTCAATGGGGCCTAGAAGCTGTATTTACCGATGTGGACGATAGAATCAGAACCTCCTCTATCAATCTCTACACTGAGAATATTTTACTGATAGATTCTATGTGTCCACACATAGATTTTTGCAATCTGCTTTGTACAATGAAATCTATGTGCAGGACACATAGTTCTTTTGGTTTCATCTAAAATCCATGTGTGGCCGCACATATTATTTATTTGACACATAATTTTCATTTGACCTTCTAATGGGGATTATGTTTATGTGTGGCAAATCAAATCTATTAGAATTACTTGTAGATTATAATTAAAATGATGTGCAGATTATTTTTCATGTAATATATGGTTACTTTTTTTTTCATATAGACTGCGGGTGACGTCGAAGTCAAGATCAACCAGCGATTGGAGATTCTTCGGACAAAATTTGACAACGTACAATTGCAGCCGCAAATCATCGCGGTTGGCGCTTCGCGACCCGATAAAGCATTTATCGTGGTTTTTGGCGGCGCAGAGTATAAGGCAGAAAATATACTGCATGCCATTTGTATCTGCATGCACGTAACCTATGTGATGAACCTCCAGTACACGCCGGACTGCAGGCCACTGTGGCTGTTTTTGCAAACATACCTGTTTAAAATACCAGCATCGATCGTTGAGCTACCAAAAAGCACACGAGATTTGCTGAAGTCGATTGATTGATTGTTAATCTTTTTCCTCATTTCCTTTGTTTTCATGCCATTTCCGTAACATACATAAAACGAAACAAAACCAAAAACTATAGAATGAATTTACTTATCAAATACCTGAAAGAATCCGCTTTAAATACCTGAAAGAATCCGTTTTTTCTCATATTCATAAATATGTTTCATGTTACCATGAACTCGTTACCAAAATGTCATGTAAATTTCTGTCCCCTGAGACCGACACATGCAAGCGTCCTTTTGCACATAAGAATGAGTTGAAAGAGATGAGAAAATAAATCCAATCCAACCCATTTTTCATAGAATTGCGTATGTGTTGGTTTCATGAGACATAATTTTACACGAAGTCTTTGTTTACGTTCCCGAACTTTTTACAAACATGAATTACGTCTCGTGTAAAATTCATAATTTCTAAGTGTGTATGTGAAACCATGAATAATGTTTATGTTTTCATGATTTTTTCGTAATTCCAAACGAAATGCTTCATGATTTCATGAATCAATCTGCCCGTTTTCGTCACTAAAATTGGAATCATAAATGACAGGTGCCAATAATCATGAATAGTAGTGCATATTTTCATGAATTTAGTTTATGGTTTCTAATCAGATGCTTCATGATTTCATGAATCAAGATGCCACTTTTCGTCATCATAAATCAAAAACCTAACGCCAAAGTGGCGTTACGTTGGATCATAACAAGCTGATTCATGATTTCATGACTTTTATTCATGGTGTATATTCATAACATGAAAATACACGTTTTTTATGATATCATGAACCATTTTGCTAGTTTCGAGCACCGGATTTTTTTCCCGTGTCTTACATGATTTGGCCAGGCATCTGTAGCTGCGGTAGGAAGACCAAGGTTTTCATCACTGATAAGACATTTAAATAATGCAGAGCTGTACATAACGGAATGTCTCCAAAACCGAATATTGCAATTCATCAGATCCCACAATGAACCTGTCATGTTTTGGCCAGATCATGCAAGCTGTCATTACAGTAAAACAGTGCAACAGTGGTATGAAACCAACGGGATTCAGTTTATACCGAAGGAACTCAACCAAACTGTCCCCAGCTCAGACCGATACAGAGATTTTGGGCTATTATGAAGAGGAAGCTGAAAGTGAATGCAGTGTCGTCAAAAGCATCAATGAATTGAGAACCATGTGGAATAAGATTGCCAAAACGATGGATGAGAATAATGTGCGCCGGTTGATGAAACGTATTTCGGGAAAAGTCCGCAAATTTCTTCGAAATCGAGATGATTAATTTTTTTTTTATTTTCCCTCTAAAGTTCACATAAAGTCGAACATTTAAGTTAAAACAGAATACTATTTTGATAATGTTTATCCAAAATATGCGCAATAGTCTATGAACCAATTCTTACTGGGCCACATATTATATGTGTTGCATAGCCCCAAGTGAAACTGAGTATTTTTTAGCAATATTCCGGAGAGAACGGCCGTTTTCACGATCGCAGATCTTCAATTTTCCGACATCAAGCGAAATCTGTTTACCGGACATTTTATACTTTTTGAATACACAAGGAATCAACTTCAGCTTGAAAACACGACACCTGCGTTGTGACTAAAACTGTCAAAGAGTGCAGTGCTGGCAAAATATTAATACTGGCTTTAATAATATCAACGAGGAATCCAATTTTTGAAGTGTATGATATATTTTGTCCAGTACTGTACATACAATCGAGGTATACATGTACATGGACAAGTTGTCGGTACACTGCCTGATGTGGCCAGCGATTGTGAATTATTAGGAGTGTATCGAAAATAAGCTATCCACAAACTTTCTTTCAAATTATGTTGAAAACCGATATTTTATTCATACAAAAAATTGATCCTTTATTGTACGAGGTTAAACTTGAACATAATGAAGACCGGATGAAATTTAAGTTATTCCTTCACGAATTTTCGAACTTTGGATCGAATGCTCTTCATCAAGTTCCGGACAAGTGTTGCATCGCATTTTTTGGACGCTTGAGCCCAAATTTTTTTGAACTCCTGCATGTTCCCAGCTGCCTTACCAGTCTTCTTGAAGACCCTCTTCACGATTGCCCAGTAACGTTCGATGGGTCGAAGCTGATGGCAATTTGGTGGATTGATATTTTTCTCAACGAAATCTATACCCTTTTCCGCAAGCCAATTGAGAGTGGTTTTGGCATAGTGAGCCGACGCTAAATCCGGCCAAAACAGTGAAGGTGTACTATGCTTATTATATAAAGGCAACAATCTCTTCTGGAGACACTCAGATCGATAGATTTCTGCATTTATAGTTCCGGTAGTGTAAAAAATGGTTGACTTCAAACCACAGGAACATATTGCTTGCCATACCAGTACCTTTCGACCGAATTTCTCCACTTGAATCGACCTGTCCGCATCGCTCACATCCTCCTCAACGACGGCAGTAAAGTATTGTGGACCTGGAAGGGTTTTTGAGTCCTCCTTTACATAGGTCTCATCGTCCATCAAAACGCATGCATCCGGACGCTGCAAAAGACCCGAATACAATTTCCGGGCCCTTGTTGCTGCTCGCTTCTTCTGTTCTGCACTTTGTTTCGAGATTTTCTGCTTCTTGTAGGTCTTCAGGTGGTTTCGCTTGTTGATACGCTGGATCATTCCGACACTCGTTCCTGCTTTTTTGGCCAAATCACGTATTGACATTGATTTGTTCTTCATGATTAGAGATACCACTTTCTGCTCCAGTTTCGGGTTGGAAGAACCGGGTTTTCTGCCTCTTCCTGGTAGCTCATCCAAAAAATAGTGTTCCACAAACTTATTAATGATGGTTTTAACACTCGCATGATGAATTCCAAACCGCTTCGCCAATTTTCGCATAGTAATACCCTTCTCACTTAGCCATGTGTCCAGAACCTTAATTTTCACTTCCTTTTCAATACGCGACATTTTGAAAACGCAGAATTTGAACCGCACAAACAAGTAAACAAAAGAAAGCTGACAGTCAAACGCACAGCATGCAGTGTTCAGAGCATGAAAAACCATCACAAATACATGCGTACAACGCAAATGTATGTGGATAGCTTATATTTGATACACTCCTTATCATACATTGAATTTAGAAAGAATGGTCAGACCATACTTGGATTATGTCAGGCCTTTTAATAGCTTGAAAGGAAAAAGTAATACACTTACTTTCTTGTGAATGTTTACGTAAGAGACAAAAAAAAATTAAATGTTATTCCAAACTAGGAAACAGTGGAAACAAATCATTCGAAATGTTGGTCGCAAATGTGAGCAAAGAAAACAAAAATTTTGAAAAAAAAAATACCGCAAGTCCATATGAGAGAAAACTAAACACAAAACTAGTTTTTGGTACGGTTTAAAGGGTGAAACTTGGATATAGCCGATAAAGGATTGGTAAGGAGTGCTGCAGTATAATGTTTTCTTTAAATTAACAACGGCAGGGTTGTCAAACAAAAGTTTTAATGTTTGATTTTTTTTAACGGTATCAAATGCAAGGCAAAGGTAAGGGACAAGAGAAATGGATTCAAATCCGTCTAAAGCTAGCAGCCACTATTATAAAGACCATTAAAAAAATATCACTTGCGCGAGTGAGGTCATGAGACAAATATGACCGTTTAATGAGTCGGCATATTAATGCTTCAATAAATTTAGAGTAAATTACGGATTCTACATTCATCTAAATTCCAACAAGCAACATCAACAACAGACACTCTTCAATTCAAAGCATCGGATAAACTTCATCCATCAACACAAATTTACCTCGATTCAGAGAACGAGCCAAAAAAAAAACCCTTTTATCCCATTTCATTCCGATTACGTGATTACATTTCCAACTGCCTTTTTGCAGTTTGGCATGCGATACACCTGAAGAGCATGAAAAAAAAAAAATCTCAACATGCAACGTATGCGAGTGATTTCGGTGTTCATTGTCCAAAAAGCTTGCACCTTTTGAAAAGCGTTCAATGCCAACGGCAAGTCAACAGCGACAGCAGTAGCAAAAATAACATTTCCAACGACTATTCAAGATTTCCTCAAAGCACCCAATGCATCATCCACCAATGGCGACACGAGTAAAAAAAAACTGAAATCTGACTCACTATCTACTTCACAGTGAAAGGTTCATCATTCGTCCAAAAGCAGCTCTTGCTGAGGAACATACTGAGGGGAAAAAATCGAGAACAACGGTAAAATCCTCCAAATTCTATAGCTGAGAAGATGGAATAGAGCTGAATAGTGGAAACAGAAAAAAAAATCCATTGCATTCTTGCTTCGTCATTCGCCATACCTTCGCAACCGCTCGACGTCTCGATGAAGTGTGAAAATCTGAATTTCCCTACCCACCTAAAACGAGGTTCTTTGCGATGAACAACAACGGGAACAGCTTCACGGCAATGTTGACAACAACGGTGGGAGTTTTATTTGTTGATGAAAAAAGCATTCGACGAACGGCTGCCAGCACCGTGTGTTCAACATACCTCAAACACTAGCACATCCATCAGCGGCAGGGCTGGATGTTGGACTTCCCGCTGAGAAGAACTAGGGCAGGATTTAGCCGCAAGGCATACCGGTGCATATCAAGCTACTGCTGCTAAGGCCCGAACCTAACGTACATTTGATGACGACGTGACGTAACATCAAAGGGATAATGCCTTATAGGTTGGTTAGGGACATGGCACATTTGTCGAGTTATGCTCAGTGAAGTGTAATTGGTTCCGTTGTGCATGTGTGCGTGTGCGCACAGTTTATAATCCTTGGACAAGTGTGCTTAAGGAGTTCTTTGACACGAAAATTGCTTCTCTCTGCGATATGCTGTTGTATGTAGAAACGATGGCAAGACTTGAATATTCGTCATGCATCTACAAGCCTAGGAAGATGTACAAATACGTCATCAATAGCAGCATTGAACTTCACGCCGGGAGTTAACGACGTGTCGAAAAGTTCTACTCATTTAGCATAGCTCAAAGCGAGCACTTGAAACGAAAAATTAATTTCTAAGTCCTCCCCAACCATCCACAGCAAGACTTGCTGGCAGGCATTTGAAACCAGAGGCACAGTGGATTGCTCGCTGGTTGGCCTCGACTCTACGGGGGGCGCGATTACAAGTAGATAACGACCGTACCGAGAAATTTGTAAATCAACTTAATCAACTTGGCAAAGCCAAACGGAGGAATGCTGTTTGATTTAGAACTCTAACATCAACAGCCGCGGCAGGCTGAAATCCCATTCGAGCGCGATTGTAAATTCCGGGATACTGTTCGCTGTGCGGTAGAGTATTTTTCCGCATCCGTAAATTACAATCAAATGACTTTGGATTCCCCCGCACTCTTTGCTGGGGGCTTTATGTTCGTGAAAGGGACGGAGAGAAGAAGAAAAATTTAAGTTGAAGTACAAAGAAAAGCTGGGCTTGGTTTTGAATTTATGACGCTGGCATGAATTTCGGTGGGAATAGACACATTTTTCGTCATTGCACATAAGTCGGACGTAGATCAAGAACAATCTAGGACATTAAAACCCAGTAAGTTCTGCAGAGGTTGATGTTAACTTTATTGATGACTCTACTTGGGAGGATATTTTCTGCCCATCTCTGCCAATCTCTGTACTCATGGTGAGACGCGGATAGAAAGTTGGATTTCTACCGGGAATTTTAAATTAGAATGACAAAACATCAATACATATGAGTTCACTCGTATGCCAACTTTTTGCTTCAGATAAATGCGACAAGGAAAGTAATTTCTATTGATTTGTGAACTTTTGTTTCGATTATGATTGTTCGATGCATCGCCTGACATATTTTGGTAGCTTTCATATGTCTTGCCAAGTATTTATTGTTCATGTGATGTTTTGAATATTTCATGAGAGATGGTCTTTCTGTTCTTGGGACAATATTATAATTTCATATTTGATATGACGAAAATGGTAGGTTTTGATGAAGTTAATCTAAGCGTCATTGAAATTA
Source organism: Aedes koreicus (assembly GCA_024533555.2). Classification (NCBI taxonomy): domain Eukaryota; kingdom Metazoa; phylum Arthropoda; class Insecta; order Diptera; family Culicidae; genus Aedes; species Aedes koreicus. Next base: position 15,765 of record JAHHFK020000993.1, on the reverse strand, counting down.
CGAATTAAAAAAAAAACCGAAGAAGTATAGATAGCATTCTTTAGAGAAACTCAAGAAAGTACAACGTTGAAAATCCGAAGAGTTTTGTAGTTAAAATTTATATCTACTAACTTTTAGACATATTTTGTTTGATTATTCGACCCCATTCGAATGAATTTCTTTTCCTAGTAATGTTTTATGTGTAATTCAATATTATCAGATATGTTTGAGATCGCAGCAAACCGTGCATGAAAACTGACATGTTTTGTTTTTTGCTGCGTCGTTCCGCAAAAAAAAATCAAACGATAATTAGAAATTTAACTTTTTTACCCGTTTTTATTTTTTTATTTTTTGTGCTTGCCCCCGCACACGGAAGAAGAGTTAAATCAACTTAGTTTTGTTTGCTAGTGCCACCCGGGCATTAATTAATAAACTAGAGTGTTTTTCCGCTTTGTCGCGAGAGAATTGATGTTTATTACCAGTTTTGAAGTTCGATATAGAATCGCCTCATAGCGGGGGATTTTTAATATTGGCAGAGTGTGGAGTGAAATAAACAACAATTTAGCAACGTTAATTTTTGCGTTTATTTTGTCGCAAGCGCATGAAATTAATTGCGAATCAACGTCGAAAACTTTTCATTTTTGCGAATGTACAAGCTGATGTCATTTTGGATGCGTCCATGGGTAAGATCAATCTGATTATAAATACATTAAAAAAATCCCTAATAATACTAAATACTAAATATTTTGAAAATTTTACAACACCGCTCAAGAGTGTTCGAAGGCATACAACAACATCCTCTAGGCCACGCTTGCACTGAAGGACAAAATTGCTCATCTGACGCCACGTAAACAGGTTTGATCTGGACCATGCCTTCGTAAGACTCTCATTTCTCTTTGCGCTCTCTCGGATCTCAATTTTAACCTCTTCCCGATAGTTGATAAATTGATATTTGACGTGCAGCGTTCAGTGAGACAAAGGAACCCTATTTCAATGCAATTGTTTGTATTTTATTTGCACATGTTAGTAGTTTCCCTCGAACGAGTGTGCGGCACTGACTTGATAGCGGCATATGCGGATGATAACAGCGTCATCACAATATCGGCACATACAATTAAAACAATGATTTGACTTAATTGATAATTTCGGGCGGGAATCAGAATCTGTGCTCAACTTGAATAAGACGACGTCGATTGATGTAAGTTCCGTCAATGGGAACCCAATCTATGTTGACTGGATAAGGACGAAAAACAAAATCAAAGTTTAAGGGGTGATCTTTGCGAATTCTATACGGCTCATGATCACTCTCAACTGGGACGTACTGGTAGGCAAAATCGTGCACAGGTTTAGCTACATTCGATGCGCACGCTTTCCCTTCATCAGAAAGTAATCCCCCTCCGACACTGCTGATTAACCGTCATCTCCAGGAGATCAAAACCCTTCCTATCTATAATTCATTTCTTACCCAAGCCAATCCTCTCCCTCTCCCTGCCGATCTTCCCAGCCTTAAAACAATCCTGTAAATTTACCCTCGTTTGCCTCCCTAAATCCAACAGCGTCCTTCCCTCGATCTAATTCATCGCTTCTAAAGGGCGATACGGTCAAAATTTGGTCAATATCAACTTGACGTATTTCTTTCAATTTTGCATTTAAAAAACCTGAACACCCCTCATTTTGAAGGTGTGTGTGTGTAGAATGTTGCTCCTATTTTGATTTTAGAATTCACTCTTCAGTTGTCAAAATGCCGTCCAAGCAAGAAGAGCAGCGTATCAAAATTTTGCTCGCGCATCGCGAAAATCCGAGCTACTCGCACGCAAAGTTGGCAAAATCGCTAAAAGTTGCCAAATCAACCGTTACAAATGTAATTAAAGTGTTTGGGGAACGTTTGTCGACAGCCAGGAAGTCTGGATTGGGAGGAAATCGAAAACCGGAAGCCGCTGAGACGACAAAGAGAGTTGCCGGTAGTTTCAAGCGAAACCCTAACCTATCTCTCCGAGATGCCGCAAATAAGCTGGGTGTATCGTCTACAACCGTGCATCGAGCCAAAAAACGAGCCGGACTATCGACTTACAAGAAGGTAGTGACTCCAAATCGCGATGATAAACAAAATACGACCGCCAAAGCGCGATCCCGGAGGCTGTACACGACGATGCTGACGAAGTTTGACTGCGTGGTAATGGACGACGAAACCTACGTCAAAGCCGACTACAAGCAGCTTCCGGGACAGGAGTTTTATACGGCAAAAGGAAGGGGAAAGGTAGCAGATATTTTCAAGCACACGAAACTGTCAAAGTTCGCAAAGAAATATCTGGTTTGGCAAGCCATCTGTACCTGTGGCTTGAAAAGCAGCATTTTCATAGCTTCCGGGACTGTCAACCAAGAAATTTACGTGAAAGAGTGTTTGAATAAACATCTGCTGCCTTTCCTGAAGAAACACGGTTGTTCCGTACTGTTTTGGCCGGATTTGGCATCTTGCCATTACGGTAAAAAGGCCATGGAGTGGTACGCCGCCAACAACGTGCAGGTGGTTCCCAAGGACAAGAACCCTCCCAACACGCCAGAGCTCCGCCCAATTGAGAAATACTGGGCTATTGTCAAGCGGAACCTAAAGAAGACCAAAAAAACTGCTAAGGACGAGCAGCAGTTCAAGGCAAACTGGCTTTCTGCGGCGAAGAAGGTGGACAAGGTGGCTGTACAAAATCTGATGGCAGGGGTCAAGCGTAAGGCCCGGCAATTCGGATTTGGAAAAGCGGAAGCCTAACTGAATATTTTTCCTGAATTTTATACTAATTGAACTTGAAAAAGAAATTTAATTTGATTTTTTAAATAAACGATTTCGCCGATTTACACGCATTTTCCCTTGACCAAATTTTGACCGTATCACCCTTTACATTGAACAAGCTGACCAACCGAGAGTAGAACCAACAATCAGTATGCAACTAGCGATTTGAAATTGGTTCACTGTTGTAGAACCCCTTGGTCCGAAGTACACCTTGAAGCCTGCACCTAATTTTACATATTTGCGCCTTTGTTTTGATTTGCTGTGTTATTTTGACAGAATATTTGAGAGTGTGTTCGTGTGAGTTCATTATGAGGGGCGTATTATTAAGCTTGGGACCGAGCTTGGGACCGATGTGCTAGTACTGACTGAGCCAAGAAAAAAATCGTATTTGTTCGGGACCTACTGGTCTTAGAGTTAGTCTATGGTAGAACGGAATCATCCTGCTGTGAACTGGAGGCGTGTTTGGCTCAATATTGGAAGTAGAGTGCTGACATCATCGCCACGGAGCAGCTGATACTTGCTGGTAAACGAAAAAATCGAGCGTAGATTATTTTGGCACACCATTTGGCGCGCAGATAATGAGCGGTGCCTACACTGGAATAGGGCAACAGAAACACTGAAACACAAGCTAAGCGAGTGTCCACGGGTGAATGCGTCATGGTCACATTTGCAGAACATGTTGTTTACGGCCGGAGGAGGCTCTCGTTTGAGGATCTCATTCATCCTGTTTTGGACAACATAGGTAGAAGACAGAAAAATGATTTATTCAAACTTTTCATCAACTACGCCACTTTTATCATAAATTGTGATAAGGCAGTAGACGCAGGTGAATTAGATTTTCATTTACAAGTTGGAATGTAATTAATTGCAATATAATTAGTTTTTATATTAATTGAACCGAAATAAATCAAATTTTATGCCTTAAAAAATTAGCAAGAAAGTGTTATTTTGGAGGCAGCAATGGGTGAGATCGATCTGATTATAAATAGATAACAAAATCTTATTTTCAGATAATACTAAATACGTGCCTGGTTTGGAAATTTGACATTTCCAAATCTGGAAGTGTGTTGCAGTACCCTTATCCATATGATATCGGTAATGTTTACATGCGGGGCTTAACTTTTAGTAGGAAACGAAGCGCCCCACACGTAACTATTAATTTAGGGAATCAGCCAGTTGAAAAATGTAAAAGAGTAAGGGACTTGGGGGTTATCTTGGATACCAAACTTACATTCATCGAACATTACAATACTATCATCAACAGAGCAAACAATATGCTTGGATTAATAAAACGTTTTTGTTACAATTTTCATGACGCATATCCAATAAAAACATTGTACATTGCATATGTGAGGTCAATACTGGAATATTGTAGCGTAGTTTGGTCATCCTTTTCAGTCATACAAGAAGAACGAATAGAATCGGTACAGAAGCAGTTTTTACTATTTGCCCTTCGTAAATTAGGTTGGACAAGGTTACCTCTTCCATCTAAGGAAGCATGCTGTATGCTTATCAGCATCCAATCATTTAAGGAGCGCCGTGAATTTGCATTAGTTTCATTCGTAAATGATATTGTTGCGCAACGCGTTGACTCAGAAGAACTTTTATCAAAACTTAAGTTTTACATTCCGTTCCGGCAATTACGAAATAGAAATATATTTACTACAAGCAATCATCGCACAAATTACGCCAAATTTGGACCTCTTAATCAGATGATGGTAACTTACAATAAACACGGAGAAAATATTGATTTCACTATGACTAACACAATACTGAAACAATATTTTAATGTAATTAGATAACCTAAACATTAAAAATATTAACTTGATAGGTTAGTTTTTTAAGGCGTACTATATATTTAAGAAGTGAGACATAAAATGTAAATATCATTGTAACAAAACGGTCTACTCCTGATTGACGACAAATCAAATAAAATAAAATTAAAATAAAACAAAATTGTATGTGAAAGTTACCTCGTTAAGGGCGTTACTTTCCAGACATTTCGAAAGAAAAGGTACACCATTCGGTTTGTCGGAAATTTTTACATAAGAAAGCATCGCTTTTGGTTGAATTTCCTTGTTCCACTGTTGATGTAGTCCAATAAATTAAACAATTCTAAAATATAGGGGAAGAAGGGCGAATCGGGACACTTCACGATATCTTGTGAAGAGTTATACTACTAGTTTTCTCGGATTTTCCACATACGACAACAGAGTTTTTGACTGGTTTTTGCTTGTTACCCTTCACTGTTATTTAACATTTTCATAAATTTTCAATACAATGTGTCTCACAATAGGTGTCACCTTTTTTCAGTCTTTATTTCAGCTGGGTAATTTTAACAGCGGAATTGATTGTACCCATTTTGAGTGTATTCTTTTGTTAGCTTATTGCTGAAGATAACAAAGCGATTCCGTTTCTTTATCTTTGTCAGCTACCATGGAAGCCATACGGGCCGTGTCAAATATTCAATGGCCTTAAGCAATTCGGAGTGAATAAGCGTTTTGTTTTTCGTACCTTGAAACGGTTCAAGGAAACTGGAAATGTCCATATTCAAAGGAAGTGCCAGACGAACTGCCAGAACGAAGAAAAAGATCAACTGTGTGAGGGAGCGAATAAGACGCAATCCGGCCGTATCTGGCCGTAAATTGAGCACAATTTTCCGAATTTCAAATCTCCCCTGCTTCAATGAACAGGCTCCTCAGACATGATCTGGAATGCAAGCCGAACAAGAAACAACGGGTTCACGGGTTGACGGAGCGTCAAAAGCAAGCCAGGGTCCAAAGAAGCAGAAATCTTTTGGTTCGGCACGGTGACTGCGAGATTTTACGCTATCAGAATGTATAGAAAATCATGGTATGGGACGCCGCTTCACGAAAAGGAAAACTTCCCCTTCTTTTCATAGAGCCTAACGTAAAAATCAACACTGAATATAACATCGAGCAGGTTTTAAAGAGCCATCTGCTTCCTCTTGTATGGGAATACACCATATTGCTTCCAACAGGACTCAGCTCCAGCTCACAAGACAAAGAAGACACAAGCGTGGTGTGCGGAAAATTTGCCCGATTTCATCACAAGCGAAGAATGGCCTGCATCTTCACTGGATCTCAACCCACATGACTACTTAGTTTGGGATTAGATGCTTCAACACATAGGCCCTACAAAAAAGCTTAAATTAGATCAATTCAAGAAACATTTGGTTGATATTTGGGACCAAATTGCTCAGAAAATCGTGCGTGCCAGGCGCGATGGATTAACAAAGCGTTTGCGCAAAATTATCAAGGAAAAGGGCGAGAGATTTGAATTGAATTAATATGGTTTATTTCTATAACATGTATCTTTCAAATGAAAAATAAATGCTGTGATTTGGTTGATTTGTTTTGCTGTAATCCCATTTTGTTTTCGTGACACCTATTGTGAGACACCCTGTATATTGGGGAAATGGGTAAAGTAGGGCATTTATAGATGCTCGACGAGAAAAATATGTACACCATTCGGTTTTTCGTACATATCTAAGAAAAGTAGTAACACAAGTCTGTCACAACTGGTTGTAGCAACTGAAGGTTATTTAACTGGTTTGCAACAAGTGTGCTACCAGGGATGTCTACATACCATAAGTAGGGTTTGGCTGATAACTTTTTGGTGTTATTCGAAGTATTCCGATATATAAGTTCGTTATATCAAACCACTTCTCGATGCCTAAAATCATTTCTCAGTAATTAAAAATAACTAATGATTTGAAATTTCCCAAAAAAATACCTTGTTTGTCAAGCAATTTGCTCGTGTGGCAGAAAGAGTAAATCTTTCGTTACTACAGGCACAATCAACCAGGAGATTACCAGAAAGAGGGCCTGCAGATGCAATTGCTACCCTTCATCAAAAACCACAAAGAAAAATCTCTGTTTTGGTCCGATTTGGCATCATGTCATTATGCCGAAACTTTGATGAAGTAGTACGAAGCAAATCAAGTGAATATTGAACCAAAAATGTCCAAAAAAGAGCAAAAATGTCCAGAGTTACGAACACTTTCAACAAATTTGAACAAAGATTGCCATCGCAGTATCTGAAGAATTTTTACAAACCCTAATGACAGGAGACAGCTCGAAAATTTTAAGCAAATAACGAATAATTTTCTTTTGACTTCGTGAATCACATCCCATGAATCTTTACTTTTACTTAAATTTGGTGGTGTCAGGATTATTGTGGATACAGACATTATTCTTGGAAACTTTGTCACCATATATGTCGTACTTAAATATTGTGGTTTATGATCAAGCAAAATGAACTCGAATAAAGCAATCCAGTATGTATTCCAGTAATCCATAATGGTTTTTTTTTCACATAATGACAGCTTGTAAGACCCGGCCAAAATATGATTTTGTCACGAGTGCGATATTTTTTGATGTTTTGCTTCAATCTTGGCAAGCATTGGCTGATATAAACGTCAAAATTGAACGCTTTGGCGAATCAAAAGCACCCACCAACATGTTTAGCTAATACTTTTATTTGCTGGCATATTTAACATTGTCTGGTGTTGTTTTAATGTTGGCAGTGTATAACGTGAATCATCCAAAATGATGCACTTTCCATTCGCAAAATGTTCGCAACGAAGTTTACGTCTGAACTTTGTCTGGTTTCGAGTTTTTGCTGGGTAGATATCGTTGAACGCTGACGTTTTTGATGGATTAAATTGTTTTTTTTTTTTTCAAACTTCGATGGATAATGATGCTTGAAACCTTAAATGTTCGTGCTAATTTGCGTGTTAACAACTTAACAACAATTTTTTGGATTTCTAGCACTCAATTTTGTTTGACAACCGCATTTCTTTTTATTTTCCCGTTCTTTACCATAGTGACAATCCTTCAAAACACGATGAATAGTTGATTTTGATATTTGCTTGTCTTGGAACACGTTTTGAAATTTACTTGTACTGAGCAATCCAAAAAGCTTGGTGATTTGTTCACGTAAATCCAGTTTGTACGACATTTTGAATGGAAACTACTGCGCAATTAAAGTTTGACAGTTCAATAGGAGTATAAATAAGCGTGTGTTTGTTTATACTGCCATATAAACGCCTCAAAGTACTCCCTGGACTTATGTTACACATGTTACTCTTTGAGATGGAGCGATTTCAAAGACGTATGATGTGTTGCCTGAAAACGGATTTTTTTTTGTTTTTCGAATGTAGTAGGGTCTATTTGGCATCAATCCGAGCTTTTTTTTTACAAAATTTTGAAAACAAAATGTTTTCGCGAGGAAACTTAATGTTCGCTTAGCATTCTTCTCGAAGACACATTGTATGCTCTCAACGAACCGTAACGTCCGTTTAAACATCCCGGTGGTCATAATAGTGAGTTCATTTTCGTTGCACAGCTACGATAGGAAAGAAAAATTGATTGTGTATATTATCCTGTGCATCCATTGTGCTCTGTAGGGCAGAGTACATAGCCAATGTCAGCACTCGATTGTGGTGTCGATGGGTCCGCCTTCCAGTGCCGTCCCCTTTGATCATGAATGAAAAGATAACAATAGCATTAGGCCGGTCGCAAGTCTCGTCTCGGATCCGGTCCGGAACGTTCGTTTGGGTTTATGCAAAGGAGGCGCTCTTTTGAGAAGGCTTTTCGTAAACACAATTAACCGGAAGGAGTTGTGTGGCTACCGTAGAATCAGGTGAAGTTGAACGCTAAAAGTGGACTATTTTTCGTTCCGTTATAAGAAGCCATGAATTTCAGAAACCAAATTCAATTGGACTTACGGTACTTCGGTCAGCCGTAGACTAAAACATACCAGAGTGAATCCTTGCCACCTTGAGTGGCTGCTCGTCGTTGCTGTTCTCGGTCGTTTTCTGAGTTCGAAGTTCGTCGGTTTGACCGTAAAAGGAGATAGACGGGGAAGTGTCAACATCGAGACGCCCACGATCTAGAGGGTGCTTACCATTTGAGAGCCTGTCAAGTTGAGCTTCTGAAGATTAATTTACCTATTGTGCGAGTGGGTTGGATGGGATTTTATGTGATCGTTTGGGTTTTGATTGTGTAGACGAAAACCGAAAATTGTTATTTTGGCCGTGACAAAAGGATTTGGGGACTTACAGTTTATGTTTTGTCAGGTCTTAATTTTTATTAATTTATTGGCGGAAGAGACTCGACACTAATTTTAATACACCAGACATAACGGGTCGGATATGATGCTTGGTTTGTATTATGAACGACCATCTTAAATGACCAGGCGATTGACACTAAAAATGCAAAATATAATCATTAAAACCTTTGAAAAAAAAACTGCCACAAAAATGAGCCTTTCCCTGAACAAACTTGTTGCCCGACTCAGCGCTTTCGATTGAATGAACGTTAAGTCAGCAAACAATAAAACAGGCCAAACAAGCACGTTCCGCTGGGAATTGCAAATATTATTCATCACTGTTGATATATTCACCCACGACGCCGACCAAGGCTGCCCATCCTGCTACCCATCCAATGTTTATCCCGGTACTTTGTTGCCAGTTCTTTTTTTTTCCACACGTTGCACTCAACTCTGCGTGCAAGCAACAATCAACATACGTAAATAAATTATGAAAATTAAAATACACAAAGAAGCAACCCGCGTGCCGACGTGGTACTGGTCATCAACGATTGAGCTTCAACGTGGAGCCGCACGAAAATAAAATAAAAAATGAAATGAAAATCAGGCTTTCCAGCTCCGTGGTAGGGAAAATGAAAAATGCCACCCATCGTAGGGTTTTACCGCCGCCACACTGAATTGTCGCCCGTTGTCTTGTTCCCCATTTTTCCAGAAGCAAATACCCTCTCCACGGGCGTGTGTGAAAATGACAATTAGCCTGCTTGGAGCATAAATTTTACATTATCGGAATTTACATTCCGGACAATTGTGTTAGGGAGGAAGGGGGAGGGGAGGGGGTGAGGTGGATGTTTGGGCAGCAAATGCCCGGTTATGAAGGCGATGATAACCAGCTTTTGGCGAGTTTGGGTTGTGTTCTCTGGTATCGTTTATTTGCGTATGGAAATGGCACAGAGTCAACGAGCTGTGAAGAGCATTTGTCATTTATGCATTGAGAGTGCAGTTGGAGAAATGAAAACGTTTGTCTTTTTTTTCTCGAACGGTAATTATGCATGGGAATGTGTTTGTGAATTTCAGCCTGATGTACGGAAGCTTGTTGGAAGTGACCTAATGAGTCGGAGTGATGGTGTCGTGTGGGAGTAACTGTGCACATCATCTCTTAGTCAATCCAATCGAGATAAATCCTCCAAAGATGGGTAATTTTTATTAATGTTGCATGCTGAATTCCCTGAATTTTTTTATTTTAATTAATATTCATTCATTAAACTTTATGAAATTAATCATAAGTAATCGACTTCTGTTCTAATCATCGCTGATTAATACAGTAAATACGCTGGTGAGAAATCGACGCTAGTTCATAATCAGTTATTGACACATGACTTCTATCGTTGATTTGCAGGTGGAATGAAATTTTGCTGGTCGAATTGAAATGGCACGCCGTTTTACGTTCCGTATCTTTGGTTTTGGTAGGTATCGTAAGACTACGTATAACCTGTCAAAAATGAGGTTTTAATAGATGCGTTAGATTATGTACATTGTACATTTTTTACGTAAATTCGCTTACGCTCGTTTTGTAAACATAGTTTTCGTAAATTTAACACATACTTCATACATTGTAAGAAACATTCCTATTGCATGTCATCTCGTGAAAAATCATCAGTACACCTTATTCATACAAAGTACAACATGAGTTTCGTGCGGACCAGCCAATCACTGCTCCTCTTCTATCGTATCCGCACATGTTGGTGTTGCTGCTAAAGGGTGTACCGTTTAAAATCCGCATACACTCAAATTGCTCTAACTTTTGATCCGTTTGGTAAAATTAATTAAAATTCTGCGTGGTATAGTTTAATGTGTATTGTTTACACTCTGTGAGTTGATTTCATCTAGTTGCGCAAAATTTTTCAAAATTGCGATGAAAGAACTGTGCGTGCGTGAAAAAGTTTTGCACGAGTACTTTGAGAACAAGGATCTGTCGTTTCGTGCCATCGGAAAAAAGTTGGGAATCGCGAACAGCACGGTGCCTGGTATCATAAAACGGTTTGAAGAGCGTCTGACTGTTGATCGGAAGCGAAGATCCGGAAAAAAATTAGTTAGGTCAACGAGAACGATCACAAACGCGTGTTTGGGGCCTTTATACGGGAACCGAACGCCTCAGTTCAAGATGTCGCTAAAAAGTTGCATGTGAGTAAGACTTTCGTGAAGAAAACTAAAACTCGAGCTGGACTACGTACGTTAAAGGTTCAGAAGTACCCAAACCGTAACGAGAAACAGAATACGGTCGCAAAAAGCTGTGCCCGCAAGTTGTACGACCAGAAGTTAACGAAACCACACTGCTGCGTCATGGATGACGAGCATATGTGAAGGCGGAACTCGACCAGGTTCCAGGAAACCAGTATGTGACTGCCAAGGATGCGACCTCCGGACGCAGAAGATGTCGAAGTTTGCCAAGAAGTTCTTAATTTGGCAAGTGATTTGTACTTGCGGAAAGCGGAGTACACCTTTCGTTACCGCAAGCACCATGAATGGACAGGTGTATTTGGAAGAGTGTTTCCAAAAGCGGCTTCTCCCTCTCCTGAAGGCTCACGACGGTCCAACGATCTTCTGACCGGATTTGGCATCATGATACTACACGAGGGACGTGCTAGAGTGGTATAAAGCGAATGATGTCAATTTCGTGCAGAAAGATCTGAACCCCCCCAAACACCCCGGAACTGCGTCCAATAGAAAAATACTGGGCCATAATGAAGGAACACCTTCCAAAACGACATAAAGGGGGTGAAGAATGGAGAAGAAATGGAGAAAGCATGGGCTAATGTACAAAAAAACTGTCGATTCTGCAGTCGTGCAGAACCTTATGGCTGAGGTTAAGGCCAAAGTTCGTGCATTCGGATATAAAGGCGAAATAAATTAAATAAATGATGCCAAAACTAACTTTAATTGTTTCGTTTTGCTCCCTGAAAATTTGGTGATAATCGAAGAAAAACTCGAGTTTTGAGAATGAATTTTGTGTGAGCGGATTTAAAGCGGTACTAAAGGGTGTAGAGCTAAAGTCGTTTGTTTACCTCCACATAAAAGAAATAGCGTCAGTGTTTCTTTAATTCTCGGCAAAAGCAGTTGTTTGATTTTTTTAGAACCATATGTGTGAAATAAAGAATACCACAAAGTTCAATTTCAGCAATGCAAGCGAGAAACTTTTTTTACAGAGATAACAAACATACACACTTAGAAATTTTTTACCGAACTATCAACAGCTGCACGTTCGGTAATCCGATTTACCGGAATTCGGTGAAATTTCACAGTATTCCGGTAAAAAAATTACCGGAATTTATCAAATTTTACCGAAATCCGTTAAATCGGATTACCGAACGTTCAGCTGTTGATAGTTCGGTAAAAAATTACCGAACACTGTAAAATTTTCTAAGTGTGTAGAGAATGGCGTTTCTGGTGTTTAAAAGATTGTTTTGGAAATTTTTTTTAGATGTGTTATTAAAAGTTATTTTCGTTAGTGAAATTGCTGTTCTCCTTGTTATTAGTCCAGCGCTATAATTGTCAATTTTTTTTAGCTTTTTCAACTTTGACACTCATGACAGTACAAGAAGTAAGCAAACGATGTTTTAACGGTGACGATAACGCCATTCTCTCTCTGTATATATCCTCTTTATTGATTTTTTGATTTCCGATGAATTGTTTTTGTAAAGTTTATATCAGTTTATGTTACATCACATTTGCAATATTGTTTTCTATTTGATTTAAATGTGATTAACATGACATTGGAAACCAATAAATTGTTCTCAAGCTTCTTTCGTCAATAACCGGTTTTTACCTTGTTTGATTGGTTATGCGGTTTTCGTATAATTTTGTGAATATTAGAATTAATAGATGCTATCATTTAAACAGTGCAGGTTTTCTTTCCTTCCCTCCATTCATACAATCACCCATGTCATGAAAATCATCCAAGGCAGGCACTTTTACAAGCTCCTTTTAAGGGCCATCAAATGATAACAAAAGCGTTATAACGCTTGCATTAAACATGCGATTATACTGCCCCATGGTGGTGGTTCCACTGGTGATTCGTCAATAATTATAAGTAGGCTATGTACAGAAAAAAAAACTTGACAGCACTATCAGTACCTTTACGGCAGCCATGTCGAAAGCAGTGAAGCAACTAATTTCGATGGTTTGTAATTACCACTGGCTCCACCCCGGAGCGAAGAAGTCCGTCATCGTATCGCGCTTTGTGTCGGCTGGATACAGACGAGCGTCCTTAGACAAGATATGGCGTTCCTGGAGAAAAATGAGTGCATCAAGGGCAAGGCAGGTTCCGGTCGTCCGAAGGTATTGCGTGACCGCAAGATGCAGCAAGCGTTGAAGCGGAAGACAACAGGCAAGGTGTCAAACCCCTCCGCGGTAGATCGGCCAAAAAGTATTTGGCAAACATGGACATCGTCTTGAGTAAGCGGAAGTCGAGGCCGGCCATGTCGGAAGCGCAAGTCGACGGTTATGACTGACAAAAGACTGGCTATTTCACGGTGTCTAAAAAAGGGGTGAGCAGCGACGTGAAGTACATCTCTCACACGAAGTTCCCGAAGAAGGTGCTTATGTAGTTGACAATCAAGTCAGTCAAAGCCGCTTTTCTTTTCTGCGGGATTTGCGATCAACGGGGAGGTGTACAACACGACGTGCTTACCGGAAATAGCGGCCCTTATTAAGAAACACCACCCAAAGGACGATGTCGTGTTCTGGTCGGATCTGGCCTCGGCACATTACGCGAAGCTGTCATTGGAGGAGCAGCGTTTGAAGATCCCAGTCGTCCAAAAGCACGCCAAGCCCCCAATGTGCCCGAAAATTTCTGGGTGAACCTGAAGCGGAGGATCCATTCGAAAAAAATCGTGGCGGAAACGATAGAGAACTGATCAATATGGCGACCAGAGAGTTGAAGAATATCCCATCATCTTTCTTTTCAGCGGTTATGGGCAAAGTTCCAGCCAACTGCCGCTAGGCCACCCGACAAGGAGTAGAGTTAATTTTGCAAAATCATGAATTTATACAGGAATCTATGAAAGTTAATTTTGATTGTCTCGTTTGTTTCGTTTTTTAATGCAAGCGTTATTAACCATTTAAGAAAATCAAATCTCCTGACATGTCAACCAACTAACCAACCTGACTTGTGCACAACCAGTTTTTTTTAGTTTCTCCATCTCTTCAAAACTTTTGGTTGTTTTTTCATTCTTTCACAGTTTCAGAGAAAATATTAAATAAATCCTATGATGGAAGGATTGGAAATTGAGAACAAAACAGTTCAATTTGTAATATTATTAAGTGGTTCATCATGTTTATCAGCATGTATTTTTTTTCTTAATGAATAGTTTTTCTATAAAGTTTGAATTATTCTCTACAACTCCTTTTCTGACACATTAACAATACAACGGGTGGATTTTGAGCTATGATATTTTGAAAAATATTCATCATAAAACACAAATGTCCTTTACAGGGTGGCCACATAATCTTAATTTAAGAATTCCCGCATTTTTCCCGAATTTTTCCCGCATTTTTTCCTAACTTTCCCGACTGGGACAATAAGTTAATATAAATTGGATTACAAGATATTTTTGAAGTGTCTGAGGAAATTGTTCAATCTCACGCCAAAGTCACGAGTTGGAATCTCACCCCGTAAAAGTTACGAAAATGCCCAAAAATGGTGTTTGAGTGACTACGACGGGAGATGAAGCAGCCCGATGCTGAAAATCTCGATAATGAAGACACAAAAAAAAAGTTCAATCTGAAATTCTAACTTGTTTCATTTAGGCCATACGACGGATAGCAGCCGCAAATCGGGCTTCTTTCGTATTACGTAACCTGCTTTGGTCTTACATTTTGTAAACGAGAACAAAGATCGATCTATATAAGTCATTGATCTTTCAAGTTTCTAGAAACATAAACAAAGGAAAGCATTAGAGGTTTTCGAGTACAAAATGATGCACGTGCGTTGCGTGCATATTGTATCAAGGACTTCGTGATTTCAACGTCGTTCACAGTTCATAGACAATTCTCTGAGCTACCAAACTCTTTTCAGTTTTGTTCTCGACACTTTTCATATATTGAAAATTCTCGCTCCATCGTCAAAAAGTGTTGTCAAATTTGGAAAGACCAATCAGTTCCAGCCAAAATTGGTCCAAACGCTGTTCCTTTTACTGAATTCTGGCAAGCAACGTCTTTGAAGACGGCATTGAGCACAGCTGTCCAACTTCTTCTTTCACTTTTTGAGCAACTGCGCTCAGATATCCTTTATCTACGAACGTTTCCAGACACAACTCCAGGCGCTGTTTAGCTATATCCGTAAAGTGAGTTATAACATCAGGCTTAATGCAGGTGACGTAACGCGTAAAAGAGTATGTCAAAGGAGATTTGTTGAGTGGTTTCTTCCAAAACCACAGTGAAAAGATCGACAGTCGTTGCGGAAGGCTAAAATATCTTTGCCGGAAATTTCTGCAAATTCTCTCGCTTTCTTGATTATTGATTTAGAGGCAAAATCGATTTCCACATTAAGGGCTTGCAGAAGATTGCTCTCCATCAATTCTATTTCAATGACAGATTTTGCTTTGACTGTCAAACCTTCGGACTTAACCATTTTCTCCATAGCGGCTTTAAGTAGTTTAAGTAGAATCGGAGCTATAGGTGATTAGGGCTGGTATTCCCTGAGAAACGGCTCGACCATTGCTGCAGACTTGATGATAAATTTCAGCTTTGGTTCCAGTATCTTATCTACCACATCAGCCACAACAACGAATACTTTTACTCGGAATACCGAAAAAAATTCCGTTTGAAATTAGTTGACGTTAAGATGACTGACACAATAGGTTTCTGTCCACTGCAGTGACAAATATTTGTCTATTTAACAAATGGACAAACGCTTTATGGTATTTTAAAAA
>JAHHFK020000992.1:0-22014 GCA_024533555.2 Aedes koreicus | reverse complement strand
CAAGCAAATCCTGGCCCTTCCGGTGGACAGCGATCCTCAACCTCCCTGGATTCTGGAGACAACAAAACAGCAACACCACCACCAACAACAATCCCGAACTATTCTCTGCGGAGGAACTGATGGCGATCTTCGTTGACATGACCGGTGCGCTTCGCCAGTTCCGTAGCAAGCCCGAGCAGATCCAAGTGCTCGGAAAATTCATCATCCAGTATGGCGTCGCCAACCTTCGCTACCTGGAACGCTTGCTCTATTCGAGTAAAAAGCTTTAAGCTTGCCGACTTCGTCCGCAAGCATAACATCGACGTGGGCCTACTAACCGAGACCCACCTAAAGCTTGGTGACAGCTTCTGGTTGCCTGACTACAATTCCATCCGGCTTGATCACACCAGCTCCAGGGGGGTGGTGTAGCGATCATCGTGAAGAAAGGGATAAAATACCACATTCTGCCACATATCCGCACATCCGTTATCGAGGCCCTTGGTGTGGAGGTGGAAACATCGACTGGAACTAACCGGTTCATCGCTGTTTACTGCTCTCGACAGTGTGCTGCTAGCAACGAAACGTCAATCCAATTTAAAAACGACCTAACCGCCATCAAACGTACCAGCTCTCGTTTCGTCGTCGATGGGGACCTGAACGCGCGCCACGAGGCATGGAAAAACTATCAACGAAACCAGAACGGTCGACTGTTGTTTGACCACTCCCAGCATGGGCTGTACACGGTGCAGTTTCCGGATGAACCGACATTCATCTCCCCGGCGGGAAAACCATCCATGCTGGACTTTTTCCTGACGAACACCACAATGTCAAAGCCGGTGGCGCACAACGACCTCAGCTCTGACCACCAACCGGTGGTGGCTGAAGTCGGTGTCAACGTGATTCCTGCTCCAACGTACCAGCGAAAAGACTACTACCAACTGGCTACAGTTCGGCATAATCGTCGACCGGAACATCGACGAAAATCCACCGCTCGACTCCATCGATGACATCAACCGTGCGCTGGAGGGATTCCAACAAGCCATAACCGTGGCTGACGAGGCGTGCGTCCGACGAGTTCCTGTGAGGGGTAAGTTTGTTGCCATTGATCCCCACACCCAACTTTTGATCCGCTTACGAAATGTTCGTAGACGCCAGTTCCAGAGGACAGGTGATCTGGATAGGAAAGAAGAAGTGGCCGATCTGAACCGGCAGATTGCTTCCAGAATGGACTCGCTCCGAAATGAGAGTTTTGGACGCGTCATCCAAAATTTGGATGATCGCTCGAGACCATTTTGGAAGGTAGCCAAAGTCCCAAAGACGCATCCAAAACCCGTTCCTCCTCTGAAGGTCGTCGATTCTATCCTGCTAGCCCCAGTGGAGAAAGCAAATGCGATCGGCAATCATATTGCCGCATCGCATTTGCTTGGCTCAAACATCCCAAGTCCGCTTGAAGGTCAGGTTGCGCAATGCGTCAATAATCTAGATGCCTCCCCTTGTGTCGTGCCCCCGGAGGATAGGATTACTATCGAACAAATTTGCTCAGCGCTGAAGAGCACTAAAAACATGAAGGCGGATGGGATCTTCAATTTGATCCTAAAAAAGATTAACACCAAAGCCACTCGCTCTTGAGTGCTATCTTCAACAGATGCTTGGAACTGCACTACTTTACAAGCATCTGGAAAGAAGCCAAAATCATTCCGATCCACAAACCCGGGAAAGATCCAACATCGCCTTCAAGCTACAGACCAATAAGCCTCCTTTCAGCGCTGAGCAAATTGTTCGAGAAACTAATTCTTAATCGTTTGGTCAGGTGTGTCGAGGAAAATAACATTCTCCTGCCGGAACAGTTTGGGTTCAGGAAGTGCCACCGCTCATCAGCTAGTTCGGGTGATGAACAACATCCGAAGTAACAAAGCTGTATCCAAGTCCACAGCCACGGCTCTGTTAGACGTCGAAAAGGCGTTTGACAATGTCTGGCACGACGGGCTTGTATACAAGCTTTGTAACTTCAACTTCCCACCACACCTTGTAAAAATCACCCGCAACTACCTCCAGCAAAGGTCGTTGAACGGTTGTCTCTCAGACAGGCTTTCGATCCCAGCAGGAGTGCCGCAAGGTAGCCTGCTGGGCCCGCTGCTATATAACATCTACACTTCAGACATTCCTCCCCTTGGTGATGGTTGCGTGTTTTTCCTGTTCGCAGATTATACCGCAATAGCCGTCAAGGGAAGGATGCCTCGCGAAATAACAAGCAAACTTCAACGATGCCTTAACACCTTTGTCGATTATGCTGAGATGTGGAAAATTAAAATCAATGCCTCTAAAACACAAACTATTATGTTCCTCCACCGGCAATCACCCAAACTGAAACCTCCTCCGGCGTGCACAATAATCATGGACGGCACAAGGGTCGAGTGGTCCGCCGAAGTAACATATCTAGGTCTACTGTTTGACGAAAAACTTCTCTTCCGATCGCATGTTGAGAGAACGTTAGTCAAGTGCTCCGCCTTAGTTAGGTCGCTATATTCGCTGATTTGCCTGTCAGGGGTGAACAAACTGGCAGTCTACAAACAAATCATTGCGCCTGCGATCTTTTACGCAGCTCCGGTGTGGGATCAATGTGCACAAACTCACAGGAACAAGTTGCAAGTCGCGCAGAACCGAACGCTGAGGATGATCCTAAACCGTCCCTTCGACACAAGGATAACTGACCTTCACCGTGAGGTGGACATCCTTAAAATAGATAGGAAAATTAGTGAAACCAAGAACAAATTTGTAAATAAATGTAACATATCGGAACACGAGCTGATAAGCAATCTGTATATAGTGGGTTAGTTGTAAATAGTAGATTAGGTAGTTGTAGAATGTATATAGCAGTTTTAAGTAGTTTATTTTTAAATCCAAACAAACCAATTCAACCAAGGTGGTAATCCAATATCCAAATCCGATAGGACTAATCATTTTTCTCAACAAATAACAAATTTTTATAACCAAAGATGAAAAGGTAAATCTGTATCACTTAAGCTATGAAGTGTCGTCCAAAGTGTCGTCGTTCGCGGGTATTGTGGGGGAAGATAGTGTGTATTGTTTAGCAACCGTGTAAAGTTAGAGGTCATAAGTGAGTTTATTTTTCTTATTGAGTCTGTTTCCTGCAACCAAGTGCCAATATCTAGAACTAGATTTTAGAGGAAAATACCACAACTGTGCCTAAGTGAATTTTGATTCGGTGTGCAGGCTTAGTTTGTAAATTAATCGGTGGAAGAAGAGTGTATTAGACACAGATATCATGTTACTAACGGAAGGTTTCCGACACGTCGGCGACGGTCGAGTTGATGTGGACGAGTGCCGACGGCAGCAGCTGCGGGTCCAGCAGGACTTGGCCATCTAGGACATCCAGGAGAGCTGGTTTGCAAAGCAACGAATAATTTATTTCTACCATATTTTGAAGACAATATCTAATATCCTGTTTTATTTTATTTTGTCTATTTTGTTTTGTTTTGTTTTTCGTTGTGCTTGTCTATTTTCAGTCACATTGGAGCGGTCCATTGTATTTGGCGGATAGTGCTACATACTTTCAGCGTATCGTTAACCAAAACGAACCCTGCTGCTAACCTTTCCCAAACTATCCAACATCCCAGTGATTTCTCGTGGAAGTGCAGAGGATTCCTCGGCTTCCTTCAAAGCGAGTATCACGTCAACACGTTCCTTCCTATTCCCTATTTGACCAGCATTCGGGCACGGCCGGCGCCGGTATTGCTTTATAATGGGTCACCAGTTTTTACACATTGAAGATGTATGTTTGTCCCAAACATCATCTGCTGGTTCTTTGTGCAAATACTGCTGATCTGGCAATAACGGAATTGCATCCGTGGGCGGTCAATCATGCTCATGCTCATGAAATAACAAACTGAACCCTACACAGAAAAACATTATGAATTTTAACAGACGCGTGAAGTTCCCTTCGTTTAATTGCAATTCAAAGCAAGCGTAAACAACGTAATTGTTTGCAATCTTTCATACGCCATGCAACATTTTTTGCAATCTTCCATACAACAGACCTGTTTCCAGCGATATCTGGATTAAATTTACATGAAAGGTCCCATTAATTTAAGCCAAATCTAGCATTCCCTTTATGTGCATTAGATAACGCATAAACGCATAACATAAATTGTTTCTTTCAAACTGTGTCAAAAAAATAGCTAAATTATACCGATACAATTTATAGCCTTGAAAAACCTTTTTTATGATGTTTTATTGCCGCATGTATGTTTTATCTCATGTTAACTAAAACAAAATACATCAGAACACAAAACCCACCACAAAAAATTTTTGTCTCCACCCACAGAGTCAGAACACGAAAAAAGTCGTTTTAAGTACCTCAACTTATTTTTACGTAATGTCATGTGAGTTATCATTTCGAGTTTTTACGCTCTTACAAATTTAGGAACCGACGCAAATTTCTGTCTAACGGGCCGCTCCTTGTATGTGCATCTAAGTAGACTTGAATTTACACGATTTTTTCTAAGAGTTTATAATTATTGGCCGCAGTCGTACAAATCTCATCGAATTCCAAAATAAGGCTGAATGGTGGTCAAATAGAGAGTTGATAGTGCCGATAGTGTTGGGGTAAGCGTGGTTTCCTCTCAGCCCCAGGGGGTTCAATTCTAACCGGGACCGTCGGAGGGAAGTTAAACCGTTGGTCCAGTCCCATGTGTTGATTTGTTCGGTTTGTAGAGTCCAGGTCGTCTCTCTGGCGTGATGAACCGTCTTCAGGCTGCAAAAGGCGTCAATGAAGAATAAAATGGCGTACACAGGAAAAAATAAAAGACAAGCGTAAACAACGACAGTGTTTGCAATGACCCATACAACAGACCTTATTTTGGCGACATCTGGTTTAAATTGACACGTAATATTCTTTGAATTTATGCAAAATCTAGCATTTAATATATGCGCATTAGATAACGCCGATAATCACACATGTTTATTTCAAAACAAATCAACAGCAAAAAAAATTCAGTGGTTAATTCAGTGAGTGAACTCATAGCGAGATGAAGTACCCAAGAATTATACAAGGTAAATTGAAATGCTTCAGAAAAAATGCAAATTTTTCGGAAAATATTTATTTTGTTCTGAACAAAAAAAAACACTCTGGATGCCCAGGACTTCATCATGAAAAGCGAACAAAAACTACACCACGGATTCCAATCCCCGCATTTACCCTTATAATGCTCTGAGAGTGCTCGGCCGTGACATAAAAAAAATCGCTGGAAATGGTACCACCTGGCGGTGAGTGGAAGAAGGGAAAAAAACCGCAGTTAAACCCAAACTTGCGCTTCCGCACCGGAGCTTTCCGCACAAGTATTTTCCGTTCATATCACACGAGTAACTGCATCCGGTTAGAGTTCCGCTCGTCAGTTATTTTTCTTGCAATTGCTACTCCTCTTCACTGAGTAACGTGTAATCGAAAAACTACTAGTCGTACCTTCGCTGAGCGTAGACCGAGCCGGCAAGTTTGTTGAAACGCTGAAACGATGTGTAAATTTTAATACACACCGGCTGGGAAGAGGCGGCTAGGCGGCATGTGCCAGGACGGAAATTGTCTAATGGAATTGAATTTCCCATGCAGTTTTTGTGTTGTTCTCGCATCCTTCCCGATCTATCAACCAGCCAGTCAGCGGAAGTTTAGGGCGACCGACGACGCTCTCGCTACTAGGAGGTGCTTATTTTTGCCATCAATACATGCGGTAGGGAAGTGTAGTTGCTGGCACTGAATGAACCTCGTTTGACTCGTTTGCTGCTGGGCGGAAGTGCATGTTGAACTGCTGCACACAGTGCGGAATCCAAGGAAGAGAAAAACCGGGAATTCGTGTTGGAAATCGTGCACCCCGCTGATGAGGCTGATGGTGACGAGGACAACGGCAACGATGATGTAAAAATTCCAGCTGTACGGAATGCTTGGCTAGGTAGGGTATGACACTGTTTTGGTACTTATCTTTGACATGAGGATGTTGACATTTCCCGGCGAAATATTCGATGCATGATTTGCTTGTGTTCATTGTGTTTGACGCATTGGCCGAAAATGGGTACCATGTGACGGTGTTGTGCTCCACTCTATCACAAGGTATGAAAAATTAGTAACTGCGGCGAAAAAATACGAACAGAAGTTATTTATAGATGGTGAAACAATCCCAACGAAAAAAAGGTTGCTCTGAAAACGAAAAGGTGTGTTTTTAATTAGTGAAGAGTTTACTCCGCACGGATTGCGATTTGATAGGTAGATAGAGTGGATTGGGGTTGTGTCTATTCATAAGGAAGGCTTTTAACCTAAATTATTTATTGCTTCACTTGTATTTTTTTTCAATAGCTTCAAAATACAAATCAATTAATAAATACAAAATAATCAATCTTGGAACCCAACCAAACCTGTGAATAAATCGATTACAATATCAGCACTAAGATTTGCGTACGGCGCCACACATTGACACAATTCTAAAAAAAGATGGTCAAAAACATTTTCACCCTTTTGTCATCATTTTATCGACTAGGTGTCTTCAGAAAAGTTGCTCAAAATGTTATTCCGCTTCTTTTGAAAAAAAAACACACCTAACCTTTCACAAGGGCTTAACGACACTTTCAAATTCTATCT
Organism: Aedes koreicus; assembly: GCA_024533555.2. Classification (NCBI taxonomy): domain Eukaryota; kingdom Metazoa; phylum Arthropoda; class Insecta; order Diptera; family Culicidae; genus Aedes; species Aedes koreicus. Next base: position 15,389 of record JAHHFK020000992.1, on the reverse strand, counting down.
TTTTTCAGCTACGAGATAACGGATTATTGTCTTCGATAAAGTTTTAGAGCAGGTAACTTTAAGAAAAGTTGCTCAAGACACTAATTTTCTAGAGCCTAACGTTTAAAAGATATAATTAGTTTTCTTTCAGCACTATCTCAAACCCGGTTTTTTAGATAATTAGTACTTTATTCAAATTTGACGATTTCAATATGTTCTAAGAAATTGTAGGAATTATTGAAATACATATTTTTGCTGAACACACCAATGCTCGCTGGTGACCACATTTTGATATATAGTGATTCAAGTGTATGTATGACGTCATAATCAACCGCCTCAAAAAGGGTGGGCAGGTCCTGGCGGGGTCTAAAACAGATTGTATTTGAAAGATTATCTTATGAACTAGTATTCCTGAAATTTACAGCTTTGGGTACTGAAGGGTACCTAGTAAAACCTCAGTTTGAAATAGTACAAGTTATAAGCCAATTTATATTTCGCATGTGCAGTAATAGTCAACAAACTAAAAAAATATATATTTCAATAATTAAAAAGTGTAAACTTGCAAAAATGTATATTTCAATAATTCCTACAGTTTCTTACAACATGTTTAAATCTTCAAATTTGAACAGAGTACTAATTATCTAAAAACCGGCTTTTAGATAGTTCTGAAAGAAAACCAATTATATCTCTTTAAGGGCAAAGTCAGTCGAGGATCTGAGAATAACGACCGATTTGAAAATAATTGAATGAACTACTCCATAGAATGAACCAATCACCAACACATCTGCACTATGGTACATAATGAACATTTTATAATTCTTTTTGTTGATATATTTTGCCAGAGAAGTATTGTTATCAAAAAAAAACTAAGAATTATGTAAAAAGATTCTCAGAAGAGATCTTCTCTAAAATATTCCAATTTGTTCTCCGGTACTTTACAAATCTTATTCTCATATTGGCAAATAAAATCACCGCTGACATTCTCCTATTGCTAAGCTCACGCGAATCTTGTTCATATAAAGTCAAATATTTCCAGAATATTCATTATATTCTGATCAAAGTACAACAAGATTCCTTATATTGTTACATATTTTTGTTCAAGAACGTGAATCCAGCAGTATTTATTTCATAGGGAAATGGATATGAAACTTAATATAAGTATATGAATATAAATCACATTTTCATAGACTAAATAGAATAAAATTATTTTGATATCTTCCATTCGTAGCGAGGAAAATAATAGCTGAATAATATGTAACGTATCAGAAACACTCAAACGGCATAATGGCACAGACCCACTCTGAACATCGAAGTGAACTCAACTCTGTTCCTGCATTCATCCCTTGGCATCCGTTTGTATGTAGAAGTGCGCATGAAAACATGATGCTCTTGCACCCGGGATTACTCGAAATTCATATGCAAAACTGTGTTATATTTTTACATCAAAAGATTGCCAAGAAAATTTGTAATTTTATGGTACCAATAAAAGTACATAAAACAAGATTTCATAGCATACTTTTTGGATTTCCAAAACAACCTAAAACGTTCCTCGCTATGGGAGCTGCGAGCCGTGGGAGGTGGAAGACGAAAAAAATAATAATAACCAACAGCAACAGCAGTCTGTTCATTTCGTTTAGGAAGAATTGTACATCGAAGAGGGTTATTTTGAAACGCCGATAACGTGGCATCTGTATATTTCAGAATGAGGAAGTGCGGGGAAGATGTTTGTTCAATTGATACAATTTATTCTTTTTTTCAAATCATTAGTCTGATTATTGAACCTGATTATTTCAAAACTGGCTAACATTTTAGTGATGCTCTATTCAAGTATCATTTTGAGCAATATTTTTAATTTTTTCCGAATGTCCTGAATGAATTTTTAACAAATTCCTCAAAATGGGCGTATTTTTTCAAAGTCCCAGCTACAGTAAAATTATTCTGATTGATTTGTACAAATATCCTCTGAATAATTATAAAACATATTATTATATGATAAACTCAACCGTTTTGATCAAAACTACATTTATTGGAAATGGGTAAGCCAGCTATTTAAAAAAAATCAAAACTTAATTTTATCAGAAATTCTCACGCCAAATCAAAATAAAATTCTCTGTACACATATCCAAAATAAATATTTATCTACAATGACTATACCAAATCTTTTATACTTAACATACTTAATTTTTGACGTACAATTTATTAACAAGAAATAACTAATACAGCTTATTTCAAATCATGTCAAACTCGTTTCATTATTTTAGAGAATTGTCAGGCGTATCAAAATGGCGTTAGATGATTTCCTTAAATTTTCTTAGGATATTTGATAACTTAAAAAAAATATTCATAAAAATTCTTGAATGTTTTGACACCCAATATATTAACCAGAAATCGTCAAATTAGATAAACATAAAACTTACAATATATAAACACGTCTACAAAATTATGCCGTATTAAATTGTAGTGGAAAATTTACATATACATAAAAATGTCACCAAATTATTTGTTCGGACTTTCTTAGAATATCATGAAAATCTTGAACATTATAATTATCTGCATAAAAAAGTATAGAAAATATTAGTCACGGTTTTTTTCCAATTAGAATGTATTAAGCTTGTTTTATACTTAACATCCATGTTTATTGGAATTCTATAATGTTTGATAGTTTATCATCAAAATGCCTTAATATAGTTTCGTGAAATTTTTGCAAATCATTCCAAAATAATAAAAATTGTTTTTTTTTTTTGCGGCGTGGAACTTTTGCGTGTACTGAGTTGAACTTTTGTGGTAAGAATTGTTTACACAAATACAAGAATAATTTGAGAGTAAAATTTTTCGTAAGCTATTTTATTCAAACTTATTTTGTATTTTGTATGTGTAATTATTGCATTGATTCACCAGGTATCTCAAAAGGTGGTCCGATGATTTGTTTCAGATTCCGTTAAATATTCAAAAAACCTAAAAAATAATTCATAGAAAATGCTTGATCATCTTTATTTAGGATTTGTATTTACCAGCTTTAAATAAGGCAATTATTTCTAAATTATGTTATAAGTATTTGAATATTTTCGAAAATCACTAGGCAAATCAAAATGCCATCAGATGATTTCCTCAATTTGAAAATATATCTTTTTGCTTTAACTGTTTCAACTTTATAAATTTGACTTACGTATTCACAAATTTACTTGAGAATACTAAGGGAATTTTTTTCAAATTATTTCATATGTATTTGATTATTTTCGTAAATTATCAGGCGTATCAAAATGACGTCAGATGATTCTTTCAATTTTTTTTTAAATATATTTTTCACAAAGAAAATAAACATAACTTGAACTTTTAGACTTACAATACAGCAATCAACAAATCTTTGTCAGATATTTTTAATTTGTCAAAAGATTTTTTTTAAGATTTCTTAGAATGGCTTTAAACTAAGAAAATTATTCATAAATACTTTAATGTTTTGACTTATAACGTGTTCGTCCAAAAAAATCGTCAGTTGAAAAACACTTGATATTATCCTGAAGCTTACGAAAAACTGCCTATTTTTAGTAGGTAGTAATATTTAAAATGATGGCGATTATATTATTTAATATGAACCAGGTTTTTGAACGATTTATTTAAACTTTCTCAAAATATTCCAAAAATCAAAGAGAAATATTTAAAAAAAAATTGAGCAATTTTACTGCAAATATATATATTTGTTTGAAATGACTAAGTCATGTGTTTTTCAAATTGAAAGTTATGTGTTTATAATTTGATTGAATCATATTATTATATTATTAATTTTATTTTTTTTTATCAATTTTTGAGAACATTCCAAATGGTTAAGAACACTTTATTTAAAAAAATTGCCAGGCACATTAAAATGTCGTCAGACCATTTGTTTTAATTTTCTCAAAATATACTTAATACTTAGACAACTTTTCGTAAAAACACTTGAACATTCTGATCTATAATATACCTACATTTATTCATTTTATTTGAAATATGGGTGAAACGGTTCTGATATGGATTAATTAACTTCAAGTTAGTTAGTTAGTTAGGTGGTCGATGAAAATAGTCTACAAATTTTCCTGAAATTGATACATCATCTGGCCAATGCAATACAAATTTTGGTTACAGGAAAAAAATTTAAATCTTATGCAGAGGCTGATGTTTTCCTAACGTCAAAATTTGTGATGATTTTTCCAACATATGAAATATCCACTTGAATTCTACAAGTGACTCGTTGCTTATGGAATATAGAACGATGCATAAAGTTCAAACGATTTTAACTAAAATGTTAGCCAGTTTTGAAATAATCAGGTTCAATAATCAGACTAATGATTTGAAAAAAAGAATAAATTGTATCAATTGAACAAACATCTTCCCCGCACTTCCTCATTCTGAAATATACAGATGCCACGTTATCGGCGTTTCAAAATAACCCTCTTCGATGTACAATTCTTCCTAAACGAAATGAACAGACTGCTGTTGCTGTTGGTTATAATTTTTTTTTCGTCCTCCACCTCCCACGGCTCGCAGCTCCCATAGCGTGGAACGTTTTAGGTTGTTTTGGAAATCCAAAAAGTATGCTATGAAATCTTGTTTTATGTACTTTTATTGGTACCATAAGATTGCAAATTTTCTTGGCAATCTTTTGATGTAAAAATATAACACAGTTTTGCATATGAATTTCGAGTAATCCCGGGTGCAAGAGCATCATGTTTTCATGCGCACTTCTACATACAAACGGATGCCAAGGGATGAATGCAGGAACAGAGTTGAGTTCACTTCGATGTTCAGAGTGGGTCTTTGCCGTTTGAATGTTGTTTCGCTTATTGTATATTGTTTCAACCTTCAACAATTATTTGATATGGCCCGATCGTTGCAGAATCATATTAATTATATTCTATTGTTTCAATGAATAGTAAATATTACACCACAAGAAAGGTCATACGACATCTCTATTTGGGTATCTAAAACTTCAAGAGAATTGAAAACCATGTAAAATAGTTTATATGATGCATATATGCAGTGTCCAGGATGTTCCGTATAATCCCTGGAGATCTGGCCAGCATCTGTAAAGAACCGATTTCTGTCATACGCAAGAAGAAACAAAAAATAACTAAAATCATGCTTATATGAAGTTCGCTTGACTACATTGGAGACATTCGAACGAGTTAAACGTTAGAACTTTTGAATAAATTTAGCTTGTTGTTGGAAACGTATGTATTTCTTTTATCAAATTCTGAATATAATAAAATTTTGCCTAGAAATTGAATGTTTTCGGTTGAAATATTGTTTGGCTAAGCCCTGCACAGTGGATTAGTTAGAAAATTCATTTTGTTCATTTTTGTCAATAAGCCTGGATCTATGCATCGTCTCGTGTTTTCTTTCCACATTGAAGGCTAATTTTATGAAATAAAATGCTAATTTGACTTCGGCTTGCAATCACATTCGCTAATAATTGTGAATAATATATAAAAATATGTTGTAGCCAAATTGTTCCTTGAAGAGTTTGCTATCGATGCACCGTTTTCAATTTCCAAAAAAATGAACAATACGGAGCTGGGCACTTGAAAATTGAGGCAATGTCTTATATTTTTTGTAATTTTTTTCAGTAGAAGCGGACTCATGTAATAACTACAAGATTTATCAACATGGTTTGTTCCCAAAAATTGTGCTTCAATTAGTTTAGCACCAACGAGTGGAAATGAAATTTCAAAAAAAATAATCAAATATGTTTAAAATTGCAAAACAACGCGCGACCTCCTAAACGGGCGCGCGACTGACTTTGCCCTTAATGTTAGGCTCTAGAAATTTAGTGTCTTGAGCAACTTTTCTTAAAGTTACCTGCTCTACAACTTTGTCCAAGACAATAATCCGTTATCTCGTAGCTGAAAAAAGTTAGAATTTGAAAGTGTAGTTAAGCCCTTATGAAAGTTTAGGCGTGTTTTTTTTTTCAAAAGATGCGGAATAACATTTTGAGCAACTCTTCTGAAGACACCTAGTCGATAAAATGATGAAAAAAGGATGAAAATGTTTTTTACCGTCTTTTTTTCAGAATTGTGCCAATGTGCGCCAGACTGCAGTTTGCAGTAAATTGTCGAACGTCGGAGGTGTAAATGTTGTACAAAATGGGGCCCAAGAGGCTGCCTTGAGGCACACCCGCCGGAACCGCTTGAAGGAAGGAGTACTCGGAATGTTCGATTTCATAGTTTAGTTTCTAGGCATTCTAGCGATTTAGCTTGGGACGTTTGCCTGCACTAGCTTGTGGACCAGTCCATCGTGCCAAAAGTTGTCGAATGCCTTTTCCACGTCCAAGAGTACCATGGTTGTTTTATTGGAGAGTGACTTGTTTCGTACGATGATGGTTTCCTCTCGAACCAGTTGATGGACTTTCCGAAAACCAAATTGCTCCGGTGCGAGAACTTTGTGTTCTTCAACGTATTCCATCAGGCGCTGGAGGGTGAGTCGTTCGAAAACCTTGCTGACTGCCGACTGCAACGTGACAGGCCTGTAGCATTACGGGGCTGTTGGATCCTTTCCTTTCCTTTTGTTGGAATCGGATTGCATTGCTGGAGAGCTTATTCAGCACCAGGTTGAATATAGCGTCGTTGCCGGGAGCTTTCATGTTCTTGCCGTGCATAACCGCTTCAAATACTTCGTCCTCCGTCACTTGGTCGACAAACGGTGCATCGTTGGGTTGATGGTCAAGCCGGTTGATGGTTTGCTGCACTGCGTCATCGAGTGGACTCACCATACTGTCGTAACCTGGACGAGGTTTTCAGCTTCGATCCTTCGAAACTCGCGCCAGCACAACTTTGCTCTACAAAATCCGTCAGATAACTGAATCGATCATGCACATGCACCTACACTAAACCCAAACATCCTCCTTTTTTCGAATGAATCCTCCGTCGGTTGATATCGTGACATTGAAATCGCATTTTCGAATGATAGATACAGGCGGAGGACGATTTTCTAGAAACCAGATGATTATCCTAATAATGTTGAACAACTAATAATACGCGAAGTGAATTGACCTCCCGTTCAAATTCGAATGCACGCTGTATGAAAAATCGTCATCCCAAAGTGGAATGCGTATTGCATTGGAAAAGCCCTATAACGCAAATCATTTGAAATGAGGATGACAAACATTCCATTTTACATCATTCGGTAAAAACCTATCAATCGCTATCAGAACTGGTACGTACCATCACGAATAAAGGAACGAAACCCGCTCGCTTCTTACGGAGTCACGGATTAAAACTTTGTGTCTCCTTCAATTATTGTGCTCCCGCTGCAATCCTTGCTTAGCGGTTGGGGAAGTGTAATGTGAAAAAATAATATGTTGTTGAATTGTTTCAAATTACTCATCAATCGCTAATGATCTACACAGTTTTGAAACAAACATCATATTAAATTTGGTTGATTGTCATCCGAAACATGGATGGTCGTCATACGGATCTAACCATAAGACAATCATCCGATTTCCAAATGATTTTCGTTAAAGGGCGCAAACGAATTACTTTTCAGACGATTTTGGGATGATGTTTGGGTTCACGTTTTTTTTTTTTCCCCCCCCCCCCCAAAAAAATTAAATTAAAGGCCCGGCCCAGACATCGTCACCTGATAATAATAAAACAAAGCAAAAACTGTTCCCCCCCCAAACCAAACCAAAAAAAAACCCTTTCCTTTCGAGCCAATCCCATCCCAACACCTATACAACCAATCCGATCACTCCCCGGGAATTATATTTTCAAAATGCCGCGGTCTGTCTCTCTTTTACTTCGATGACCCCTGAAGGGAATAAAAATGAAATTGACCACGTAAATGATTTGATTATTAGCTTTTGCAACTATTTCGGACATCATTAAAATTTAGGCATCATGAATCGGATTGATGAACGAACAAGTTGATTCAATTCTAGGATTTAGTGATAAACCCAAAATAGAAGCATATACTGAGTTCATTCCTACCGTGAATACCATTACGCCGATAAGTCCATTTTCCCGATCCTCGTCAAGAAAAAGTGAGATTAAACTTCCGAAGATATTGGGGTCAATTCTTCCGCAACCCATGGTGCAACTTCAATGTACGCTATTTTTTTTTATTTTTAAATCAATCGGGCTGAAATTTTTTGACTTTTAATATTTTACGGAATTCTTCATTTTAGCATAAAAATATTTTTTTAAAAACAGTATAAGGTGATTGTACAAAAAAAAATGACACATAACATTAGTGCCAATATTGACCCGGATTTCAACCGTTCGTAGAAGTTCTAAATTTTACCTTAGAGTCAATATTTATGCACCATTTGAAAGGTTCTGGTCTCAAAAATGCATTGAAAGAAAAAAAGCTGGTTCCGGTAACATTGTCCCCCGGGAATCTGCTACAAATGAAAGGAAGTTTTAGTTTCGCTGTGTTAACAGAAATCTAATAAAACATTCCTGACTCATTGTAAAGAATTGGCATATTCAGCAAAGTTTCTCAGTGCGTAACGAATTAGGTTCAAATTGTCAAATTAAGCTTTAGAGAGTTGCCGTCTTAGGTAAAAATGTCGCGAATGTAAAATGTAGTCACTTGAGATTATCAAATTAGTTCCAAATTGCGCCACAAAGATGGTGCTGCAATCTATCTTTGCCAAATGAGGCTCTAAAGAGTTGCTGTCTTCAGCAAAATTGTTGAGAATGTAAAATGAAGGCTATTAAAATAATTACATTAGTTCCAGATCGTACCGCAGAGATGGCGCTGCAGCCCATCTTTACCAAATGAAGCTCTAGAGAGTTGCCATCTTCGGCAAAGTTTTTCGGTATGCCATTTGTCGTCTTTTGGCATTATAATATTAATTCCAGATCTTACCACTAAGATAGCGCTGCAGTCTAGCTTTGCTAAATGAAGCTCTAGAGAGATGCCGTCTTGGATAAAGTTTCCCAGTATGTCATGTGGCATTTTTCTAGTTCCAGATCTTACCGCAGAGATGTCACTGCAGTCAATCTTTGTCAAATGAAGCTCTAAAGAATTATCGTCTTTGGAAAAGTCTCTCAGTATGTAATTTTTCGTCTAGCAAGGTATTAAAGCTTCAGAGAGCTGCCGTCTTCAGTAAACAATAAAACTTCAAACTGTAACAGTAAAAACTGAAGCATCATCTCGGTGGCGAAATCTGAGAACATGATAATGACAAAAGACGACATAATACATACCGAAAAACTATGACGGCAACTCTCACAAGCGTCAATTGACAATCATAGACTACAGCTCCATCTCTGTTGAAAGAACTGGAACTAATATGATTACGACATATGTCACAATGAGAAACTTTGTCGTAGATGGCAACTCTCTAGAGTCGATTACCCAGTGAACAAGCAAACGGAACAGTTCGTTCGGTCCGCTCTACGTTGCTTTGGAAGCTTTTCACGAGTTGTTTCAATTCTTCAGTCTTAAGTTTTTTTGCACTCGCGAGTGAAATCGAGTCTTGGTTTTCTGAAGAAGTCAAAGTTGTGTGATAAGCGGTGCAACAACGTCACTAATTGCAATTAGCAATATTGCAACGATCTAAAAGGCATATTGCTCCGCATCCATACGGCACGCACACCAGCAGTCCATCGTGTGTAGCGTGCAATCGTTCATCTGCCAACCACCACCGACCAGTATCATCATCATCATCATCATCATCATCGCTGAGCTCCACGTCTAGCCGGTACACGCGGCCACACATCGTCGCTCGGCAGCAGCAGTACATTCGTCGCCCGTCTGCAGTAGATCAGTGATAAATATAAGTTAGGTTTTGTTTCTCGCTCTTCTGAATTAATTTTAATCGTATTGTGTGTGAGAGTGTGGAGAGTGAGTGAGAGTGAGTGAGAGTGTGTGAGAGTGTGTGAGAGTGTGTGAGAGAGTGTGCTTAGGTTTAGTTTGTTTATCTTAGGTTTAGTTTGTTTATCTGTGATTGATTGTAGATAATTACGTTAGCGGTTGAGCGTCATAAGCTCCCACGGGTGCGACATGGATGATTTGTCGGAAGATGATTCATCCATGCCGCCAAATGATGGGGTAGCTCTTAAAGTTACCCGATCGCGTGCTTATCCAGATAGTTCAGCTGGTCCTTGGGTTGTCTATTTTCGGCCCAAAACGAAACCTCTCAATGTTTACCAGATTTCAAACGATCTGACGAAACGATTCTCGGCCGTGACCGAGATAATTAAGGTGAGACCCAATAAACTAAAAGTCGTTGTGTCCAACCTTAAACAGGCTAACGAAATTGCTGTCTCTCAGTTTTTTACACTGGAGTATTTAGTGTACATCCCAGCTCGAGGTATTGAGATTGAAGGGGTTGTCACCGAAGCGAGTTTGACCCCTGAGATCCTGTTGAAGCAGGGGTTGGTCGCTTTACGAACCCTCTGCTTCCTTCAGTCAAGATACTTGATGTGCAAAAACTAGGCACAGTATCGATCACGAAGGGTGAAAAGAAGTTTACACCGTCAGACTCGTTTCGCGTAACCTTCTCTGGTTCAGCCCTCCCTCAATACGTCGAGTTGGGAAAACTTCGACTACCTGTGCGGTTGTTTGTACCTCGGGTCATGATCTGCGAAAAATGCAAGCAGATGGGACATACGACCTCCCATTGCAGCAATAAGGCACGCTGCTCTAATTGTGGGGAGAAGCACGAGGATGGCGCTTGCGCAGACAGCACACCAAAATGCGCTTTCTGTAAAGGAACTCCTCCTCATGCTCTCTCGTCGTGCCCAGCGTACAAACAACGCGGGAGAAATTAGAACGCTCGCTAAAACAGCGTTCCAGGCAATCTTTCGCCGAAATGGTGAAAAAAGTCTCCCCACCACCCAATGCCAATACAAATCCCTTTGCTCCTCTGTCAGATGACGAGTCTGACTTTGATTCGGCTGAAGAGGGAACATCGTTCACTTTTCCGGAAGGTGCTTCAAGGAAGCGAAGACGCGTCCGCCCACGGAAAATTGCTGAAAAGAAGCCCGAGACCAGCTTGCCCATTTCAAAAAAAGGTGGAAAAAAGGAAAAGACAATTCCTCCTGGTTTCCGTAGTACTAACTACACCCAGGACTTTCCATCTCTTCCGGGGACATCCAAAACCCCTGATGCCCCAATTTTAAGAACAGAAGCCCCTTCCTCAACTGGGCTGTTCTCATTTGATAACATTGTCGAAGGTATCTTCAAGTACCTCGAAATTTCTGACCCTCTCAAAAGCATTGTTTTGGCAATGCTTCCAACAGTGAAGACTTTTTTGAAGCAATTGACAATTAAGTGGCCCCTCCTTGCAGCTATCATCTCCTTCGATGGATAATTTTCCAAATGAGGTCGGGGATTTGATCACTGTTCTACAGTGGAATTGTCGAAGTTTGATTCCTAAATTGGAATCTTTTAAATATTTAGCTCACAATACCGGTTGTGATGCGTTCGCTCTTTGTGAAACATGGCTCTCTTCCGAAATCGATCTTCCTTTTCATGATTTCAATATTATTCGTCTTGATCGTGAGGATTCACGTGGAGGAGGAGTACTTTTGGGGATCAAAAAGTGCTACTCCTTCTATAGAGTGAATTTTCCTCCAATTCCAGGTATTGAAGTTGTCGCATGTCAGGCTGTTATTAAAAATAAAAGCCTTTGCATTGCTTCTGTGTATATTCCTCCTAGAGCCTCAATTAACCGAAAACAACTTTCAGATATTTGTTCGGTCCTTCCTTCTCCACGGTTGATCATGGGAGATTTTAACTCTCACGGTACAGGCTGGGGAGAACTGTACGATGACAACCGGTCTTCCTGATATATGACCTCTGTGACAACTTCAATATGACCGTTCTTAACAATGGAGAAGTAACACGTTTGGCTGGAGCATCCTCAGTTGGCAGTAGATTAGACCTCACACTTTGTTCGAATTCATTTAGCGTTGGATTGCACATGGAATGTGATTCAAGATCCCCACGGTAGTGATCACTTGCCCATAAAAATTTCGGTTGCCACCGGGTTCCAATCCGTCGAGATCTGTCAACGTCACGTATGATCTTGCCCGTCACATCGATTGGACAAAGTTCAGGACAGCAGTAGATGAAGCCGTAACGACGGTAGAAAGGCTTTCACCGCTGGAAGAATATAACTTCCTCTCCAACCTGATCATAGACAGCGCGCTTCAAGCTCAAGCTCGACCAGTTCAGGGACGTCATTTCGCAGGAAACCTCACTTCTCCATGGTGGGATCAGCAATGCACCGAGGTTTACCGTAAAAAGTCCGACGCGTTTAAAGTTTTCCGTAGACGTGGAACACCTGAGCACTTCGAAGTATACACGGCTCTCGAGCATAAACAATAACCATAAGAAGTGCCTAACCACCAATTCGGGGTATCATCCCAACTGTAAGTGGTATGGTCACACCATCTTTAATATCGTTCTTGTATGGTACATGTTTATTAGGTCTTCGCCAGTAACCGCGTTTCTTGGCCTTGATGAGGCTTTAAAGTTCGCGTTCAAGTGCCGTGTACGTTTGGAAATGCGCAGGTGTTCCACGTCTACGGAAAACTTTAAACGCATCGGATTTTTTGCGACGGTAAACCTCGGTGCATTGCTGATCCTACCATGGAGAAGGAGGTTGCCTGCGAAATGACTCTCCTGGAACTGGTCGAGTTTGAGCTTGAAGCGCGCTTTCCAAGATTTGGTTGGAAAGGAAGTTAGATTCCTCCAGCGGAGGAAGCCCTTCTACCGTCGTTACCGCTTCATCTATTGCAGTTTTGAACTTTGTCCAATTGATATTACCAGTGATGTCATACGCAACATTGATGGATTCCGATAAATTGGACCCGGTGGCAATCGAAATTTGAATAGGCCAATGATCACTACCGTGGGGATCCTGGATGACATTCCATGTGCAGTCCAACGATAATGAATTCGAGCAAAGTCTGAGGTCTAATCTACTGCCAACTGAGGATGGATCAGCCAAACGTGTTACTGGAGGCACTCGGTGCTGTAAATTTCGCTGTTGACGGTACCCGTTGTAATGAACGGTTTACTCAGTTTACCGCATTGGCATATGGGCTGCCAGAGCAAGTATTTTTTGGCGAATTTGTCCACTTTCTTCTTCCTTATGTTTTCCGGAACATCAAACCGTGATTTGACAACGTAGAACTCCAGCCCCGGTATCTGCTTTGCGTCTGCCTTGATGTAGGTTTCGTCATCCATAACCACACACATCGGTTTCGTTAACCACTCTCGATACAGCTTCCTTGCGCGGGATTTGGCCGCCGTGTTTTGTTGATCACGCCGGTTCGGTGCCTTGTGGACCTTCAATACACGAAGCCCAGCTCGTTTCATGGTTTGCTGAACCAGGCGGAACACTTTGCCTTCAGAGCCGCGTCGCGAATCGAAAGGTTCGGATTACACTTGAAATAATCCAACACATTCCGGGCCTTCACAGGGTCAAAATGCTTAAAGAAATATTGCTGGTAAATAAATTAATTGGTGATAACTCGAAAATAACTCCTCTTCTGAATCATCTTTGAAATAAATACCGACACTTGTCCGCATATTAAATAATAACTTCCTCGAAAAAAACTTCAAATAGCAACTTTGGAACAGCATTGCAAAAACATTAGTGTAATTCACAAAACAAGAGTGAAAAACATCAATACTTTTCTTTGACTGTCAAAAATGACAGCTAAATTGATGAAAGTCCTGAACTATGCATGCTGTAATATTTCAATGACATTTTGAAAAATTTCAACACTACAGTTAGCAGTCGAGTTCGGTTGCCGACTCGATCAGATTCAGTCGGCTTCTGTCTCTTGCTCGACTCGACAGTGACAAGTGTCGAGTCGAGTTGCTCAACTCGACTTCTATAATTGACCCCTATTTGACAAATTTGACAGCATTATTTTTGATATCGTCATGTTCATTCAAAAAATCTTTGCTTAAAAGTCTAACGTTTCTGTTGAAACATTTGTCTCAACGAAGTCGTCTTATCAACTAACACATCAGTCTCCACTTGCCATTTTCTTTTACAGTGGCAAAAATTTCAAGACAAAATGTGGAAATACCGGGTTACTTCTTATTTGATTCTGATGTCCGTTCAGAGTTTTTCGTTTTCTCATCATGTCGTTTGGCTTCTGTACTGATGTCTGCGTTGGCATAACTTATTAAATATTATCGTGGAATTATGTAACATTTCATTGAGGCTGTGTTCCGGTTCACGAATTAATTTTCACTTAAACTTGACAGATGGAAAATAATCGATTAAGTCTGCTACTCGAGCTGACTTATTTCTGACAGACGGGAACTCAATTTTGACAGACACCTTACCGAAAGTTTGTTGATCATTAACAATGGGATTTTAATCGATTAATCGATTATTTTCCATCTGTCAAGTTTAAGTAAAATTAAAATTAATTCGCGAATTGGTACACAGCCTTCGTTTGAGTTATTCTTGGACGTTAATTGTATAGCTCTGCCCTCTCAGAAGCGGTCTCATCTGCTTCACTACGCTAGTCCGGAAGTGCAGGACATATTCTTCAATATCCAAGGGCACGATGCAAATCCCCCGGCGGGTTCTGACGTTTATAGAGAAGCTGTTCGTTTGCTGGATGTCCATTTCGCACCGCTAAATAACACACCGTATGAACGATGCGTCTTACGGAAGATGGAACAATTCCCAAGTAACACCAGAAACATCCTCTTGACAAGAAAATAAGAAATTTGTTGTAAAAAGTCGAGGATGAAATACCAAACATGTCTGGTCTTGAAAGTTTTGAGGATGTTTTTCCACACATGTTCGGTTCAAACGTGGTACAGAACAGCGAACAGATTTTTTATTCTATTTTTGTTCGATCAACTTAAATTTTCTTCTCTGACAACATCAGTGACTGTTTGTCATCTTACCACTACAAACTATCTTTACTCACTTTTGAGTATCCATACTTTTGACTGATTTGAGTCAAACGTACTTCATTTTGGATTGTTTGGAAATAGCGTGTATGCTAGATGTTTGTAAATATGTTGATAGGTTGCATTCAAGATGAATTTTAAACATGTTTTTAACATCCTCATGCAATAGTGAAATTATTCAGAATAGATTGTGAATCAAATACAGTGACGGCTGAAAATATGTTTATTTGAAATACTGGAATAAAAAACACCACCTAAATATAAGATTGTGATGCCACTCACTGATTCAAATAGAAGCCAAATTGGGCATAGGGCATTTTATTCAAATGTAACATAAAGCAACAGTTTGGGAGATTGTTTAGTATTTTTTATAAATTGTTATGCTTAATTTGTGGGGGAGTTTTGAGATGTAGCTACGCACAACATAATAATTGTATTTGTATTTTCATTCATACTGACATTACTCGGTTCAATTTTTACAACAAAAAACGCAGAAAAGAAAAAACGAACATTTGAAAACCAAATGTGTTACTAAT
>JAHHFK020000991.1:0-22384 GCA_024533555.2 Aedes koreicus | reverse complement strand
CTTGTCCAGTGGACATGAACGGTTCATTTCCTTTTCCAGAGCCGAGTATCGTTGATGGGCTAAAACTTTGGCTCCTCTGGTTTTTGATCACTCTATCGCGGTTTTGGCTGCTTTTTGCTTCTCTTTGCTCCATTTCGTCTGTGATCCATTGCTTTGTCTGGGTACAAGCTTTCTAGATTATTCTCGCTGGTGGCGATGAAGGCGTTCTTGATGGCAGCCCATTGGTCTTCTACGCTGCCATTTTCCGGTACGTCTGCGGCACGAGTCTCCAGTTCTTCAACGAGGGACCTTTTCACAGTGGCATCTTCCAGTCGGCGTGTGTTGAACAGTCGTCTAACTTTCTCCTTTGTCGTCGAATCCGCACAATGTGCAGACGTACTTCGTCGATAAGAAGATGATCGGGTCAGACGCGAAATAGGCACTACGTTTATTAGGCACATCAAGAAGGCGCCGGTTCCATTTTTTTACTGACGCAAATGTTGTCGATTTGATTTTCGGTAAAGCCATCACGGGAAACCCACGCGACCTCGAGCACCATGTCGTTGTTACTTCAGAACTCTGTGAGCAGCTTTCCGTTTTCGCTCATTTTTCCGAGACCATGGTGGCCCACGATTCGTTCATAGTTCGAGTTGTAGGATCCTATCTCGACAATTAAGGGTTAAGGTTTCAAACCCGTGTTACGAATCTGGCAACGATTATCCATTCATTGATAGGCTCCCACTTCATATGCGCAGAGTGTACCAGGGCGCTTAGTAGGAAATTTTTTTTTTTTTTTTTTTTTTTTTTTTTTTTTTTTTTTTTTTTTTTTTTGGATTTGTCCCAACGGACTTCACTCAATTCTAGGATCTTAAATTTCATGCGGTGCGCCTCATTGTCAAGTTGTGCCAATATACTCTGCTGGTCTGGGGTTAATACGTTCAATGTTCTAATTCTTGTCCGTTGTTTTGCGCTAAAGGTCGTTGCTGTAAAATCAGTCCGTAACCTTTCTCTGTCGGTTTCTTGAACATTTGTAATGTTTCAAAAGTAGTAGGTTGTTCGCCCAAGGCTCCCTATTTCCGTGATGAGGCTGCCATCTTAGATACACCTTCCAGGGAAGAGCATTTCTTATTCAGCCTCTGGGTACTAGAAAAGCCGCACCTCCATGGTGGACAAACGCTCTATTCACACCACCTCACTTAGATGATGTCAGAAGGACAACAGTGCCCAGGGTGCGCTACCAGCTAAGCAATGCAATTCTTAGCTGGCGGTCGATTGTCATCGGTAGACCCGTCATAGTGACGACCGTGAACTTTGGTCAAAATTTGGTCAAGGGAAAACGCGTGTAAATCGGTGAAATCGTTTATTTAAAAAATCAAATTAAATTTCTTTTTCAAGTTCAATTAGTATAAAATTCAGGAAAAATATTCAGTTAGGCTTCCGCTTTTCCAAATCCGAATTGCCGGGCCTTTACGCTTGACCCCTGCCATCAGATTTTGTACAGCCACCTTGTCCACCTTCTTCGCCGCAGAAAGCCAGTTTGCCTTGAACTGCTGCTCGTCCTTAGCAGTTTTTTTGGTCTTCTTTAGGTTCCGCTTGACAATAGCCCAGTATTTCTCAATTGGGCGGAGCTCTGGCGTGTTGGGAGGGTTCTTGTCCTTGGGAACCACCTGCACGTTGTTGGCGGCGTACCACTCCATGGCCTTTTTACCGTAATGGCAAGATGCCAAATCCGGCCAAAACAGTACGGAACAACCGTGTTTCTTCAGGAAAGGCAGCAGACGTTTATTCAAACACTCTTTCACGTAAATTTCTTGGTTGACAGTCCCGGAAGCTATGAAAATGCTGCTTTTCAAGCCACAGGTACAGATGGCTTGCCAAACCAGATATTTCTTTGCGAACTTTGACAGTTTCGTGTGCTTGAAAATATCTGCTACCTTTCCCCTTCCTTTTGCCGTATAAAACTCCTGTCCCGGAAGCTGCTTGTAGTCGGCTTTGACGTAGGTTTCGTCGTCCATTACCACGCAGTCAAACTTCGTCAGCATCGTCGTGTACAGCCTCCGGGATCGCGCTTTGGCCGTCGTATTTTGTTTATCATCGCGATTTGGAGTCACTACCTTCTTGTAAGTCGATAGTCCGGCTCGTTTTTTGGCTCGATGCACGGTTGTAGACGATACACCCAGCTTATTTGCGGCATCTCGGAGAGATAGGTTAGGGTTTCGCTTGAAACTAAAAACGCTGTAGAAAATTACCTAGTTAACCGATCTTTTTCAAACTTTCAGACAATAAAATATAACTCATAAGTAATATTTATTATTTATTTTATTTATATATTTATTTATTTCATTCAATTACAACACCATAACCGTACGCTCGCACCTTACGCTTAACTCCACTCATTCGTTTCTGTACAACATCCGGCTACAGCTTCTTCTGTACGGAAACCCACTTTTTCTTCATGTCTTCCTCAGATTTGACCTTCTTGGGATGCTTCCGTAGTGTCTGGGGGGGTCCTTGGGTTCGAAAATGACCCCGTTGGCTTCGTACCACTCCAGGACAACATTTGAATAGTGGCACGAAGCTAGATCCGGCAAGAAAATCGTAGGGCCCTCGTGTTGCGTCAACAGAGAAAGTAGACGCTTCTGTAGACACTCCTTGAGGTAGATCTCCCCGTTTACAGTCCCGGTAGTCACGAACGGCGTACTTCGTTTGACACATGAGCAGATCACTTGCCAAATCATGTATTTTTTGGCAAACTTTGAAAGTTTCTGCTTCCTTACTTTCTCCGGAACATCAAACCTGTGCTGGGCGGTGAAGAACAGTAGCCCCGAAAGCTGCCAGAAGTCCGTCTTGACGTAAGTCTCATCATACATGATGAGACAAAATGGCTTCGTCAGCATCTGGGTGTAAAGTTTCCGGGCCCTCCGTATTTTGCGGTTCGACACGGTTTGGAGCCTTCTTCCCTTTGTACGTATGCAGTCCCTCCCGGTCCTTGGCTCTCTGAACGTAAGATTTGGACAGATTCAACTTTTAGCCACATCCCTGACCGAAGCATTGGGATTCCGTTTAAACTCTTTAACGACACGCTTGTGATCCTGATCACTGATAGAACATTTATTTCGACCGCATTTCTCCTTCCGTTCAATGCTCAGAGTTTCGTAGTAACGTTTAATCACACGACTCGCCGTTGACTGCACGATTCCAAGTCGTTTTCCGATGTCCCGAAGAGAGAGTTGTGGATTTTCCAGGTGCTTGTGCAAAATCAATTCACGACGTTGCTTTTTGAGTGACGCCATTTTTTCCAATATTCGAAAAACTGAAAATACGACAACAAAAATACTCTAAACTACTTATACCCAAATTTTCAAGAGAAAATACCCTATTGGTAATTTTCTACAGCGTTTTTTCCGTGATGCAATTTGATGTGGAACACCCTTTAAAATCATTCAAAAATGCTTTCTGTTACATGGCCACAAGCGCCACTTAGTGACAGAATTCCGAGCTATACTCTCTATTTTCTGCAATTCCTGAACAGCTTTGCTGAAGGTTTGAGCTTCTAGGTGGTCTGGATCACTATATAAATTCGTACAAAATTTTCTCATTCCCATGCGCACTAGCGCCACGTATTGACCGAATACCAAACCATACTGTCTATTTTCCGAAAAATTTTAACATTTTGAACTACTTTACTGAAGGTTTAAACTTTCTAAATTATATGCATTTGGAGTTATTATGAATTTACCTTCTTTTAGGTGAGTCGATAGTTTTTGGGGATTATGCAATATTCAAGTGTGTGTGTGTGTGTGTGTGTGTGTGGTGTGTGTGTGTGGTGGTGTTGTGTGTGTGTGTGTGTGTGTGTGTGTGTGTGTGTGTGTGTGTGTGTGTGTGTGTGTGTGTGTGTGTGTGTGTGTGTGTGTGTGTGTGTGTGTGTGTGTGTGTGTGTGTGTGTGTGTGTGTGTGTGTGTGTGTGTGTGTGTGTTGCAATACTTTTCGCAGTAAGTCTATACTATTGACTGGCACTGTAGACACCGCTGTAGGCTGTTGAATATGAGTAAACAATAATTCAACAGACTTCTTTTATTGCCAAACTTATAAACGGAGAAGTCGATTGCGCCAGTCTTCTCTTACTCCAAGAATGCTTCACGGTGGTTCATTGCTTTAACCACGGTTTCACCGAACT
The DNA here is from genome assembly GCA_024533555.2 of Aedes koreicus. Lineage (NCBI taxonomy): Eukaryota > Metazoa > Arthropoda > Insecta > Diptera > Culicidae > Aedes > Aedes koreicus. The sequence continues at coordinate 18,228 of JAHHFK020000991.1, read as the reverse complement.
TCGTTTGGCCATTCTGAACCGTTGACATCAATGATACGCACATTTTCAACTGTCAAGGATTTTCACAAGTTTACTAAGCCATTCCCGAATTTATTTTTCGAATAAGGATCTCAACTGTTATCAGAACCAGGGGGTGCGACTCTATCTCAGATGCAAGATTTTTTTTGTTTTGCTTTTGTGCGATGTACGCACGCTTAGTAGATAGAAAGAAGATTTTAAAGATTTTGATGAAGATTTTAAAGATTCACTGCAAAAAGATGCAGCACGATGCAAGCTGATGGATTAAGATTCACAAGCTGAAACAAGATTTTTCAAAGATTGATTCGCTAGCATGGGACTTTTCGATCATCTTGAATCTGGATTTAGATGCGTCGCACCCCCAGATCAGAACTCTTAGTCTTGACTTCATGTAGACAACAATCATATGTATAAAAACTCAAATACAAAATGATGGGAATGCATGACTTTGACTTAAGTCACACAAAAACATACAAGTTTATGAATTCTGCACGAATACACAAAAAAAAACTTTGCAATGCTGGACTTTAGTAAAACGAAAATTGACTCCATATTCGAAAATAGCACTCAATATGTTTGAGGATAACTGTCATATGCAGAGTTAAATGAAGTTTCTTTTGTATTTTATCCATTACATAGTTTCCCTGCGGTTCTAAAACTCTTGTAGCAATAAGCTTCAATGAAAAATAAAATAAGTTAAAACTGAGAGTGGAAAAAAATCTACCGTATCTTATCGTCTTATAATGCATGACGTTGAACAAAAGAAGAAAACGTTGGGATGAGGTCCATTTTACATAATTTTTTTTCAATTAGCTTATAAATCTATCAATCAATATGGAACTGTCAAAGCTTTCCTCAGACAGTAATCAAGAATATCACTAAAAGTGTTACTCCAGATATCTAAAAACATTCATAACTGAATCTTTTTCAACTTCGAAAACATTGAAATTGGAAAGAGCATTAAAAAAGCTTAAGCTAAACACTACAGTGCACTTGAAATATCGATAGATTCTGCTTTTAAAATGAAGGAAACACATAAATCATGCAGTCATTATAAAACAACTCATCCATTTGAGTTTTCTTTTTATTTCTCATGCAAAAATACTAGTTGTAAATCGTTTAATATTTGACAGACCGAAATAGGAAACACCTTAATCCCAATGCGTTTCCGGAATCAATGGAGCTTGGCACTAATTACCTTCCCGGTTGGCTTTTTACCGTCTCTAAATTTCAATCGGTACTAACTTTAAACCACCTGACTTACAACTACTAACTTTGTATTTTTAGGAGCATCTTTTTTTTTTCAACCTAGCTGCCACTTTTGAAACTTCCCAACTTATCTTTGCCGACTTATTTTGTGCATCCATCTAAAGCACACATGTGGATCCATCCACAGGATTCCCACAGGTAAGAAATATCTATCCAGAAATCGATCTCATGTAAGAAAAAAAAACTTTTCCACGTCGCAAAGAAGGTAGAGCAAGAGACGTAACCACGGCAAAAAAAATGAGTTTATGAAGGTGTCCTTGTACGTCAAGTTCATGATTTAGTCATTCCTATTGTTTGTACTCAGCAACCAACGTGTTCGATTACAATTGGTTCAATAATCACGCTTCGCCCTTAACGATCTTCTCGTCCATCTACTGGAAACCCTGCAGCACCATTCTCTACTCACCGTGGATACGAAGACAACTTTCCGTACAACACTTGCACTGGGGAGCGTTGCCGCCTGTCCTTCAATTTCATTCCTGCCATTTCCTGCTTTCTTTCGGAATGTGTGAAGAATCCCATGACAGTGCACCAAAAGAGCAGTTCCACATAACCGGGCAGTCGGAGCCTGCAATTTCCAGATCAATTCCTGCTCGTTGAACCGATTTTCTGACTTGTATGCTTTCGTTAATCCGACGAACGAAAAAGAGGGAAAAAAAACCTGTCCTGTAAAAAAGGATTAAACCATCCGGATTGCCATTTCCTTGCAGCAGCAATTGATTGAGTTGGAGATGGTACCTAGGAATCCAATGAATATTAGAGGGCTTCAAATGGTGAGTTGACAACTTCGAAGGAGGGTGCGACCGACCTCTCGTCCTCACAAGTTCCTACCTCACGCCTCCACGAGTCATATGATCACAAAAGACTGCCAGCTGAAACATGGAGACGCTGGTTGGCGTAGCCTGGGCAATGTTGTCAATCTGACAATAGCGAAGTGAGGGGGTGCGACCGAAGATCTTATACCTTTAAATCATATTCTATATTTTCTATTCTCATTTTACTAATAATTTCAGCACGCTTTGGAATCATCTTTGCATTCCAAAACTATGTAAGAGCCGGGAGCAACATGCCAGGCATCAAAGGCGGAATTTGTATCTCAGCATTTCAGCATACCATTTTATTTAAAATTGCACTTCTGAACTTCAACTATTATATTCATAAAAGGCTGGCATGTGCTTATACGTAATGTAGGATTATATTTTAATGTTGTGTTTGTGGTATTATGGTAAGATAAGCCATTTCTTTCAGAAATTATCCCACCGGACTCTTCGTTCACTCTATCTTTGAAATGTTGCTAGAACAGTATAAAGAAAAATATTACAAATATTACTATGTTTTATAAAATAATATCTTTTATTGAAATTTTATCTTTTATATTTCGAATGATCTATTCTGTTTTCAGCTTTCCCAGGACTAGTAGGATATTGATACATATCTAACTTTTATTTATTTTTCAGTAACAATCCATTCAAGTTTGAAATTTGAATAAATTAGCATTTTTGTCTATAATGGTATCTTAATTTGTTGTGTACAAAATATATTATATATTAAATAACATATAACGGGGAAAGGGAGGGACCATCGGGGCACCCAAGTAAAACGATTTGGATAGGGAGCATGGGACTGCCTCCTCCCTATTGTTAACATTTCGTGGAACGAGGGCGGGCTCTTCGACCCCATCTATTGGGTTTATTCTGTCATTCGAGGGCTCGATTCTAGTGCTGTGAGTGTGAACTTGCTTTTGGAAGGAGATTCTCTTCTCTATATTCGCGGGTTTCGCGTACGTGTCTCTGCTTACGGGCCCGCCCAAACGTTTTTGGCCCTTCATACAGGAGCTTGATGATCACAAACAATAATAGAATCCTGATCAAATCGTTTTTCACATTATTCCACTGCTATGGAAAGTTTCCTTGCTGCAATAGATGGTAGTATTACATCATCATCATCATCATCCCCCACTTCCCCCCCCCCAAAAAAAATATTTTTTTTTCCCCAAAAAAAAAAAGTTGTTGCACCCAAAACGACCCAAAAAAAAAAAACCACGGAGGCCCCGAGAGCAAAAAATGAAAAATACAACCCCCCTTTTCACCCCCCCCCCCATCCTAAAATAATCCCCGGGAGGAGAAATTATAAAGAGTGTGAGCTGTTTAGTGGAATACCTGTAACTAGAAAAAAAAAAGAATGATTAGTAATTTCCATTTAATTCCAACTACCTTTATTGCTTATCTTGACAGATACGCGTATTTCGTCTACAATGTGCAGACTTCTTCAGTGTCGTGTACTAATACTCAGTCGAGTATTAGTACACGACACTGAAGAAGTCTGCACATTGTAGACGAAATACGCGTATCTGTCAAGATAAGCAATAAAGGTAGTTGGAATTAAATGGAAATTACTAATCATTCTTCTTATTTTCTAGTTATTCCTGGGAGCTTCATGGGGCAGCCGTTCATGATTTTCCATAGCTCTATGCTGTCGATATTGTCGTACGCCGCATTAAAATCGACGATAGTGCTTAGGGACCTGGAATTCACGGTAGTCTACAGAATTGCCGAAAAAAAGATCTGGTCCGTTTTCGAGCGACCGTTGACGAAGCCAGCTTGATAACTTCCCAGGTACTCATTAGTTATAGGTGATAGACGACAGAATCTGGGATAGCACTTTGTAGGTGGATTTCAGAATGGTGATCGCTCGGAAGTTCTCAAACTTCAACTTTTCGCCTTGCTTGTAGATGGGGCATATGACCCGTTACTATCACTAATCCGGTAGATGTTCTGTCTTCCAGGATTCTGACTATCAGCTGGTGCAGATAAATGGCCATCATTTTCGGCCCCATCTTGATGAGTTCAGCTACGATACCATCCTTACCAGCAGCCTTATTGTTCTTGAGCTGTTGGATGGCATCCCTAGCTTCCCTGAGCATGGGAGCGGGTTCATTACGCTCATCTGCCGTACTGATGTAGTCATTGCTTCCACTGTCTTTCCATTCAGGTGTTCGTCGAAGTGCTGCCTCCACCTTTCAATCACCTCACATCCGTCCATCAAGATTCTTCCATCCTTATCCCTGCACATTTCAGCTCGCAGCACAAAGCCTTTGCGGGATCCGTTGAGCTTCTGGTAGAACTTTCGTGTTTCTTGAGAACTAGAAAACGTGGGTGTGCTGTTTCCGCTTCTGTTTGTAGCGTTCCACGCTCTGCCGGGTCCCTTGCTGCAGTCTTTCTCCTCCAAAAACTCTCTACACTCCTCGTCAAATCAATCATTCCGTCGACTCCTTTCTACGTACCCCACGAGTTCTCAGCTGCGTTGTTTATGGCGGGTTTGACAGTACTCCAACAGTCCTCAAGAGGGGCCCCATCGAGCTCACCCTCGTCCGACAACACTGCTTCAAGAAGCTGCGCGTACGCAGTGGCGACATTTGGTTGTTTCGGTACCGTACATTGTTGATGAAGGAGAGTTTTGGGCGCAGTTTAACCATCAGAGCCGATGTTAGTGCCACGATAGGTTCTGACGTCGATAATATCGGAGAAGTGCCGTCCATCAATGAGAACTTGGTCGATTTGCGATTTCTTCAGCTGTGGGGATCTCCATGTGTAGCGACAAGGGAGTCTTTGCTGGCTGTAGGTGCTACGAATGGTCATGTTCTTGGAGGCTGCAAAATCAATGAGTCGTAGGCCGTTGTCGTTCGTCAGCTAGTGAGCGATGAACTTTCCAATTGTCGGTCTGAACTCCTCCTCCTGGCCAACCTGAGCATTCAGGTCTTCTATGATGATCTTGATTTCGTGGCTTGGGCAGCGGTCGTACTCGCGTTTGAGCTGCGTGTAGAATGCGTTCTTGTCATCATCAGTGGTTCCGGAGTGTGGGCTGTGCACGTTGATTATGGTAAAGTTGCAGAACCGACACTTGATTCTTAACCGGCAAATTCATTCGTTGATTACGCGCCTCTACATATTGCTCATCACGATGAAAGCTGTTCCCAACTCAGGTAGATGGTATGATTAGCTCTAAACATTCGACCAATGGATCCCTTCAGTACATCGGAAAGTATGCGTGTGCTTCCGATGAAGTTGAGAGATTTATAATTCCACGTAGTTTCCAATCGCAAGTCCTTTTTCGTTTTGTTGACTTTGCACTACTAGATTTTTTACGGTTTGGCTCGTTGGGCCTGATACCGACCCCCTACTTTCCGGAATACCAGGGCTTACCTGCCCGGAAGCTACGGGTTCTGCGTTGGCATTTCCTGCAAATACAGTGCTAAATGGCTATGTTCAAGCGCCAGTCCTCGCCGGGGGTGCTGTTATTTAATGAGTGTCCAGAAGATAACATTTTACTTGAGCTTCCATTTCCACTACCCCTTTTTGCACATATAATTTAGATTTTCCAACTTTGTGAGCCAAATCTCGTAATCTCGGTTGGGATTGTTCTCAATAATGGCTAGCACTTTCTTGTCCATTTGGTGGGGGTAGAGCTTCCTAGAGGATTCTCTCATTTCCCGGGATCCTGGCACCCAGGGGTTTTTTGTTGTTATGTTTTCCAATTTTTATTCAATTTAGAAACCTACGTTTTTGCGAGTTTGAGTGACCTGAACTCAAATTTGGATAGTTTGAAACAGCCATGTTGGAATTATCTGTTGCATTTACTCAACATTACAAGCTTAAGCAAACAATATTAACGGTTGATGCAAACAATATTAACGGCTCATATTTGTTCACTGAAATCCGTTAATAGTGGTGTAACTTAGTGGTTGAGTAACTTTTTCGGCTTTGACTGTCTAAGTTTGCAGATTAATGAATATCGTTCTTAATGTTATTTTCATATGTTAACAGATTTTCTGAAGAGAAAATTCACTTTTTGCGTATTTGAGTTGTATGTACTCAAACATGAGTGAGCTTTAACGCCCGTGTATATTTTCAAACTGAACATTGAGAACCGTTCAAAGTTTCATCGAAGCTTTTGCAATGTTCTAAGGGATTTGACGTTCATGTGTTATTGGAGGGTTTTTTATTTATCTTTACCACTCTTCATTCACATAATGCCTATTGAGTGACGAAGATGTGAAGTCTGCAAACACTTTTGGATGCTTTTGCAACCCATTAGACTAGTGTCTGAAGCGATAGGCAGATGAGATGCGACCTTGCTCACTGCTGATGGCACAATTTCCAATGAGCTATATGACGCAGTTTACGACAGAATAAGGAACTGGTTTCATGGATGATTTTTTTTTTTTAAGCATATGGGCTCAACTAGTGAAATGTGAACGTGCTCCAGGTCGAAAACAATGAAATTTCTGAAAGGCACTAACTGGTTACTAGAAATAGTAAATCATGACACATGCGTGTCATCAAGTCAAGTAGTTCATCGCTGCGCCCGGAACTTACTCTCCAACAGGAACTGGAGAGATCTTTTAAAAAAACATTCCGAAAGAAATCACTCAATGGAGTCAATGACCGTGGAAATATGAACATAAGGAATCCATGCTGTACGAATAACCGGAAAGTTGACTGAGCAATCTGCAAAAACTGGTTGACAACTTGAAATAGTAAATCATGACACATTCCTTTTCATCAATTTCAAGTAGTTCATCGCTGCGCCCGGAGGAACTTACTCTTCAACATTAATGTACCTACTTACATTTTTGAAATCATTTTTTAATAGGAAGTCATAATTTTTTCGCGATTTTTGCATAATATTTATGTACCCATCGAACGTGTTTTTCATTTGTTAATGCTTATTTAATATGACAAATGTTTAAATAAAACTCAATTACCGATTTCCAACATTGTGCAGCAAATTTATTATTTTCTCAGGGTCCCGGGATTTCCCGAGAAACAGAATGTAAATTTCCCGAATCCCGAGATGCCGAAAACCGCCGGGAAAGGGAAGCTCTAGGTGGGGACATACTTTTCGGTGGCAGCAGGGTAAATGCACTCTTCTTTTTGAGGAAATGCTCCTTAAACTTTGGAAAAATGCTCCTTAGATGCGTTTGCCTGGTATAATGCAATCGGATGTATTAACCTTCTGGTTAGCGCTTGCCGGTTGTTTTGACGGGTCTTAAGAGCTTTGCTCCGCAATCTTGTAGGTAGTTTTGATGGGATTACGTTTCATTTTGACGAGTTCTAATTTAATTTTGAAGAAACTTAATTTCGTTTTGACGGGTCTTAATTTCGTTTTGACGACCCTTAAATTCAGAAACTTAAAACCCGTCAAACCCGACTATACAATCTTGAAGAAACTTAAGACCCATCAAAACACCCGGCAAGCGCTGACCAGAAGGTTAATACCTCCGATTGCATTATACCGGGCAAACGCATCTAAGGAGCATTTTTCCAAAGTTTAAGGAGCATTTCCCCAAAAAGAAGGGTGCATTTACCCTTTGCCCTTTTCGGTATGCCGGTACTTTTTGGAAGTTTCTTGGCAAGATCTCGTACCGAGAACATCAGATTTTGCTGCTGTTCGACAAAATGTATTTGCGCACTTCTACTTGATTCGACGCCATTTTACCAAATGCAATAAAAATGTAAATATGTTCTAGCACGAAATGAAGTGGAGAGTTTCAGCTGACATATTATCAAAACGTTTCAGCGATCCGTGAAATAATTCAAAAACTACACTGAAATAAAAGCGTCCGAAGTTTAACGTGGACAAGCTGTAGATAGATATCTTTATTATTAAACTTTGCAACCTAGGCTGGTTCAGCTAATAGGACATAGCACAGGAAGTCTACGTCGCCAAATACAAGTTGGACGTCCCAGAGGGTGTTCGCAAGAAGGAAATGTCAAAGTTGGCATTGAATGCCTAATCTGGTAGGTTATTTGCAGTTCTGGTGAAAAGAGCGCCCCGTTCATCACTTCTGGAACTATAAACGGTGAAGTAATGCATCGTGCATTAAAAAAAAGACGACTAAATGCCAGCTGGAGGTCGGTTAACCGTCAGTACTCAATATATACTTATAAACTGAGACAATTTGACCGCTCCATCTGTTTGTTTACGGCAGCTATGGCGAGAACAGTGAAATAACCTCGATCTATGGTTATTCCGTACCGCTTGCGACGTCCGTACCGCCTGGCACTCCTGAAGAAGGGAGAGTCCATCGAATGGAAGCCTGGTTCCGGCCGTCTGACCGTTTTAAGCGACCGGGGGATTCTACAGAAACTCAAATGGAAAACGGAAGGCAAGATGGCCCATTCTTTCGTGCATTGGGCCGGGAGGTCGGTGCCACCGGCCAAACGGTCAAGAAGTATGTGGCCAAAATGGATATCCATATGCGAAAGCGTCAGTCCAAGCCAGCCGTGTCGGAGAACCAAGCGGAAACCCAGAAACAACAGCTGAAGATTCTGGTCAAAGAGATCTTCCCGGCGAAGCGGAACGTATGCAAGCATGCCAACCCTCCCAACGTGCCCCAGCTCCACCCAATCGAGAAGTTCTGGGCCAATTTGAAGAGGAGAGTATATTCAAATAATTTCGTGCCCAGAACGACGGATGATTTGATCAAAAGGGCGACCGAGGAACTGAAGAATATGCCTACAAGCTCCTTTTTTCACCTATGGCCTAAGCTCTGGGTAACTGCCGCAAGGCCCAGGCAGAAGGCAGGAGCAGTATTTTTTGTGAAGTTTTTAATTTCTTAATGAATAAAATGCAATTTGGTTTGATACAATATGTTTTTCCGTTCTTTTTTACCATCCATTCGAAAATAGTCGCATTTTTAATGCTCGCATTATAAGCAAGAGTGTCTTCAAAGGCGACTTTTGCCATTTTTGAGGAATCACAAGGGTTCAACTCTATGTTGGCCTAGGAACGTATTGGTGCTATATGGATCTGATAATGTGCTTTTTGTGCCAACATACATACAGCTTTCAAATTCACCAGAACTTCGTCCGATTGAAAACATTTGGGCACATTGAATTGAAGTAAGTCTGTATGAAAATGACCTTAAAGATGGCAAAAATTGTTATACAAAACTTATTGGATGGAGTCAAAAGGAAGAAGTCGAGTGAGATAAATGATACAAATCTTACACAGTTTGAAAGAAACAAGTTATTTTCTGAATTATCTAATAAAAGATTGCAAGTGATTTCGTTGTTTACGCTAGCTTTGGCTTGAAAGTGAACAAGGTGAAATTTTACGCGTCTGTTAACATTCATTATTTTTTTTGTGTGGTTCATTATGCTTACCGTCTTCATTTTCTGCAATTTTCAAAAGAATCCGAAAAAAGACCGAATTTTGGTGAACATTTTAGTGTGTGCCATTTCCCGCGTACCCCTTATCATGTAACTAGATAATTGTATGTTTGCAATAAAAAATATGTTTTGGAGCTGTTCAATAGTACCCAACGATAAATAATGCTTCGATGTTGAGCGGCAGCTATGGCATCACTGTTGCTTTTGAGAGAGCCCACGTTTCCTCTCTTCTTTGTTAACCACTCGGCCAGCGATTTCAACTCAGTTTTGAGTCGTTTTTGACTCACTTTCATCAAAAGTGGAGTCACTCAAATTTAAGTAAATGTAACTGTGATTGACAAGTCGACAAATCAAAAACATCCATCTGATTGGAGTCGATGTTTTTGATTTGTCGACTTGTCAATACCAGTTACATTCACTCAAATTTGATTGACTCCACTAATGACGAAAGTGAGTCGAAAACGACTCAAAATTGAGTTCAAATGGCTGGCCGTGCATGGATATAGCGCCCGGTAATGTAACGCGAAGCCTGCTGTCTCTTGCATTTGTTTGTTTTTAAACGAAGCATCCCGTTTATCGTCACAGTCGCTTTGGCTAACGTTTGCGTGAGAGTAAATGAAATAAGAAATACACATTGCCAATCTAAAGATCAATGACATACTAAAAGTTTGGTCGTGTACGTCTGTCTCATAACCTCATAGTAGACGAGTTTGTGGTCGTAGCAATCGACATGTTTTGGTTGATTGTTTTCGATAGCGGATGGGTAAAACGACGGAGCGGGTTGAGGAAATGGACGTTTGCAGCAAATCGTGAACTGGCCTATTTAATTTCGCCTTCGCACACATGCACAGAATCGCACTCATACAATATTGTTAGTTTATGTACGAATGAGGAGCTGAAGAAAACATTTTTTTAATCGGCAAGCAATCCGCATGCGTTTAAGAAGTCCCTGCAATTGGGAACTTTATTCCATGGCTATGAAATTTTCTGAGCCTAATGCTCGTTGCTGAAGGTATGTTCCGATAGACCAGACGTAAGCAGAGGGAATAAATATTAGCAGTTCTAATAATAGGTTACATACAGCTTCATCATATGTCTCAGGTGCTGACTAAACTGCTTAAAATCCGTCCCGTACCCTACATAGCCGTCCAATTTTAGATGGCTCAGATAAAATACCACAAATTATTATTTCTGCAAACACTGCGGAAGCCATATTTTAATCTGGAATGACTTAGTCGTTTCGTTGTCTTATCCATTAGGTTTGTTCGGAATTACTATTCACACACATTTGATCAATTGCAAGGGTGCAATTGAAGACGGAGTCATACTTACCCCTCTCATCCCTCTAACTCATCTCATAGGATTAGAAGGAAAGTTCCAAACTGTAATTACTTTAGTGTTTCTTGTCGAGTTGGTATCTACATATATGCCATTCAAAAAACATTTGAATCAAATATGTCTAGTTGTAAAGGCAGGGGGGGGGGGGGGGGGGGGGCATATTGTATTCTCTCAATCCCAAACATCAGAGCTTTCCATGTAATGGAGTTGGTATGTTCGAATGAGCTATTGAAAATCAGTTGCTCGATTTTATGTACAGTACTGGCAAAAATAAAGTGCACACCCGTATTTTTTTCAGTTTTCTTCATCAATGCTCACATCATTATCACAGATACATCACCGGTTCTTTTAAGGTATAAGAAGATATTTACGAGAGAAATGGAGCGGCAGCTCGTCGAACGAGTAGTGTTCCCTAAACTGGTTGATGAGAGATTTAACGCTTGCGTGATGAATTCCGAAACGTTTCGCTTTTTCGTTCATTGAGACATTCTTCTCACCAAGCCACGTGTCCACCAATTGAATTTTAGCACTCATTTCGATTCGCTGCATCTTGAAAACGATCACTGTTTTAAACACTGTTTAAACAATTTCGTTAATACCGAAAGTTCAGGAGCTGATAAAGTTGTTGACAGATGAACACGTCGAACGTAGGTGGGCGCAGACCGATAGTCTTACGCGTGTATGTGTAAGCGCATCATATGCGTTGCCAGTTTATTTTCGATACAATCCTTATTATTTTATTTTCATGACCACAACAAACTTAGTTTACTTCTTAATTTGCATAGAGTGTCATTGTTTTCTTCTGATTATTTTTTTTCCTGCGTGTTGAAAATGCATATATTTTTGTTAATACTGATAACTTTTCAGTTTCCGTGCATGTTTTTGTTTTTATTTCAGATGTTTTGGCAAGTCTGTGGATAGAACATTGCTGAACGCGATCATAGTTTGGTCTATTTTTGAGTAGTCTTTAATTCGGACTGTACCAAATATGGTATAAGAATGGGTCCTTAGAACGAATAGGTCATAAGGAAATAAGTGTAAAATAATTCAATTATTTTTTTCTCCTTGTTTTGGCACTATGAACAGAAATGATAATATTACTACGGGTCAATTGAGTAGCAATTCGTGCTGTAAGCAGTTCCCAAGACCTGCTGACAAATTATTGTTTTTAGGTGAACAGCTACTAGCATTGTTATGTTTGCTGAAGAAGCCGTTTTACTTAAAATAATTACCGCGTGGCATTGCTTTTAAATCCCTTACCAGCAGCATAAAATATCTGAATCGCGCGGATACAACTATGGATAAACACAGTGAATAGGTGCTTGCTGTTACATCCGCTTAAATCATCAATTTGCGGAAAACAAGCAAACCGAGTCGATAGAGAAACATACTGTAAAAACGATCCATTCCCCTACCTGGACTTAAGCATTCATTGTAACGAGTGGAAAATCCATCCAACGGTATTGCTCTTGAAAGTAGAAATGAATTTAGCTGAACAAAAAAAACCTCCTGCAATGGGTCCTGATCAAAACATAAAAACGACGAATAGAAGTTAAAATTGAATATAATTTGTATAAAAAGATAAAGCAGCCACCGGAGCCGGATGGTGAAGCTGCTGCATTGGAAAAAAAAACGAAACTGGAAGCTTCAAATGGTTTCGAAGCATTTGCATGCTGTGCTCGTATATTGATGTTGAGGGAAAGCTACCCATCGAGGAAGGTAAGAGGATTAGTGAAAAAAGTAGAATCACTTCATCTCCTGCTCCTCGTTGGCGGTCGATGTATGGTGGTGGGAAGGAGATGAGCTTAGCTCATCCATATCTAGCTCACACAAACGAATCACTAGAATGAAAATTTTGGCTCTAAGCGTCTGAAATGGGATTCGTTAGTTTCGACTCGAGGAGCATCGTGAATCGAACGAAAGACGATAAGATTAGGAGGATTTACATATATTCGTCAGGGCAAGGAGGCGTATGATATTATTTCGGATGCTATTCGTGTCTAAATGAAGTTTCCCCGGAATCGCAATAATAGAATTAGGCAGATCGAAGGTCGGTGTGGAAATCGTTCGTCTGAAAAATTGATTCTCGTGTTGCTTCCGTTCATTCGAAATCAATCATTTGCTAACAATGGTGAATTATTAAGGGGGATGGATTGGTTATTTTATACTGGAAATATATTTTCCAATAGCATGTTGTGATTTATTGATTGGATTGTTGTTATTTTATCAAAGAAGTTAATCTCAAAGCCGAATAGACATCGGTTGTAAGAACAAAACATCATAACAACAATACACAAAGCGTCATAAATCCAGTTGAACGTCTGTAATCAAAAGATCAGTATGTTGTTTTGGCTATACATACATCATCGCAATCATCATTGCCTGGGAGGAGAATGACAGCTCCTGTGGAGCAGCAAATGTGAAGGTACTACTATATCGCAATCATAAGCCAGTGAAGTGTTTTCTCATCCCACACTCGTCGGTACATGAAGAAGAAAACGGCTCAATAAAAATTGGATTAGCCATTACATACATACACTGGCGTGTGTGATGTTTTTGTTGTGGAAAGCGATGTTGTTAAGATGGAACCAGTGTGGTACCATTTATCCCGTTCTTCGTTTCCTAGGACACGTACATTTGGCTCTTGGCTTGGCTTATGGATCTTAAAATTTCGGTTATCCATAAAAATCCCCGGGTTTTCATTTATTTTTCTCAGAACAGTGCTACATTATTGTTCAGCTGCGTTGTTTGTAAAAGCATGGTTAGAAAAATCTATACTGAGCAGAGAAAACAATGTCTTATGATAGCTTTATCTGAAAAGGCACGGTATTGCCAATTCTGAGAAGCTAGAAAAGGGGCTGCTCTGCTAAAATCAGAATTCTTTACAGACTAGGACATCCTTTTTCAGGCAATGAGGCAAAGATAGTACCACAACTGTCATATCGAACCATATAAAAGGAAGATAACCTCCAAAATAAAGAATGTAAAGAGCAATTGGCATGTACCCAATTTAGTTAATTGAAAAGCATAAAAACAGACAAACAAAATCACTTTCAGTACGTCGCTACTATTCACTCGTATATATTATTTCAAAAGAAATTTAAGATGCGGCTCGCTTCAAAAAAACTACATGGAATCGAGTTGTACGAAATATTCTCGTAGAACTACTAGTTTTATACAGGGTGCGGCAGGCAAAAATGCGAAAATGTTTAAACTTTAATATTGGGTTAATTTGTGTAACTACTGACTTATTTCTTTTAGCAGTGCGTTTTTTAAGTAAACATTCAAGTGTTGCATCAGAACTTCGCAATTTTTTTTTTCAGTAGGTCTGCTGTGAAGTTGAGTCCAATTGCATTTTTGTGGGCTGTTTTTGTGGTAGTATCAATTCCTTAATGGTCTATTTTGATGGAGAACAAATGTAGGCGATGATGATGATGATGATGTAATACTACCATCTATTGTAGCAAGGTAACTTTCCATAGCAGTGGAATAATCTGAAAAACGATTTGATCAGGATTCTATTATTGTTTGTGATCATCAAGCTCCTGTATGAAGGGGCAAAAACGTTTGAGCGGGCCCGTAAGCAGAGACACTTACGCGAAACCCGCGAATATAGAAAAAGGATTTTCTTCCAAAAGCAAGTTGACACTCACAGCACTAGAATCGAGCCCTCGATTGACAGAATAAACCCAATAGATGGGGTCTAAGAGCCCGCCCTCGTTCCCATGCTCCGTATCCAAATCGTTTCATTTGGGTGCCCTGATGGTCCCTCCCTTTCCCCGTTATATTTTATTTAATATTTAGTATATTTTCTACACAAAAGATTTCGACAAAAATGCTAATTTGTTTAAATTTCAAACTTTTGTTACATTCAATGAATTGTTACTAAAAAATAAATGATAATTTGATGTATATTAATATCCTACTAGTCCTGGACAGAATTGATCATTTCAAATACCAAAGATAAAATTTCAATAAAAGATATTATTTCATAAGACACTAGCTGAGCCCGGTGCGTGCGTTGCTACGCATGCAACTAAATGAATTCAAATTTAATAGAACTGGCACTTTTATGGTTGGTTTTCGGAATGATTTTTTTTTCTTGACTAAGAAGGGGTTCAAACTTCTATCAGAACATGCTTCTTACCCGAGAAATCTTTATTTTTCCTCCCTCCCCATATCCCCCATTTTACTTCATCAATTACCAACAAAATAACAATATAATACTTCTTCTTTTCTTTTTTTTTCTTCCCTTCCTCCCTCCTCACTATCTTCATTTCTTTTTACTTCGATCTCCACCTCCCCTCACCTCTCCCCACAATTCCAAAAAACTCCTCCATTCTCGTACTGACGCGCAACCCGCGCAGCTGGAACAGGAAGAAGATTGGGATTAAGTCGCACTTGCAATTTATAATGAGGGGATTTTTTTTATACTAGTTGCTTTATCAAGATAACATTAGCATAGGTATGCTCAATGCGGCTTTACGTTAGTGTGCGTTTAAACGAATTTCCCCTCTAATATCACCTTTTATGGATTTTTTCAGAGATCACAATGAACTTCCGTTATAATCGTGTTCTCAAAAACGTAACTACTGATAGGCTTTAGTAAACTGTATTTGACTTTTTGTTTCGATCTTTTGTATTGGAAATAAACCCAAAAATTACCTTGCGTTTAAACTTTAAACGTTTAAATTTCTGTAAAACTGTTTATATAGATATATAGAAGTTGTAATATTTTTTCTTAATACTGTTCTAGTAACATTTTAAAGACAACAATTGGAGTATTCAAAGAGTCCGGTTTGCTGATCTCTGAAATAAATGGCTTATCTTACCATGATGCCACTAAACACAATATTAAAATATAATCCTACATTGCTCATAAGCACATGCCAGTCTTTTATGAATATAGTAGTTGAAGTTCAGAAGTGCAATTTTAAATTCAATGTTATGCTGAAATGCTGACAAACAAATTGACCCTTTGATGCCGGCCATGTTGTTCCAGGCTCTAACATGGTTTTGGAATGCAAAGATTATTCCAAAGCGTGCTGAAATTATTAATAAAATGAGAATGGAAAATATACAATATGATTAAAAGGTACACGTTCTTCAGTCGCACCCCCGCACTTCGCTATTGTCAAAATGACCACATTGCCCAGGCTACGACATCCAGCGTCTTCATGTTTTAGCTGGCAGTCTTTTGTGATCATGTGACTCGTGGAGGCGTGAGGTAAAACTTGTGAGGACTAGAGGTCGGTCGCACCCTCCTTCGAAGGTGTCAACTTACCATTTGAAGCCCATGAAGAACAAATGTGGGTGAATAGGGAAATATTGGTTGGACCAAAACGAGGTCCTTTCCCCCCCACCCCCCGCGCTCTTTCGTAACCTCCTCCCCCGGGCCACATTCACCGAGGTTTTCCGTAGACGTGGAACACCTGAGCACTTCGAAGTATACACGGCTCTTGAACGTGAACTTAAGAGTCTCATCAAGGCCAAGAAACGCGGTTACTGGTGAAAATTCGTGGACGGGCTATCGCGCGAGACGTCGATGAGTACCCTTTGGAATACGGCGCGAAGATTGCGTAACCGAACTACGTACAATGAGAGCGAGGAGTACTCGGACCAATGGATCCTCAAGTTCGCGCGAAAAGTTTGTCCAGATTCTGTGCCGGCACGGATGATTCCTCGCGAAACCGAAAATTCGATAGATGAGATCAGCCAACCCTTTTCAATGGTAGAACTCTCTCTCGCACTCCTTTCGTGTGGCAATATGGCTCCAGGGGCTGACAGGATCAAGTTCAACTTGCTTAAGAACCTCCCAGACGTCGCTAAGGGGCGCATATTGAACTTGTTCAATCAGTTTCTGGAAATGAACATTGTACCGGATGATTGGAGAAGGGTGAGAGTTATTGCCATTCAAAAACCTGGCAAACCCGCGTCCGACCACAACTCCTATCGACCCACCGCGATGTTATCCCGTATTCGAAAGTTGTTGGAGAAAATGATCCTTTTCCGCCTGGACAAATGGGTTGAGACGAACAACCTGCTTTCAGATATCCAATATGGTTTCCTGTCTCGCGTTACTTTCCACAGATATTCAGCTAGCTTTTGCTAAAAAAGAGCAAATGGCTTCTGTATTCTTGGACATAAAGGGGGCTTTTGATTCAGTATCTGTTGGGGTTCTTTCAGATAAACTCCACGCTTGTGGCTTTTCACCATTAATGAATAGTTTTTTGTACAATTTGCTGTCAGAGAAACATATGAGCTTCTCCCATGGAACCTCTACAACTTCCCGATTTAGCTACATGGGTCTCCCCCAGGGATCATGTTTAAGCCCTCTTTTGTATAATGTTTACGTCAAAGACATTGACAGTAGTCTAGGTGACAACTGTACGTTGAGACAACTTGCAGATGACGGCGTAGTGTCTGTCACTGGACCCAATGGGGTCGACCTGCAAGGACCCTTACCTTAGACAATTTGTCTACTTGGGCTCTAGAGCTAGGTATCGAATTCTCTACGGAGAAAACTGAGTTGGTAGTTGTTTCTAAGAAGCATAAACCAGCACAACCGAAGCTTCAAATTTGAGGTAAACCGATAATTCATTCCATGTCATTTAAATATCTTGGAATCTGGTTTTATTCTAAGTGCATCTGTAGATCCCACATGGAGTATCTGAAACGAAAATGCCAGCAAAAAATCAACTTTTTCTGCACAATTACCGGGACCTGGTGGGGAGCACATCCACAAGATCCTCTAACGTTGTTCCGAACAACAATTTTGTCGGTTATAAAAAACAGATGTTTTAATTTTCAGTCAGCGGCTCGGTCGCACATCATAAAACTGGAACATATTCAGTATCGGTGTCTTCGTATCGCGTTGGGTTGCATGCACTCGTCTCATCCCATGAGTCTTGAAGTACTGGCTGGCATGTTGCCACTCTCGCATCGGTTTTCAGAATTATCTCTCCAGCGCCTCACCAGGTGTGATGTTATGAACCCTCAGGTAACCGAAAACTTTGAGGAGCTCCTTGAGTGGAATCCTCAAATTCGCTTCATGACTTTGTACCATTCGTCCATAACACAGGGTGTCAGTCCTTTGCCGAATATTCCCAATCGTGTTTGCTTCTCCGACTTCGGCAGTTCTGTTCATTTTGATTTATCCATGAAGCAGGAGCTTTATGGATTCCCAGAGCATCATCGTCCTATGATTGCTCTTGTTATATTTGCTGCAAAGTTTGGCCAAGTCAATTCCACTAAATCGTTCTTCACTGACGGATCATTGATAGAGGAATCAGCAGGCTTTGGTATATCTAATGAAATTCATAGTGCCACAGGGAAAACTTCAAGCTCCTTATTCTGTATATGTTGCTGAATTAGCGGCAATACATTTTACGCTAGAAATTATTGCCTCACTAATACCGGATCAGTACTT
>JAHHFK020000990.1:0-188533 GCA_024533555.2 Aedes koreicus | reverse complement strand
ATAAAACAGCAGTTGGCACACATGAAATTTTCAGTTCGTATTATAATATCCCTTCACTGTATATATTATCTTATGTGACATTGTTTATTCATTATCATTACCATTCATCTTTACCATCATCATTACCATTTTAATCATTGCTTGTGTTTTCGTGATTTATGTATTAACATAAAAATAAATCCCGCAATAAATTACCGCCCACTCCCAGCGCTTCGCATGGAGATGATAAATTATCTACTTCTGACAAACTTCATAAAAATAATGTTATGATTTTTACCTAATAGGATATTTATACATTTCAATAATTATTATTTCTTATATGTCCAATTACACTAGTTTACAGCATTTATGAACTCGGTAAGCTGATCATCATTTCTAATGCGAAATTTTATGCAGAATATAGAAAAGCCGTCAAAAAAAATTCAAGTAGAACAGTTTTCGAGATATGGATAAAAGTTAATTATTTTTTTTAAATGAAAAAAAAAACACATTTACTTAAAATAAAATATATCCAACGCGTGTGATCTAATTTCAAATATTTTGTCATCAAATGAAACAAAATTAAATTTAACACCGATCTTTTAAACAATGCAATATTCTAGGAGTAATAGTTTCGACGCTATTTATAAATATATGGAATTTTCGGCGATCTTTTTTTTGAGATGTTCAAAAAAATTGGGTTAAACATGTGATTAATACCAAAAAACATAAAAAAAAGACATATTGCATGTGAAGCTCAAAGCCAAAACGAAGAAAACAAGGGCTCAATGGTGAAAATCGGTTGTTAAATGAGGAAGTAATGGTGGTTTTTGGAAAAAAAAAAAAAAGGAAAAATGTGGGAAAAAACAGAAATACGCTCATCTCTCTCCCCTCCCTCTCTCTCTTCCCAAACACAAACACACACACACACACACACACACACACACACACACACACACACACACACACACACACACACACCACACACAAGATTAGGTTTACCTACTGTTCTATTGTTTGGTAAGATATTCTGGCACATAATTTTAATATCTATTGGTAACCCTTCTAAACAAAACAAATTGTGACAGTTCGTTGTTCAGTTAGCGGACTGAGAAAAATGTGCGCTGCAAAACGGGAATTCAAATGCAAAAATGATCCACAAAAGTTTTGTTATGCCTCTGGCGTCTACATTTTTACGACACCGGTTAAATTCACTGCAAATTCTGACACTTTTCTTTCAGTGCAGATTTTGAATTATATCACGGATCGCTGAAACGTTTCACTTAAATGACCACCGAAACTCTCCACTTTTATTTCTTGGTACTACATGAGACTGAAAGAGACTTACTCTGGTTCGACCAAGACTCCCGGATAACTAGCTCAGTAGCATGAGACCCCTGAGCTGAGTCACAGGGCCAGTATGCTACTGGGTAATTCGGAGGGGCTCACGGAACAAAGTTTGCAGAAACTTTGGAGCTCTTATTGTGAACAGGACTATTGAAGAATGAAAGCTAAAGTGTGCGAGTTGAAAAGTCTAGGAATTTATTAAACAATTATTTCACGAAACTACATTGTTTTATTGGGCTATTGTGGGGTATGTGGTATGGTTTCTGCTGCTTTGGTACGTACCGGTGGGTTCTGTTGTAGGACGATGGCGAGTGCTCGCGGATGGTGGTGATTTACTTTGGGGTCGTTGGTATTCGTTGACCACGATGGGGGGTCGGTGGATTGGGCGCCGGATTGTCCTTCGACAATGGCGGAACGGAGATGGTCCCGATACAATGGCGACTGTTGATATGGCGGAGTTTGGGCTTGGGTTCGTGGGTTGCGATGGTGGTTCGCAACCGGTGAAGCTACCGGTAGTAGCTTTTCTGGGTCAACGGCGTTGACTCGATCGATGGACCACGGACGAGACCGTATTGGCCACAAGAGAAAGGTAAGTCCTCCTTTACGATTAGGACATGTAGTCCGAAGATATTGGTCGTCTTTGACAATTAGAACAAGACAGCCTGAACTATCTTGGTCGACTCGTAACGATCGTGATGCTCTGTGGAACAACAATAAATAAAAGGTCCTGAAGAATCAGTGGGCTGTTTCTAGAAAGCACTGCACTTTTGGGTTCAACACGTTTGGGTTTTTGCACTCACGTTATAATCGCACGCACTCCGGTTTACTAATGATCAATGCTTGATGATCTCGATCAAAAAGAGCCCTCCGTTTGCCATTTCATTTTCCACCCGTTCAATATCACTAGTCGGCAAAATCGGAACTTTTTTCGCTCCCGTCAGCATTTCTGGTTGGATTTTATAGATTTTGCTACGCTGAATCCAAATATGGGCTCAGAAATGCTTTAACACGTCCAGTTTTTGAGAAATATGTGATTTAAACTCACAAAAACACGTACTTCCTTAGTAATATGATCTACCTAAGCAACAACCAGAATATTGGCTCTGCCCTTTGCAAGTTGGGCTTGGATTTTATGGAATGGACCTCCCTGAATCCATTCGTGAACACAGATTTTTCGCAACACGTAAGATTGATGAAATAAACCGGGTTTTCATTCACAAAATTACGAATTTTCATGAAAATCAAGATTTCCTATTTTGAAAACATGAATTTTCGCTCCGCGCTTTGAATGTTGGGTTTGGATTTTATGAAATAAACCTCCCTGAATCCATTCGTTATCACAGATTTTTCGTAACACGTAAGATTAATGAAATAAACCGGGATTTCATTCACAAAATTACGAATTTTCATAAAAATCAAGATTTTCTATTTTGAAAACATGAATTTCAGCTCCACCCTTTGAATGTTGGGCTTGGATTTTATGAAATGGACCTCCCTGAATTCATTCGTGAACACGGATTTTTCGTAACACGCAAGGTTGATGTAAAAACCGGGTTTACATTCACAAAATTACGAGTTTTCATAAAAATCAAGACCCGTTCATGAATTACGTCACTCAAAAATTCAGATTTTTAACCCCCTCCTTGCTTTATCACATTTTTTGTATGGATTTTTGAAAAAAAATTTATGCATCGTCACTTTTTAACCCCCCCCCCCCCCCCCCCTCCCTCTCAAAGCATAACGTAATTTATGAACGATCCTTTTAGCTGTGCCTCTTTGAGTATATTGATGTTGCTTCTTACAGCAGTTTGGGAACTGAAGACCTTCAAAGTTCATTCATTAATTCAAAAGTCAGCTGCACAGAGCCCTTCAGAAACGCCTCATTAAATACTCTATTCAGCAGTGCCGTATTTTTAAGTTAGGATAGGAGTGACAAGACAGCATTAAAACACGCAAACACTCAAAAAACAAAAGAATAGGCAGAGACAAAAGACTCTGTGTTAGTCACTATTGCTCGAGAGAATAAGGATATGTTAAAAAAGAAAGCAAGAATCCTCAAGCACGTTGCTTAATGCGGAATTTTATAGAGCTTTTTGACGTTTAATTTGCGCACACCACTGCAAGATTTGAATCGAAGCAGTGCGAGTGAGAAGTCAAACCGTGCATTAATCCCCGCATGTTAGACAAAGAAAGACGATTAAATGTCGAAAAGGTCTATTGGCGTATTTGCGACACAAAATTTGTGTCATTATTGCTGTCTTGCTTTGGCGTCAATTAATGCTCATGTTTACTCTCTTCAGCCTTGCACAATCATTTTTTATTCATTCAAAGCTAGCTATTTGAGTGTTACGGACGCGTTTTTTTTTTTATTTTTGTAAAAATGTCGCAAATTTGTTGCATTTGTGTAGACGTTATATTGAAGAAACAGAGAAAGGGGTTTACACCTTTGTTGGAGACAGCATATCAGCTGTATTTTGACAAGGAGCTTCCAAATCGTGAGTTTCCATGGGTTCCAACATACTCCTGTTGCTCATGCTACCGAACATTGCTTGGTTGGATGAAAGGTACGCACAAAGGCTTACCTTTTGCCAAACCTATGGTGTGGACTAATCCAACCAATCACATGAGCGATTGTTACTTTTGTTTGACAAAAATTCATGGATTTTCCAAAGCATTGAAGCATAAAATCGAATACCCATCAAGGCCAACATTGCACTCCGAAGCAATGCCAGTTCCAATATCTCCAAATATTGCTGGACGTGCTGATGAGTTGGATTCGGAACCAGGCGAATCTGAGAAAAGCTTTCAAGATGATCCAGATTTTTTACCTTCGGAGTCTGAGGAACCACATGTTATAACCAAAGAGGAGCTGAACGATTTGATTCGAGATTTGGAGCTACCCAAGACCAAATCGCAGCTGCTAGCTTCAAGGCTAAAGCAGTGGAATGTCCTGGAAAAAGATGTAAAGGTGTCATCTTATAGGAAGAGACATTCAGATAACATTAAATATTTTTCGATGGACGGTGATCTTGTCTTTTGCAACAACATCGAAGGTTTAATGGAAGAGCTACAGTTAGAGTATCACTGACTGGAGGCTCTTCATCGACGCTTCAAGCTAAAGCTTGAAGGCAGTGTTACTGCACAATGGAAATAAGTATTCTTCAGTGCCAGTTGCATTTGCAGCTCACATGAAGGAAACTTATGAGAACATAAAAACACTTTTGGAAAAGATCAAATATTCGGAACACCAGTGGAATCTCTGTGCAGACCTTAAGGTAGTGGCATTGCTCACTGGGCTTCAAAGAGGCTACACAAAGCATTGTTGTTTCCTCTGCGAATGGGACAGTCGTGCGAGGGATAAACATTACCACCAGCAGCATTGGCCAGCACGTACCGAGATGGTACCTGGGAAGAAAAATGTGTCAAATCTGCCTCTTGTCGACAGGGACAAAATTTTACTACCTCCGCTACATATTAAGCTTGGGTTGATCAAAAAATTTGTCAAAAAGCTGGATATTCAAGGAGAACCATATTGTTTTTTGAGGAAAAAGTTTCCGAGATTGAGCGAAGCCAAGGTGAAAGAAGGAGTATTTGTTGGCCCTCAAATTAGGAAACTCCTTAAAGACGACAATTTTCAGCAAACTCTTAACGCGACAGAGTTACGAGCATGGAATGCGTTCCAAAAGGTTTGTGGTCACTTTTTGGGAAATGAAAAGTCTCCGGATTATGTACACATCGTTCAAGAGCTGGTTGATTCGTATGCTGCGCTGGGATGTAATATGTCACTTAAATTGCACTTTTTGCATTCTCATCTGGACTTCTTCCCAGAGAATATGGGAGCCGTCTCAGATGAACATGGAGAACGATTTCATCAAGATATCGCACAGACTGAAAAGAACATTGCTGGCAAATGGAGCCCAGCGATGCTAGCGGACTACTGCTGGATGCTACAGAGGCAAACACGTTTGGAGAACTATAAAAGGAAAAAGAAAACAAAGTGAATTTAAGTTGAAAAATACAGAAAAAATTTCAACTAAATGACTGACTGACTGACTGACTGACTGACTGACTGACTGACTGACTGACTGACTGACTGACTGACTGACTGACTGACTGACTGACTGACTGACTGCCTGACTGACTGACTGCCTGACTGACTGACTGACTGACTGACTGACTGACTGACTGACTGACTGAAAGAAAATCTTGATTTTCATGAAAATTCGCAATTTTGTGCATAAAAACTCATTTTTTTCAACACGAATGGATTCAGAGAGGTTCATTTCATAAAATCCAAACCCAACATTCAAAGGGCGGAACGAAAATTCATGTTTTCAAAATAGGAAATCTTGATTTTCATGAAAATTCGTAATTTTGTGAATGAAAACCAGGTTTATTCCATTAATCTTACGTGTTACGAAAAAGCTGTGATAACGAATGGATTCAGGGGGTTTATTTCATAAAATCCAAACCCAACATTCAAAGAACGGAGCTGAAATTCATGTTTTCAAAATAGAAAATCTTGATTTTTATGAAAATTCGTAATTTTGTGAATGTAATCCCGGTTTATTTCATTAATCTTACGTGTTACGAAAAATCTGTGATAACGAATGGATTCAGGGAGGTTTATTTCATAAAATCCAAACCCAACATTCAAAGGGCGGAGCTGAAATTCATGTTTTCAAAATAGAAAATCTTGATTTTTATGAAAATTCGTAATTTTGTGAATGAAATCCCGGTTTATTTCATTAATCTTACGTGTTACGAAAAATTTGTGATAACGAATGGATTCAGGGAGGTTTATTTCATAGAATCCAAACCCAACATTTGAAGGGCGGAGCTGAAATTCATGTTTTCAAAATAGAAAATCTTGATTTTTATGAAAATTCGTAATTTTGTGAATGAAAACCCGGTTTATTTCATTAATCTTACGTGTTACGAAAAATCAGTGATAACGAATGGATTCAGGGAGGTCCATTCCATAAAATCCAAACCCAACATTCAAAGGGCGGAGCTGAAATTCATGTTTTCAAAATAGAAAATCTTGATTTTTATGAAAATTCGTAATTTTGTGAATGAAATCCCGGTTTATTTCATCAATCTTACGTGTTACGAAAAATCTGTGTTCACGAATGGATTCAGGGAGGTCCATTTCATAAAATCCACGTCCAACTTGCAAAGGGCAGAGCCAATATTCTGGTTGTTGATGAGGTAGATCATATTACTACGGAAATATGTGTTTTTGTGAATTTTAATCACATTTTTCTAAAAAACTGGACGGGTTACAGCATTTCTGAGCCCATATTTGAATTCAGCGTGGCAAAATCTATAAAATTCAACATATATACTTGAAGGGAGTGAAACACTGCTGAATAGTTTATTTTCTCCATTTTCCTTCCTTATCACCACCCATCCGTATTCATATTCTTCACCCATTCAATTTTCTTCCCACAGTTGACCACGACACCCTTTCAGTCTTGTTACCATCAAACATAATTTTAAATTTATTCAAAAAATCTTAAAAATCGACATTTAGCTGACCCTACTAATACAAACTTACACATTTTGGTTTTAACATTCAAAATATTTAAATAAAACATCTAATACTACTACTACTAATCCTAAAAACCGTCGTGTAGGATAAACACTAACCGCTTAAAAAACAACATGCACAATATAAAATCTTTGGATATTGTAACCAAACGGTTACGCCCCGATAAAAAAATGAAACCGTGTTTATTTACCCACATAATACACTTATCAATGACATAAACCAAATAGACATATGCCATGGTATGTATATCTCTTATATATATATATATATATATATATATATATATATATATATATATATATATATATATATATATATATATATATATATATATATATATATATATATATATATATATATATATATATATATATATATATATATATATATATATATATATATATATATATATATATATATATATATATATATATATATATATATATATATAAATATATATATATATATATATATATATATATATATATATATATATATATATATAAATATATATATATATATATATATATATATATATATATATATATATATATATATATATATATATATATATATATATATATATAATCTAACTCTACGAAGTTATTGAGTCAAGTAAGGCCAATTAAGCATTGGTTAAAGAGATTGGAAAGTTGAGTTTCAATTTCGTTCAAAACAAATCCTTCTATCCAGTATTTTACGATTGCTAATGGCCGCCGTAATTTTGATAATCTTTCTGGTAGGGAACACATGATTTAAATATTTCAAGCTGAATAATGCCTTAGGTTCTACGAAACATTGCGAAATTCGCTTCGTCGGCTATCTCTTTCGTTAATAAATTGTCTAAAGCCTTCTTTTAAAAAAAATCTCGACAATTCTTTGGTACACCCGCCATCAGGTTCCGTACGATATCCTCAGATACGCCGGCCGTGACGATTCTCCATCTTCTCTTGAAATCATCGGTACCATTTGCTTTCGTCTTAGTTTCGAAGAGTTTCCGCTTAACTAGAGCCCAGTACTTCTCTATTTGGGTGAAGTTCGGGACAGTTTGGTGGATTGGCTGTTTTTGGCCCATATTTATACCTTATAAAATTCCAGGATGGATTTCACATAGTGACAAGAGGCCAAATCAGGCCAAAACAGAGCTGGAGAGTCGTGGCTTCTGATTAACGGTAGCAATCGTGTTTGCAGACATTCTTTCTCGTACACTATTGATAGTGCCGGCAGAGACGAAACTTTTAGATTTTCGACCACAACTACGTATGGCCTGCCCAATCATATACTTCTTCGGAAATTTGGACACCTTCTTTGTCCGGAAATGCTCGGCAACGGCATTTCTTTGCATTGCGGTGTAAAAAGCCAGACCCGGAAGCTGTTTAAAGTCTTGGAGTACGTATGTTTCGTCGTCCATTATGATACAAGAAAATATTTGCAAAAAAATGGTGTAAAGCTCCTTTGCACGACTTATTGCAGTGAAATTTTGCTTGTCTCTGCTTCACTTTTTGTACGCATGATTTTGACTTCCCAACTTTGCGAGCCATATTTCGCACAGAAAGATTGAGATTGAGCTACCAACCTTCTTGTCCAATTGTCGGGGACATACTTTTCGATTTGTTCCACTTCCAACCTTCCGATTCACAGTCATGCGCTGATCAAATGATTTGCAAACACCAAACACGGTACTTTTCGGTAGTTTCAGTTTCTTGGCAAGATCGCGTACCGATAAATTCGGATTTTGTTACCGTTCGTACAAAATGCATTTGCGCACTTCCACTTGGTTCGACGCCATTTTACTGAATTTAACAAAAATGTTAACATTTAACATGTTAGTAGCCGTTTGATTACAATATCCAAAGATTTTATATTTTGCATGTTGTTTTTGGAGTTGTAGTGTTTTAAAAGATCGTGTTGGGTTTGTAAGATTAGTAGTATTAGTATTAGATGTTTATTTAAATATTTTGAATGTTAAATCCAAAATGTGTAAGTTTGTATTAGTAGGGTCAGCTAAATGTCGATTTTTAAGATTTTTTGAATAAATTTAAAATTATGTTTGATGGTAACAAGACTGAAAGGGTGTCGTGGTCAACTGTGGGAAGAAAATTGAATGGGTGAAGAATATGAATACGGATGGGTGGTGATAAGGAAGGAAAATGGAGAAAATATTGAACGGGTGGAAAATGAAATGGCAACCGGAGGGCTCTTTTTGATCGAGATCGTCAAGCATTGATCATTAGTAAACCGGAGTGCGTGCGATTATAACGTGAGTGCAAAAACCCAAACGTGTTGAACCCAAAAGTGCAGTCCTTTCTAGAAACAGCCCACTGATTCTTCAGGACCTTCTATTTATTGTTGTTCCACAGAGCCTCACGATCGTCACGAGTCGACCAAGATAGTTCAGGCTGTCTTGGTCTAATTGTCAAAGACGACCAATATCCTCGGACTACATGTCCTAATCGTTCATCGATCGGGTCAACGCCGTTGACCCAGAAAAGCTACTACCGGTAGCTTCACCGGTTCGCAACCCACGAACCCAAGCCCAAACTCCGCCATATCAACAGTCACCATTGTATCGGGACAATCTCCGTTCTGCCATTGTCCAAGAACAATCCGGTGCCCAATCCACCGACCCACCATCGTGGTCAACGAATACCATCGACCCCAAAGTAAATCACCACCATCCGCGAGCACTCGCCATCGTCCTGCAACAGAACCCACCGGTACGTACCAAAACAGCAGAAACCACACCACATACCCCACAATAGCCCAATAAAACTTGTAGTTCCGTGAAATAATTGTTTAATAAATTCCTAGACTTTTCAAGTCGCACACTTTAGCTTCCATTCTTTCAATAGTCCTGTTCGCAATAAGAAATCCACAGTTTCTGAAAACTTTGTTCCGCGTGCCCCTCCGAATTACCCAGTAGCATGCCGGCCCTGTGACTCAGCTCAGGGGTGTCATGCTACTGAGCTAGTTATCCGGGAGTCTTGGTCGAGCCAGAGTAAGTCTCTTTCAGTCTTACTTGGCGACCAACGTTAAGATCGTGACAGGTAATCGGAGTGCGATTAAATAAAAATCTAAGGATTTTTTGGTTAGGCGGTGGGTGAGGTCACATTCAATTAGTTGATTGTGATACCCTACACTATACTCACGCTAATCATAGTGCGAGAGTTGGTGATTTAAAGCTTTAAGACATTGGCCTCGACCGGGTTCGTGAAAGTGCACAAGAAGTAAAAGGAGAGCACGACAAGCAGTTTAAATTTGGTAAATCTCGGTGACTGGAACATATTTTGAAATTTGCATCTCTTCAAGGTCCTGAATGAACTAAGAATACACAATACAAAACAACACAAAAGTTAGCACACATTTATTGGATTACTTAAACTTTGACTACATGCTTAGTTGAATCTTTATTATTTAGTATTTAAAAGTGAATTTTTGAATGTAGTTTGTAATTTTATTGTAAATAGCCGAATTTTTATTGATTTTTTTTATATATTCCCTATTGAAGCACAATGACTTCTGACTATGATCAACTGTACCGTTCGATGCACGTGATACATCTTCTTGATGATGAGATTACGCATGAGCTTGTTTTACGCAACGTTGAATTTTCTAGTGGTGAATTTAGGGATATGACAAAAATAAAATTACGGGCTGTGATTCTTTTAAAGGGGAAGCCAAAGACTGTCCAATGGAGTAACGAAGCCGAGAATGCTTTCGTTATTCTCAAAGAAAAATTAATTACAGCGCCAATTTTGGCCTGCCCAGATTTTGAAAGACCGTTTACCATCTAGACCGATGCGAGTGACACGGCGATAGCGGGTATCCTCACACAGGATGGAAAAGAGCACTTGATAGCGTGATTTTTTAAAGAAGGCTGACGATGTCACAGCGATCCTGGAAGGCTGCGGAGAAAGAAGTTGTGGCCGCTTTGGAGGCCATTGAGAAATTTAGACCGTATGTCGAGGGAACACGCTTTCCTCTAATTACGGACTTGTCTGCTCTCTCGTTTATAATGAATTCTAAATGGAAACCATCATCCAAGCTTAGCCGCTGGAGCATGTTGCTTCAGCAATATGACATGGTTGCGAAAAATCGGAAAGGGTCCGAAAACGTGGTTCCGGATGCCCTTTCTTGCGCAGTTGAATCTGTTGATATGAGCAAAGATGATTCTTCCCAAAGTATGCCAAAACATATAAAAAGGTACAGGAGTCTCCAGAGGATCTCTCCGATTTTAAAATAGAAAATGATAACAAGTTACAAGTTTGTTTCATCGCCCACGAATGTTATGGATTATCGCTATGAATGGAAGTGTTTACCTGAGGATGTACGGGAAAAAGTTTTAAAAGAGGAGCATGATCAGGCATTGCATCCTGAATTTGAAAAAAACAATGAATAAGCTGAAAATTCGGTATTATTGCCCAAAAATGGCCATGCAGGTGAAAAAACATGTGCAATCTTGCAGTATGTGCAAGCAATGTAAACTATCGATGTTGCCAACAGCATCTGTTATGGGGAATCAAACATTGAGTAGCAAACCCTTCCAGATTCTAGCGCTCGATTTTATTCAAAATCTGCCCCAAAGCAGAAATGGAAAAACCCATTTATTGGTCCTGATGGATTTGTTCTCTAAATGGACTCCTCTGTTCCCGGTGAGAAAGATTGAGAGTAAAGAAGCGTGCAGAATCGTGGAAGATTGCTGGTTTAGGTGCTTCGGAGACCCTGTTATCTAGGATAATGCAACGACTTTTGTAGGGAAGGAATTTCAAGCACTCGTCGAGGTATTCAGCACTGGCCTAATACGCGGCACCACAGCCAAGCAAATCCGGTTGAACGTACGAATAGAACCATCAATGCCTGTCTGCGGACGTACATGGAAAACGACCAGCGATTATAGGATACCAAAATTGCTGAAGTGGAAGAATAGTTAAACACTACCATTCATTCCTCCACTGGTCTATCCCCCTATCGGATTCTCTATGGTCACGAAAAGATCACTAAAGGTCATGAACACAGATTAGAAGGAGAAGATAGGGAGATCACAGAAGAGGAAAGAGATGAAAGTCTCTTAATGAGAAAGTTTATGAAATGCTTCAGGAAAATTTGAGGAAAATCCATGAGAAAAATCAGAAAACTTATAATCTACGCCATAAGAAGTTTTGTCCCACTTACCAAATAGGGCAGAAGGTCTACAAGCGCAACTTCAAGCTATCGTCAGCTGCCGACCGATATAATGCAAAATACGGTCCGGTGTACACCCCATGTGTGATCGTAGCGAAGCGTGGATCCAGCTCATACGAGATTGCCAATGACTCCGGAAAAATTCTGGGAGTTTTTTCTGCTGCAGACCTTCGCCCTCGTGAGGACAATCCTTAAGCCGAGACCTAAAAGATAGAAAGGTATCAGTTTATGCATACGAAGAGGTGAGTTGAAGTGATCACGCAATCACCGTATGATGCATTATGAGGAGTGCCATATCCAACGTAAACAATTGGTCATCGTCTGAATTAGGTCGCTGAACTCTCTGGATAGGTTGTTGCACTCCTAAACTTCTCATTTTTCGCATCTTGGTCGAGTGAGTGATAATATCGATGGCCCGGTGGGGAGTGGTTACAGGTCCAGAGAGTGTTCTCACATTGAGTGGTTCGGATGACCTCTCATTTTCATAGCATCCATTGTTCGCAAATAGTGAAAATGATATTTAAAAGATATTAGAATCTTGATATAATAGTGACGTCACAGTAGGATTAGTTAAAGAAGATAGAGAAATAGAAGGACGAAAGTTCTTTTGTGAAGGCGCCAATCAAAAGAACCGTGCTAGCACGCAAAGAAAAGTTGCTTTCCTGTATAGAGGTGAGATAATGATATCGAATAATATTCATTTTTATGTTGTACCTAGGTAGATTTCTTTTTTTTTTTGTTGTTGCATGTTCATAATATCGTTCAAAAAAAAAAAAATACAACCACGGTCGCAAACATGAAAACAGAGCACTTCCGTATCCGTATCTTACATGAATCCATATATCCGTCTTGTTGTTGTCCAGATTTTTAATTTTCATTTACTCTTGATTCACCAACTGATGTTTTAGATTGTCGTTTTTTCCTCTTAATTTGTGCTGGTAATTATTCTTAATTAATTATCCCAACTTTATGTTCATGCTTACAACGTGTAGAGAGAAACTATTCAACCTTTTTCAATTTCATTGTCCGCTATATGCAGTGCTCGATGAAATTGAGTAACGGATGAACTAGATTGATAGTTTTTCCATGAAGTGTTTGTGCTTATCGTCATGTATACTAACAGGAAAAAATCACACGGGAGTAATTATGGCAAGTTACTTAAGGTAATTTGCATTTTAGTTGCCAGTCGGTTTTAAAATGTTGTTTCATGTCCAAGTAGACTATATTCGTTTTTCAATTGCTTCGCGATTCGTTATAAATATATATATATATATATATATATATATATATATATATATATATATATATATATATATATATATATATATATATATATATATATATATATATATATATATATATATATATATATATATATATATATATATATATATATATATATATATATATATATATATATATATATATATATATATATACATGATATATATATATATATAACCGACTGGCAAATAAATATGCAAATATACATAAGTATACTTGCCATATATTAATAGTATATATATATATATATAGTATACATGACGATAAGCACAAACACTTCATGGAAAAACTATCAATCTAGTTCATCCGTTACTCAATTTCATCGAGCACTGCATATAGCGGACAATGAAATTGAAAAAGGTTGAATAGTTTCTCTCTACACGTTGTAAGCATGAACATAAAGTTGGGATAATTAATTAAGAATAATTACCAGCACAAATTAAGAGGAAAAAAACGACAATCTAAAACATCAGTTGGTGAATCAAGAGTAAATGAAAATTAAAAATCTGGACAACAACAAGACGGATATATGGATTCATGTAAGATACGGATACGGAAGTGCTCTGTTTTCATGTTTGCGACCGTGGTTGTATTTTTTTTTTTTTTTTTTGAACGATATTATGAACATGCAACAACAAAAAAAGAAATCTACCTAGGTACAACATAAAAATGAATATTATTCGATATCATTATCTCACCTCTATACAGGAAAGCAACTTTTCGTTGCGTGCTAGCACGGTTCTTTTGATTGGCGCCTTCACAAAAGAACTTTCGTCCTTCTATTTCTCTATCTTCTTTAACTAATCCTACTGTGACGTCACTATTATATCAAGATTCTAATATCTTTTAAATATCATTTTCACTATTTGCGAACAATGGATGCTATGAAAATGAGAGGTCATCCGAACCACTCAATGTGAGAACACTCTCTGGACCTGTAACCACTCCCCACCGGGCCATCGATATTATCACTCACTCGACCAAGATGCGAAAAATGAGAAGTTTAGGAGTGCAACAACCTATCCAGAGAGTTCAGCGACCTAAT
Organism: Aedes koreicus; assembly: GCA_024533555.2. Taxonomy (NCBI): domain Eukaryota; kingdom Metazoa; phylum Arthropoda; class Insecta; order Diptera; family Culicidae; genus Aedes; species Aedes koreicus. Next base: position 174,143 of record JAHHFK020000990.1, on the reverse strand, counting down.
TCAGACGATGACCAATTGTTTACGTTGGATATGGCACTCCTCATAATGCATCATACGGTGATTGCGTGATCACTTCAACTCACCTCTTCGTATGCATAAACTGATACCTTTCTATCTTTTAGGTCTCGGCTTAAGGATTGTCCTCACGAGGGCGAAGGTCTGCAGCAGAAAAAACTCCCAGAATTTTTCCGGAGTCATTGGCAATCTCGTATGAGCTGGATCCACGCTTCGCTACGATCACACATGGGGTGTACACCGGACCGTATTTTGCATTATATCGGTCGGCAGCTGACGATAGCTTGAAGTTGCGCTTGTAGACCTTCTGCCCTATTTGGTAAGTGGGACAAAACTTCTTATGGCGTAGATTATAAGTTTTCTGATTTTTCTCATGGTTTTTCCTCAAATTTTCCTGAAGAATTTCATAAACTTTCTCATTAAGAGACTTTCATCTCTTTCCTCTTCTGTGATCTCCCTATCTTCTCCTTCTAATCTGTGTTCATGACCTTTAGTGATCTTTTCGTGACCATAGAGAATCCGATAGGGGGATAGACCAGTGGAGGAATGAATGGTAGTGTTTAACTATTCTTCCACTTCAGCAATTTTGGTATCCTATAATCGCTGGTCGTTTTCCATGTACGTCCGCAGACAGGCATTGATGGTTCTATTCGTACGTTCAACCGGATTTGCTTGGCTGTGGTGCTGCGTATTAGGCCAGTGCTGAATACCTCGACGAGTGCTTGAAATTCCTTCCCTACAAAAGTCGTTGCATTATCCGAGATAACAGGGTTTCCGAAGCACCTAAACCAGCAATCTTCCACGATTCTGCACGCTTCTTTACTCTCAATCTTTCTCACCGGGAACAGAGGAGTCCATTTAGAGAACAAATCCATCAGGACCAATAAATGGGTTTTTCCATTTCTGCTTTGGGGCAGATTTTGAATAAAATCGAGCGCTAGAATCTGGAAGGGTTTGCTACTCAATGTTTGATTCCCCATAACAGATGCTGTTGGCAACATCGATAGTTTACATTGCTTGCACATACTGCAAGATTGCACATGTTTTTTCACCTGCATGGCCATTTTTGGGCAATAATACCGAATTTTCAGCTTATTCATTGTTTTTTTCAAATTCAGGATGCAATGCCTGATCATGCTCCTCTTTTAAAACTTTTTCCCGTACATCCTCAGGTAAACACTTCCATTCATAGCGATAATCCATAACATTCGTGGGCGATGAAACAAACTTGTAACTTGTTATCATTTTCTATTTTAAAATCGGAGAGATCCTCTGGAGACTCCTGTACCTTTTTATATGTTTTGGCATACTTTGGGAAGAATCATCTTTGCTCATATCAACAGATTCAACTGCGCAAGAAAGGGCATCCGGAACCACGTTTTCGGACCCTTTCCGATTTTTCGCAACCATGTCATATTGCTGAAGCAACATGCTCCAGCGGCTAAGCTTGGATGATGGTTTCCATTTAGAATTCATTATAAACGAGAGAGCAGACAAGTCCGTAATTAGAGGAAAGCGTGTTCCCTCGACATACGGTCTAAATTTCTCAATGGCCTCCAAAGCGGCCACAACTTCTTTCTCCGCAGCCTTCCAGGATCGCTGTGACATCGTCAGCCTTCTTTAAAAAATCACGCTATCAAGTGCTCTTTTCCATCCTGTGTGAGGATACCCGCTATCGCCGTGTCACTCGCATCGGTCTAGATGGTAAACGGTCTTTCAAAATCTGGGCAGGCCAAAATTGGCGCTGTAATTAATTTTTCTTTGAGAATAACGAAAGCATTCTCGGCTTCGTTACTCCATTGGACAGTCTTTGGCTTCCCCTTTAAAAGAATCACAGCCCGTAATTTTATTTTTGTCATATCCCTAAATTCACCACTAGAAAATTCAACGTTGCGTAAAACAAGCTCATGCGTAATCTCATCATCAAGAAGATGTATCACGTGCATCGAACGGTACAGTTGATCATAGTCAGAAGTCATTGTGCTTCAATAGGGAATATATAAAAAAAATCAATAAAAATTCGGCTATTTACAATAAAATTACAAACTACATTCAAAAATTCACTTTTAAATACTAAATAATAAAGATTCAACTAAGCATGTAGTCAAAGTTTAAGTAATCCAATAAATGAGTGCTAACTTTTGTGTTGTTTTGTATTGTGTATTCTTAGTTCATTCAGGACCTTGAAGAGATGCAAATTTCAAAATATGTTCCAGTCACCGAGATTTACCAAATTTAAACTGCTTGTCGTGCTCTCCTTTTACTTCTTGTGCACTTTCACGAACCCGGTCGAGGCCAATGTCTTAAAGCTTTAAATCACCAACTCTCGCACTATGATTAGCGTGAGTATAGTGTAGGGTATCACAATCAACTAATTGAATGTGACCTCACCCACCGCCTAACCAAAAAATCCTTAGATTTTTATTTAATCGCACTCCGATTACCTGTCACGATCTTAACGTTGGTCGCCAAGTAAGACTGAAAGAGACTTACTCTGGCTCGACCAAGACTCCCGGATAACTAGCTCAGTAGCATGACACCCCTGAGCTGAGTCACAGGGCCGGCATGCTACTGGGTAATTCGGAGGGGCACGCGGAACAAAGTTTTCAGAAACTGTGGATTTCTTATTGCGAACAGGACTATTGAAAGAATGGAAGCTAAAGTGTGCGACTTGAAAAGTCTAGGAATTTATTAAACAATTATTTCACGGAACTACAAGTTTTATTGGGCTATTGTGGGGTATGTGGTGTGGTTTCTGCTGTTTTGGTACGTACCGGTGGGTTCTGTTGCAGGACGATGGCGAGTGCTCGCGGATGGTGGTGATTTACTTTGGGGTCGATGGTATTCGTTGACCACGATGGGGGGTCGGTGGATTGGGCACCGGATTGTTCTTGGACAATGGCAGAACGGAGATTGTCCCGATACAATGGCGACTGTTGATATGGCGGAGTTTGGGCTTGGGTTCGTGGGTTGCGAACCGGTGAAGCTACCGGTAGTAGCTTTTCTGGGTCAACGGCGTTGACTCGATCGATGAACGATTAGGACATGTAGTCCGAGGATATTGGTCGTCTTTGACAATTAGACCAAGACAGCCTGAACTATCTTGGTCGACTCGTGGCGATCGTGAGGCTCTGTGGAACAACAATAAATAGAAGGTCCTGAAGAATCAGTGGGCTGTTTCTAGAAAGGACTGCACTTTTGGGTTCAACACGTTTGGGTTTTTGCACTCACGTTATAATCGCACGCACTCCGGTTTACTAATGATCAATGCTTGACGATCTCGATCAAAAAGAGCCCTCCGGTTGCCATTTCATTTTCCACCCGTTCAATATTTTCTCCATTTTCCTTCCTTATCACCACCCATCCGTATTCATATTCTTCACCCATTCAATTTTCTTCCCACAGTTGACCACGACACCCTTTCAGTCTTGTTACCATCAAACATAATTTTAAATTTATTCAAAAAATCTTAAAAATCGACATTTAGCTGACCCTACTAATACAAACTTACACATTTTGGTTTTAACATTCAAAATATTTAAATAAAACATCTAATACTACTACTACTAATCTTACAAACCCAACACGATCTTTTAAAACACTACAACTCCAAAAACCCCCGGCCCCCCCCCCCCCCCCTGGCCCCCCCCCCCTTGTTTTTTTTTTCCAAAAAAACCCCCCCTTCTTCCCCCGAGAAACCTTTCCCCCCTTTTTTTATTATTTTGTTGCCCGGTGTCTTTTCCCCCCTCCTGGTTTTTTCCCCCTTTGGGAAAAAAACCCCCCGAAAAAAAAAAAAAAAAAAAAAACTCCAAAAACAACATGCAAAATATAAAATCTTTGGATATTGTAATCAAACGGCTACTAAAATGTTAAATGTTAACATTTTTGTTAAATTCAGTAAAATGGCGTCGAACCAAGTGGAAGTGCGCAAATGCATTTTGTACGAACGGTAACAAAATCCGAATTTATCGGTACGCGATCTTGCCAAGAAACTGAAACTACCGAAAAGTACCGTGTTTTGTGTTTGCAAATCATTTGATCAGCGCATGACTGTGAATCGGAAGGTTGGAAGTGGAACAAATCGAAAAGTATGTCCCCGACAATTGGACAAGAAGGTTGGTAGCTCAATCTCAATCTTTCTGTGCGAAACATGGCTCGCAAAGTTGGGAAGTCAAAATCATGCGTACAAAAAGTGAAGCAGAGACAAGCAAAATTTCACTGCAATAAGTCGTGCAAAGGAGCTTTACACCATTTTTTTGCAAATATTTTCTTGTATCATAATGGACGACGAAACATACGTACTCCAAGACTTTAAACAGCTTCCGGGTCTGGCTTTTTACACCGCAATGCAAAGAAATGCCGTTGCCGAGCATTTCCGGACAAAGAAGGTGTCCAAATTTCCGAAGAAGTATATGATTTGGCAGGCCATACGTAGTTGTGGTCGAAAATCTAAAAGTTTCGTCTCTGCCGGCACTATCAATAGTGTACGAGAAAGAATGTCTGCAAACACGATTGCTACCGTTTATCAGAAGCCACGACTCTCCAGCTCTGTTTTGGCCTGATTTGGCCTCTTGTGACTATGTGAAATCCATCCTGGAATTTTATAAGGTATAAATACGGGCCAAAAACAGCCAATCCACCAAACTGTCCCGAACTTCACCCAAATAGAGAAGTACTGGGCTCTAGTTAAGCGGAAACTCTTCGAAACTAAGACGAAAGCAAATGGTACCGATGATTTCAAGAGAAGATGAAGAATCGTCACGGCCGGCGTATCTGAGGATATCGTACGGAACCTGATGGCGGGTGTACCAAAGAATTGTCGAGAATTTTTTTAAAAGAAGGATAAACATCTTAATAAACTGTTTCTAATGTAGATATAACTCTATTATTTTGAAATAAACAATCTCTTTTGTTGAATTCTATGTAAATTTTTTTAGGTGCTAAACTTTTGTGTTCGAAATTTAATGTGGACAGGCTTTAGACAATTTATTAACGAAAGAGATAGCCGACGAAGCGAATTTCGCAATGTTTCGTAGAATCTAAGGCATTATTCAGCTTGAAATATTTAAATCATGTGTTCCCTACCAGAAAGATTATCAAAATTACGGTGGCCATTAGCAATCGTAAAATACTGGATAGAAGGATTTGTTTTGAACGAAATTGAAACTCAACCTTCCAATCTCTTTAACCAATGCGTAATTGGCCTAACTTGACTCAATAACTTCGTAGAGTTAGATTCGATCGCCATATTTATATATATATATATATATATATATATATATATATATATATATATATATATATATATATATATATATATATATATATATATATATATATATATATATATATATATATATATATATATATATATATAATATATATATATATATATATATTTGTGTATAAATATAAATATATAAATATATATATATATATATTTATATAAATATAAATATATATATATATATATATATATATATATATATATATATATATATATATATATATATATATATATATATATATATATATATATATATATATATATATATATATTATATATATATATATATATATATAATATATATATATATATATATATATATATATATATATATATATATATATATATATATATATATATATATATAAGAGATATACATACCATGGCATATGTCTATTTGGTTTATGTCATTGATAAGTGTATTATGTGGGTAAATAAACACGGTTTCATTTTTTTATCGGGGCGTAACCGTTTGGTTACAATATCCAAAGATTTTATATTGTGCATGTTGTTTTTTAAGCGGTTAGTGTTTATCCTACACGACGGTTTTTAGGATTAGTAGTAGTAGTATTAGATGTTTTATTTAAATATTTTGAATGTTAAAACCAAAATGTGTAAGTTTGTATTAGTAGGGTCAGCTAAATGTCGATTTTTAAGATTTTTTGAATAAATTTAAAATTATGTTTGATGGTAACAAGACTGAAAGGGTGTCGTGGTCAACTGTGGGAAGAAAATTGAATGGGTGAAGAATATGAATACGGATGGGTGGTGATAAGGAAGGAAAATGGAGAAAATAAACTATTCAGCAGTGTTTCACTCCCTTCAAGTATATATGTTGAATTTTATAGATTTTGCCACGCTGAATTCAAATATGGGCTCAGAAATGCTGTAACCCGTCCAGTTTTTTAGAAAAATGTGATTAAAATTCACAAAAACACATATTTCCGTAGTAATATGATCTACCTCATCAACAACCAGAATATTGGCTCTGCCCTTTGCAAGTTGGACGTGGATTTTATGAAATGGACCTCCCTGAATCCATTCGTGAACACAGATTTTTCGTAACACGTAAGATTGATGAAATAAACCGGGATTTCATTCACAAAATTACGAATTTTCATAAAAATCAAGATTTTCTATTTTGAAAACATGAATTTCAGCTCCGCCCTTTGAATGTTGGGTTTGGATTTTATGGAATGGACCTCCCTGAATCCATTCGTTATCACTGATTTTTCGTAACACGTAAGATTAATGAAATAAACCGGGTTTTCATTCACAAAATTACGAATTTTCATAAAAATCAAGATTTTCTATTTTGAAAACATGAATTTCAGCTCCGCCCTTCAAATGTTGGGTTTGGATTCTATGAAATAAACCTCCCTGAATCCATTCGTTATCACAAATTTTTCGTAACACGTAAGATTAATGAAATAAACCGGGATTTCATTCACAAAATTACGAATTTTCATAAAAATCAAGATTTTCTATTTTGAAAACATGAATTTCAGCTCCGCCCTTTGAATGTTGGGTTTGGATTTTATGAAATAAACCTCCCTGAATCCATTCGTTATCACAGATTTTTCGTAACACGTAAGATTAATGAAATAAACCGGGATTACATTCACAAAATTACGAATTTTCATAAAAATCAAGATTTTCTATTTTGAAAACATGAATTTCAGCTCCGTTCTTTGAATGTTGGGTTTGGATTTTATGAAATAAACCCCCTGAATCCATTCGTTATCACAGCTTTTTCGTAACACGTAAGATTAATGGAATAAACCTGGTTTTCATTCACAAAATTACGAATTTTCATGAAAATCAAGATTTCCTATTTTGAAAACATGAATTTTCGTTCCGCCCTTTGAATGTTGGGTTTGGATTTTATGAAATGAACCTCTCTGAATCCATTCGTGTTGAAAAAAATGAGTTTTTATGCACAAAATTGCGAATTTTCATGAAAATCAAGATTTTCTTTCAGTCAGTCAGTCAGTCAGTCAGTCAGTCAGTCAGTCAGTCAGTCAGGCAGTCAGTCAGTCAGGCAGTCAGTCAGTCAGTCAGTCAGTCAGTCAGTCAGTCAGTCAGTCAGTCAGTCAGTCAGTCAGTCAGTCAGTCAGTCAGTCAGTCAGTCAGTCATTTAGTTGAAATTTTTTCTGTATTTTTCAACTTAAATTCACTTTGTTTTCTTTTTCCTTTTATAGTTCTCCAAACGTGTTTGCCTCTGTAGCATCCAGCAGTAGTCCGCTAGCATCGCTGGGCTCCATTTGCCAGCAATGTTCTTTTCAGTCTGTGCGATATCTTGATGAAATCGTTCTCCATGTTCATCTGAGACGGCTCCCATATTCTCTGGGAAGAAGTCCAGATGAGAATGCAAAAAGTGCAATTTAAGTGACATATTACATCCCAGCGCAGCATACGAATCAACCAGCTCTTGAACGATGTGTACATAATCCGGAGACTTTTCATTTCCCAAAAAGTGACCACAAACCTTTTGGAACGCATTCCATGCTCGTAACTCTGTCGCGTTAAGAGTTTGCTGAAAATTGTCGTCTTTAAGGAGTTTCCTAATTTGAGGGCCAACAAATACTCCTTCTTTCACCTTGGCTTCGCTCAATCTCGGAAACTTTTTCCTCAAAAAACAATATGGTTCTCCTTGAATATCCAGCTTTTTGACAAATTTTTTGATCAACCCAAGCTTAATATGTAGCGGAGGTAGTAAAATTTTGTCCCTGTCGACAAGAGGCAGATTTGACACATTTTTCTTCCCAGGTACCATCTCGGTACGTGCTGGCCAATGCTGCTGGTGGTAATGTTTATCCCTCGCACGACTGTCCCATTCGCAGAGGAAACAACAATGCTTTGTGTAGCCTCTTTGAAGCCCAGTGAGCAATGCCACTACCTTAAGGTCTGCACAGAGATTCCACTGGTGTTCCGAATATTTGATCTTTTCCAAAAGTGTTTTTATGTTCTCATAAGTTTCCTTCATGTGAGCTGCAAATGCAACTGGCACTGAAGAATACTTATTTCCATTGTGCAGTAACACTGCCTTCAAGCTTTAGCTTGAAGCGTCGATGAAGAGCCTCCAGTCAGTGATACTCTAACTGTAGCTCTTCCATTAAACCTTCGATGTTGTTGCAAAAGACAAGATCACCGTCCATCGAAAAATATTTAATGTTATCTGAATGTCTCTTCCTATAAGATGACACCTTTACATCTTTTTCCAGGACATTCCACTGCTTTAGCCTTGAAGCTAGCAGCTGCGATTTGGTCTTGGGTAGCTCCAAATCTCGAATCAAATCGTTCAGCTCCTCTTTGGTTATAACATGTGGTTCCTCAGACTCCGAAGGTAAAAAATCTGGATCATCTTGAAAGCTTTTCTCAGATTCGCCTGGTTCCGAATCCAACTCATCAGCACGTCCAGCAATATTTGGAGATATTGGAACTGGCATTGCTTCGGAGTGCAATGTTGGCCTTGATGGGTATTCGATTTTATGCTTCAATGCTTTGGAAAATCCATGAATTTTTGTCAAACAAAAGTAACAATCGCTCATGTGATTGGTTGGATTAGTCCACACCATAGGTTTGGCAAAAGGTAAGCCTTTGTGCGTACCTTTCATCCAACCAAGCAATGTTCGGTAGCATGAGCAACAGGAGTATGTTGGAACCCATGGAAACTCACGATTTGGAAGCTCCTTGTCAAAATACAGCTGATATGCTGTCTCCAACAAAGGTGTAAACCCCTTTCTCTGTTTCTTCAATATAACGTCTACACAAATGCAACAAATTTGCGACATTTTTACAAAAATAAAAAAAAAAACGCGTCCGTAACACTCAAATAGCTAGCTTTGAATGAATAAAAAATGATTGTGCAAGGCTGAAGAGAGTAAACATGAGCATTAATTGACGCCAAAGCAAGACAGCAATAATGACACAAATTTTGTGTCGCAAATACGCCAATAGACCTTTTCGACATTTAATCGTCTTTCTTTGTCTAACATGCGGGGATTAATGCACGGTTTGACTTCTCACTCGCACTGCTTCGATTCAAATCTTGCAGTGGTGTGCGCAAATTAAACGTCAAAAAGCTCTATAAAATTCCGCATTAAGCAACGTGCTTGAGGATTCTTGCTTTCTTTTTTAACATATCCTTATTCTCTCGAGCAATAGTGACTAACACAGAGTCTTTTGTCTCTGCCTATTCTTTTGTTTTTTGAGTGTTTGCGTGTTTTAATGCTGTCTTGTCACTCCTATCCTAACTTAAAAATACGGCACTGCTGAATAGAGTATTTAATGAGGCGTTTCTGAAGGGCTCTGTGCAGCTGACTTTTGAATTAATGAATGAACTTTGAAGGTCTTCAGTTCCCAAACTGCTGTAAGAAGCAACATCAATATACTCAAAGAGGCACAGCTAAAAGGATCGTTCATAAATTACGTTATGCTTTGAGAGGGAGGGGGGGGGGGGGGGGGGTTAAAAAGTGACGATGCATAAATTTTTTTTTCAAAAATCCATACAAAAAATGTGATAAAGCAAGGAGGGGGTTAAAAATCTGAATTTTTGAGTGACGTAATTCATGAACGGGTCTTGATTTTTATGAAAACTCGTAATTTTGTGAATGTAAACCCGGTTTTTACATCAACCTTGCGTGTTACGAAAAATCCGTGTTCACGAATGAATTCAGGGAGGTCCATTTCATAAAATCCAAGCCCAACATTCAAAGGGTGGAGCTGAAATTCATGTTTTCAAAATAGAAAATCTTGATTTTTATGAAAATTCGTAATTTTGTGAATGAAATCCCGGTTTATTTCATTAATCTTACGTGTTACGAAAAATCTGTGATAACGAATGGATTCAGGGAGGTTTATTTCATAAAATCCAAACCCAACATTCAAAGCGCGGAGCGAAAATTCATGTTTTCAAAATAGGAAATCTTGATTTTCATGAAAATTCGTAATTTTGTGAATGAAAACCCGGTTTATTTCATCAATCTTACGTGTTGCGAAAAATCTGTGTTCACGAATGGATTCAGGGAGGTCCATTCCATAAAATCCAAGCCCAACTTGCAAAGGGCAGAGCCAATATTCTGGTTGTTGCTTAGGTAGATCATATTACTAAGGAAGTACGTGTTTTTGTGAGTTTAAATCACATATTTCTCAAAAACTGGACGTGTTAAAGCATTTCTGAGCCCATATTTGGATTCAGCGTAGCAAAATCTATAAAATCCAACCAGAAATGCTGACGGGAGCGAAAAAAAGTTCCGATTTTGCCGACTAGTGATATTGAACGGGTGGAAAATGAAATGGCAAACGGAGGGCTCTTTTTGATCGAGATCATCAAGCATTGATCATTAGTAAACCGGAGTGCGTGCGATTATAACGTGAGTGCAAAAACCCAAACGTGTTGAACCCAAAAGTGCAGTGCTTTCTAGAAACAGCCCACTGATTCTTCAGGACCTTTTATTTATTGTTGTTCCACAGAGCATCACGATCGTTACGAGTCGACCAAGATAGTTCAGGCTGTCTTGTTCTAATTGTCAAAGACGACCAATATCTTCGGACTACATGTCCTAATCGTAAAGGAGGACTTACCTTTCTCTTGTGGCCAATACGGTCTCGTCCGTGGTCCATCGATCGAGTCAACGCCGTTGACCCAGAAAAGCTACTACCGGTAGCTTCACCGGTTGCGAACCACCATCGCAACCCACGAACCCAAGCCCAAACTCCGCCATATCAACAGTCGCCATTGTATCGGGACCATCTCCGTTCCGCCATTGTCGAAGGACAATCCGGCGCCCAATCCACCGACCCCCCCATCGTGGTCAACGAATACCAACGACCCCAAAGTAAATCACCACCATCCGCGAGCACTCGCCATCGTCCTACAACAGAACCCACCGGTACGTACCAAAGCAGCAGAAACCATACCACATACCCCACAATAGCCCAATAAAACAATGTAGTTTCGTGAAATAATTGTTTAATAAATTCCTAGACTTTTCAACTCGCACACTTTAGCTTTCATTCTTCAATAGTCCTGTTCACAATAAGAGCTCCAAAGTTTCTGCAAACTTTGTTCCGTGAGCCCCTCCGAATTACCCAGTAGCATACTGGCCCTGTGACTCAGCTCAGGGGTCTCATGCTACTGAGCTAGTTATCCGGGAGTCTTGGTCGAACCAGAGTAAGTCTCTTTCAGTCTCATGTAGTACCAAGAAATAAAGTGGAGAGTTTCAGTGGTCATTTAAGTGAAACGTTTCAGCGATCCGTGATATAATTCAAAATCTGCACTGAAAGAAAAGTGTCAGAATTTGCAGTGAATTTAACCGGTGTCGTAAAAATGTAGACGCCAGAGGCATAACAAAACTTTTGTGGATCATTTTTGCATTTGAATTCCCGTTTTGCAGCGCACATTTTTCTCAGTCCGCTAACTGAACAACGAACTGTCACAATTTGTTTTGTTTAGAAGGGTTACCAATAGATATTAAAATTATGTGCCAGAATATCTTACCAAACAATAGAACAGTAGGTAAACCTAATCTTGTGTGTGTGTGTGTGTGTGTGTGTGTGTGTGTGTGTGTGTGTGTGTGTGTGTGTTTGTGTTTGTGTTAGAGAGAGAGGGAGGGAGAGAGATGAGCGTATTTCTGTTTTTTCCCACATTTTTCCTTTTTTTTTTTTTTTCCAAAAACCACCATTACTTCCTCATTTAACAACCGATTTTCACCATTGAGCCCTTGTTTTCTTCGTTTTGGCTTTGAGCTTCACATGCAATATGTCTTTTTTTTATGTTTTTTGGTATTAATCACATGTTTAACCCAATTTTTTTGAACATCTCAAAAAAAGATCGCCGAAAATTCTATATATTTATAAATAGCGTCGAAACTATTACTCCTAGAATATTGCATTGTTTAAAAGATCGGTGTTAAATTTAATTTTGTTTCATTTGATGACAAAATATTTGAAATTAGATCACACGCGTTGGATATATTTTATTTTAAGTAAATGTGTTTTTTTTTCATTTAAAAAAAATAATTAACTTTTATCCATATCTCGAAAACTGTTCTACTTGAATTTTTTTACGGCTTTTCTATATTCTGCATAAAATTTCGCATTAGAAATGATGATCAGCTTACCGAGTTCATAAATGCTGTAAACTAGTGTAATTGGACATATAAGAAATAATAATTATTGAAATGTATAAATATCCTATTAGGTAAAAATCATAACATTATTTTTATGAAGTTTGTCAGAAGTAGATAATTTATCATCTCCATGCGAAGCGCTGGGAGTGGGCGGTAATTTATTGCTAGATTTATTTTTATGTTAATACATAAATCACGAAAACACAAGCAATGATTAAAATGGTAATGATGATGGTAAAGATGAATGGTAATGATAATGAATAAACAATGTCACATAAGATAATATATACAGTGAAGGGATATTATAATACGAACTGAAAATTTCATGTGTGCCAACTGCTGTTTTATTGCAATTGTAGACAAACTTGTACATCTAGAAAATTTAGACATTGTATGACAGCCATGAGAAAAAAAATGAATTTAAAATTTAAAATTATTTTACAATACCTGATGACCCGGAAGACCTTAACCCTTATGTGATCGACAGGGTACCTGCTTTCATAGCTTATTTTAAATCAGGAAGCTGAAATTCAGTGAAATCTTAGTAACAGTTGAAAGGCAACTTTTTGCATAAAAACATTTCGAATAGTAGAAAGGGGGGCCGAAGCGGGGGACTTCGATTTTTTTACCCCTTAAGTGATCAACAGGGTACACGGGTACCCACCAAATTCAAATGATTATAACTCTGGCAATTATTGGCTGAATTTAATTCTTTTGGCACCTTTGGATTCAAAAACTCATTCGCCTTAGGAACATTATCAGCAATGATCACTTGAATTCATCTGGTTCCATAAAATCCAGGTTTCCAGGGCTATGTTCCGGTACGGAGACACAATGTAGGAACATCTACTGAATTTCTAGAAATGGATGTCAAAATCTTTGGAACAATTCCTAAAAACTATTTGTATTCTATTATGGGCCGTATGCCAACTTGATCCTGGTAGGACCATTCTGTAACAGGTTCCCGTGGGGACTCGAGTGGCCATGAACATATTTAGAAGGAAACCCTGGCAATATGGGTATCAAAATTCATAAAATTTCTCCAGTAGGATATTTCTCAATGTTTCGTGGCCATATGATGATTTGTCTTCGGACCTGTCAAACCGAAACAGGTTTCCGTGGGTCCTTGAGTGGCCATGAACATTTTCCGTAGAAACCCCTGGCAATATGGGTATCAAAATTCATGAAATTTCGTCAGTAAGATATTCTTCGACGTTAAGTGGCCATCTGATAATTTGTCCTCGGACCTGTCTTTCCGAAACAGGTTCCTGTAGGACCTCAAGTGGCCATGAACATTTTCGGTAGAAAACCCCTGGCAATATGGGTATCAAAATTCATGAAATTTCGTCAGTAGGATATATCTTAAGGTTTAGTGCCCATCTGATGATTTGTCCTCAGACTTGTCTTTCCGAAACAGGTTCCCGTGGGGGCTGGAGTGGCCATGCACATTTTCAGACGGAAACTCTGGCAACGTGTGTATCAAAATTCATGAAGCATCTTCAGTAGGGAATTTCTCAACGTTTTGTGGCTAGTTTTGTTCATGGCCACTAGAGGTTTCACAGGAACCTGTTCCGAGATGACCGTTGCAAGGACAAATTATCTGATGCCACTAGAGGTCCCACGGGAATCTGTTCCGGAAAGACAGGTCAGAGGATAAATCATCAGATGGCTACAAACCGTTGAGAAATAGCCTACTGGCGAAATTTTATGAATTTTGAAACACATATTGCCAAGGTTTTCTACTGAAAATGTTCATGGCCACTAAAGGCCCCACGGGAACAAAACTCGAGGCCCCACGGGACCCTGTTCCGGAAGAACAGGTCCGAGGACAAATCATCCGATGGCCACTAAACGTTGAGAAATATCCTACTGAAGAAATTTCATGTATTTTGGTACCCATATTGCCAGGGTTTTCTCCTGAAAATATTCATGACCACACGAGGCCCCAGGGGAATCTGTTCCAGAAAGACAGGTCCGAGGACAAATCATCGGATAGCCACAAAACGTTGAGAAATTGCCTATTGGCGAAATTTCATGAATTTAGATACCCATAATGCCAGGGTTTCCTTTTAATTATGTTCATGGCCACTCTAGGCCCCACGAGAACCTGTTACAGAATGGCCGTTGCAGAAACAAGTCGGCATATGGCCCACAATGGAATAAAAATAGTTTCTAGGAATTATTCCAAAGATTTTGACATCCATTCCCGGAAATTCAATAGATGTTTCCAAATATTATCTCCGTACCGAACCACTGCCCTGGTTAACCGGATTTACGGGAACCAGATGAATTCAAATGGTCATAGCTGATAATTTCCTTAAAACGAATGTGTTTCTCAAACTAACGGTGCCAAAAGAATTAAAATCGGTTAATAATAGCCAGAGTAATAATCATTTGAAGTTGGTGGGTACCCGGTTACCCTGTCGATCACTTAAAGGTGTTTTTTTTTTTGTCGAACACGTAAGGGTAAAATACATCATGCAAAAGACAGTACATCACAAATCTCGATAACCTGAAACCAATTTATAACGGCAATAATATACTATTATATCATAACAAAAAAAATAAATAAAAATTGTATTTTGCATAATGTCCTTCCATGTTATTAGGGTGGTCAAAGGCAAGGATGATCCAACAGCGCGCTGCAACTACGAACCTAATGTGAATATTAAAATTCTCAATGTGACCTCCAGGCACACGATCCTCTGTAGCAGGTGGAAAAACTACTTGATGTGATATTACCACAATGGAGGACAAATCATCGGATAGCCACAAAACGTTGAGAAATTGCCTATTGGCGAAATTTCATGAATTTAGATACCCATAATGCCAGGGTTTCCTTTTAATTATGTTCATGGCCACTCTAGGCCCTACGGGAACCTGTTACAGAATGGCCGTTGCAGAAACAAGTCGGCATATGGCCCACAATGGAATAAAAATAGTTTCTAGGAATTATTCCAAAGATTTTGACATCCATTCCCGGAAATTCAATAGATGTTTCCAAATATTATCTCCGTACCGAACCACTGCCCTGGTTAACCGGATTTACGGGAACCAGATGAATTCAAATGGTCATAGCTGATAATTTCCTTAAAACGAATGTGTTTCTCAAACTAACGGTGCCAAAAGAATTAAAATCGGTTAATAATAGCCAGAGTAATAATCATTTGAAGTTGGTGGGTACCCGGTTACCCTGTCGATCACTTAAAGGTGTTTTTTTTTTGTCGAACACGTAAGGGTAAAATACATCATGCAAAAGACAGTACATCATGAATCTCGATAACCTGAAACCAATTTATAACGGCAATAATATACTATTATATCATAACAAAAAAAAAAAAAAAAATTTAATTCTTATGGGGGGGAAGAAGGAAAACCCACCCAAAAAAGAAAAAAAAAAAAAAAAAAGCCCGACCCCCCCCCGGCCCCTGGGGGAAAAAACCGTTATGGGAGATAACCCCACAAGGAGAGAGTTTTAGCTTCGGGTCTTGACCAAGAATCCCTATGAGCCCTTGCGGCCGTCAGCCGGCCGTTCGCGCAGGGGTCTGCACGGGGGGCTAGGCACCAACCCCCCCGCGGGTATCGGTTTCCCCACTTCATGTTACGGCTCGATAGAGTCTACTCAGAGCAGGGCTTGGAAATCATTCATGGCACTACTGAACAATAGTGTGTCAGACTGCCACCCGTTCGTGAACATAGAATCGCAAATTCGTTCAGATTCAGTAACCGTAACAGAACCTGAATATTCGGTGGTTGTTGCACTATCCGAATGCTCGAAGCGATGATCCATACTTGTCCATTGTACACACTGATCGATGATGATCGCTGAGCACCGGCTTCAATGATTACACACAGCTTTGAATCGCCCGTGCCTTTGTTCTTCCAAGAGGGGAACAGAGCACACAACGGAGCAAGCAAAGAACGAGGCACAATTTACGACCGATGCGGCATATTGAGATTAATTTATGGTTAAAATATATATTTTTTTGAGAGTGTTTTTGGGATTTTCTTGTAGGATTGAAGCCAAGTAAGTAACGTTTTTAGCGAACAGGGGATTATGAAAAGTGTAGTAAGCAATACCAAATAATAAAAACTAAAATACGTGTCAAGGGAGAAGGGAGGTTTTTCAGCATTTCCTAAAGTTGTTGTGATGTGATGTGCTATTGAATTATGAGACTATTCTACAATGATCAAAAAATGATTTATCTCATTGGATGAATTGATGTATCATCACTTGTATCTATTTTACTATACATATTACTGTAGCATATTTTGACCATCTTTAGTGCCATCGTGCGGCGAATAAGGGAGAGATGTAAGGAATATGAGACAAATTCCCCATACATAATATCATGATACAGAGTGCGGCAGAACGATAGTATGTCCTGTCCTAGTAATAAATCAAAAATCGCGAGTACAGGACGGTTGAAAAATTTCTCGATCGGTGATATTTCCGCAGCTTACAGTACAATAATTTTAAAATGAACACATATTGGTTGTAGGCAGAAATACACCTGACAAACATTTAGTCATTAACAAATAATGTACTACAAGTTTAAGTACCATCAATGCCCATAAATACGCAACAGTCCCATTATCATAGGGAATAACGCAATTTTGTTAGTTTATGCTTTTGTGGGTAGTTAAGGATACATTTCGATGATATTTCTTATTTTTTTAGAAGCGTAGAAGTGTATGCTTTTTTATTGCGTATTCAGTAAAATCCTATATTAATTTTGAATAGACTTAAGTACATTAAATACAGTAGTCGAATTACCATTTGGATGAGAAAATCTTCAACAGTAATTCAGTGGAGTTTATTAGTTACTTGTTTTATTTACTTTTACGTGGTTCAACTAACGGACTGCTTTAGTGAAGTCTCAAAATAGATAAATAAATATCTATAACAACCATAGTCAGCCTGACATAAGAAAAGGCCTTAACAAGTTCTATGAAGACGTTGCTGAGGAGGATTTGCGGTAATTAATAATATCGTTCTTCACAGGCAAGTTCGCCTTTCCATTATGCCTCATTTTTTTTTTCATTCTATTTCATATATACTGGAAAATCAAAAACAGATTCAATGGGTCAAAATAATGTTAATCAACTTGTTGACTATATAACATATCTGATTACCAACTTTAATTTTTGTTGCAATGCATACCAAACGAAATTTTATAGAATGGAAATTGTTGTTTAAATTTTCACATACATTACATTAAATTAATCAATCACATCCAATAATATCAGTATCGTACAAATTTTACTTTCAGTAGTAATTAAAATACGTTTAGGTACTTTTAAGTTCTTTAAATACTCTTCAAATAATATCTAATACTTTGAGCACAAACTTAATACGTCTGAGTACAGAAAGTTTTTCTAAAATATTATTGAGTGCTTTGAATAATCTCAGAATTACTTTTGAGTACTAGGAATATTTTACTAGTTCTTCTAAATCTTTGTTTAGTACCAAGAAGTCCAAACATAGTTCGAGTACAACGCTCTACATACAGTGCTCTGCATGCTCCTCGCATTTCTCCGCACTTTGAAACAAGTTTTCTTTCAAATTGAGGACTTCAATTTCAATATCCCACAAATGATGCTCTTACGACCGCTACGGAAATTGTGAGAATCGTAAAATCTAACACACAAAATCTGTTCGGTAAAATTTCAAACTGCTGAAAAGTTAACTTAAACTTAAAAATAAATTAAAATCAAACTTAAAAATAATTCTTAAATTAATTAACATTAACATAAGGTCTTCCAAAATGTACACTGCATGCTTCATTCCAACATAATAGATAGAAAAATCTAACATTTTAAAATCTTCCTTACATTTCATGTGCTGATGATTCAAAGTTTACTGACTTTTTCAGCTGTTTGAAAACTCAGTACAAATTTACCGCCCTCGGTAAAAAAAACTAAGTGTGTACAGCAGAACTGAATTCAAAGATGCATTCAAGCCAAACCAACAAAAGTATCCCCCGGTACCGAACGCTACCAGATGGAGTCCTTTCATGCAGCTTTTGCTGGATTGAACAACTGGCAAACAACTTTTCGGTTCTATGTAACATTATTTTATAATCTAAATTTTAATATTAAAGAGTGTAATTGAAAGGAATAAAAAAGACAAAGTAGCGAAATATCGTCAGATGGGCCGTAATTACGAAAAACAGGATCGCCCTTAGGTCGTGTGCCTTTAATTTCCCTATCGGTGCAAAAACGGACGGTCTTGCCGTCTTCGGTCGATTAAGTCTGAACTACTAATGCGGTCCATCCCAATCTTGTGTCGACTCGGCTCGCCAACCAACTGTAGCACGAGAATCACTGGACTTCGACGACAGGAGTGCTATGAAAGCCGAACGTCTAGTTAAATAATTTGAATTTTTTAGCGGCCACCTAGAATCCACGTAACCCAAATAAGTCAAATATTTTAATGTCTCATATAAACCATATACTGCTGTTAAATAAGTTACCTGCCTAGCCCCTTCCAAACGATGATGTGACCTATTAACCTCGAGTTAACACGAGTAATCGGCACCCCACTTTTACTAAAATCAATTATAAAACATTGTTAATAACAATATTGAATATCGGCTCCGCAAAGTGTTACACACGCCTGAGCCTAACAAATAAACGAACTGATTAAAAAAAACATTTACTGCTATGCTGCAAAAAAAATAAAGTTATTTTACAACGCACATTTCCAATAATCTGCACTAAACTGTTTTTTTTTTTATGAGTTATATTCGCCGGCTGTAACAACTGGTGAACCATCATATTCAGAATCAGCAACGTACACAGAATGTGAATGGATCAGTTTTTGTATACAAAATGAAACTAGTGGGCCCCGACTCATGCATAATCGTTGTGTACGCTGAGCCATACTTTTATCGTCTCCTTTTGTGTCGTGATCCGTATCGTTCGGTGAAGCGCATTTGCCAGTGTAGGAAATGACGCCTGTATGTTCGCAAGGCAAACGCAGCATGCGATCTATTCAGTGACACCCAAAATCGGAAAGCCCTGACTCAGAGCGAGAAATGAACCACCGACACCGGTGCTCGTGTATTTTCCTTGACACTGGTGGTTTGAACTTCGGCAAGCACGGGAAGCCAACTATTTCAATTTCGGAAAACACCGGAGCCGAGCGACTTCAATTTACGGAAAACATTTCGAGGGCTCTCCTGTCGCATGGACTTACTTGTGGTACTGGTTTTTCTGTTTTGTAATTTTCTTTGCCCCTTAAAATCGGATGATGGCAATATACAATATGCATTGCGACATATAAACTAAAACAATACTTTAATAATATCCGCTAATAAACTGCTCATAAATGTACTAGGATATAATCCAAATATTGTTTAATATTTTCTTTTATTATATATTTAAGTGACCAAACATGTTATATTACTGTAACTATTCGGTCTTTTCGTGATTGACGTCAGATAAATAAATAAATATATACTGACGGCGCTTTTACTCCAACTGATCCTACGTTGTGATTTTCGGTAGCTCACTCCGGAAGGTCTCCCATTTCATGCGAATGTGGTGCGGTACAGGTTCGTCCCAATCACAGGAGAGAGACCACAATTCTTGCATCAGAATCTTCGCAGTGACAACGACAGGTGCAATCAGGCCAAGTGGATCAAAAAGCCTAGCGAGAGGATGGAACGCTTAGTTGGATGGTCATCACGTTGCTGTATCTGAGAATCAAAACGAAGTTGATCAAGTTCTGGTTCCCAACATATTCCCAGCGCTTTAATGTATTCGTTTGGACAAAATTGCAGACTGGAATGCGTTCCAATCAGGTTTTCATCAAGACCTTGAAGAACTTCGAGACGGTTTGAAGTCCACTTCCTTAGAACGAAGCCACCCTTTTCGAGTAACTCAGATAGCTCCTCCCGATGTTGAATAGCATCCTCCACGAAATTCGCTCCACCGATGAAGTCGTCAACGTAGAAATTCTTCCGTAAAGCAGGACCACCCAACGGATACGCGTCACCTTCGTCAGCTGCGAGTTGCTGGAGGGTTCTTGTAGCCAGAAAAGATGATGGTGCTAAGCCGTACGTCACTGTCAGCAGCTCATACGTCTGGATGGTTGCGTCCTTCGAAAATCGGAACAGAATTCGAAGCAGAGCTAAGTCTTCCTTGTGGTGTAGCAGCTGCCTGTACATCTTCACAATGTTCGCGACGACGGCCACGGGGTAGGTTCGAAACCGAAGGATAATAGCGATGAGATCATCTTGGACTACTGGTCCCACACAGAGTACTTCATTGAGGGAGAAGCCGTTGGAAGTACGAATCGAACCGTCGAAAACCACTCTAACCTTGGTGGTCGTACTTCCCTCCTTTATCACTGGATGGTGGGGCAGATAGTAAGTGTGGGAGTGATTTCCGTCGTCCTTCTCGACCAGTCGCATATGGCCAAAGGAGAGGTACTCCTTCATGAAGCTGTGGTATGCTTCCTTCAATTTTTGATCCCGATCGAGTCGCCACTTAAGCTGATCGAAGCGTCGAAGCGCACTGGTTTTGGATTCGCCTAGTATAGCATCAAAATCAGCCTTCCGTGGTAAACGTACAATGTACCGACCTGTATTATCCCGAGATGTCGTTGATTGAAAGAAATCCTCGCAGTGGCGCTCCTCAACAGAGTACTTGTTGTCGACAGTCAGTTCTTCTATCTTCCAGAATCGTTCCATGCTCTCTTCGAGGGTTAACATGGACACAGCTACAACGCTAGCAGTGGCGACTTGCCGTTGAGTGGAGTCAGAGGTGCATGCTGATCCTGTAACGACCCATCCAAATACACTGTCCACCAGAATCGGAAGATTGTCGGCCAACTGAAGACGAGCGGTGCTTAGAAAGAACGAATGAAAGTGTTTAGCGCCCAAAACCATGATCTTCCCAGGCCTTTAGCGTATCGTCGGGAAGCTTTGTGCACATGAGATGTTCCAGTAGGCTACTCCAAGAATCTGTCGGTTCTCCAAGCTGCCCTAGTATCTTTGCGTGTCGCTGAAATTCATCCACCAGTGCGTGCAATGATGCAGCTGTTTCCTTTTTCGCCGATTGTATGTCAAAAAGAGCCTGAAGATGTCGTTTTTTCAAAAGGTAGTCGTTAACGTACCTGCCAACCAACGTTTGCCATGCTAGATCGTAATTCGCAGAACTGATCACGATGGATTCTATCAGCTGCGCCGCCTCACCCTTCAGAGCTGCCCTCAGATAGTGGAATTTCTGAATCGCCGACACTTCCGAATTTGAATGGATTAAAGCGAGGAACGTATCGTGAAACCCTAGCCACTGCATGTAATTTCCGTTAAACTCCGGAAGTGAAATTGTGGGAAGCTTTAACCCAGCAAGAGCGGTAGATTGCGAAGACGATTCAGGGATGCGAGCTTGTTGATTAACAACAGGAAGTTTGGCGATTAAATCGGCCTTTATTTGAAAGAGACTTGGCTCAAAGTCGGCGCCCACGCCAGCATTTAACCGTATACCTTCCTCCGTTCCTTCAATGTCTTCAAGCTGTCACTGCACCTCCTCCAGTGTCTTCCACATGGTATCCAGGTACAGCAGTCGAATGGGCACCTGACCCCGATCTCGTTGTTCGTCGTAGGTGGACAGGAACGCCTCTGCCCGATCCAATGCGGCTAGCATCGTTGTCCTTCGAGATAGCAGGATCCCTTTCTGCTGCTCTAGCGACATGATGTTGAGCAAACAACGGCTTCAAAGCTCGATGAATAGCGAATGTAGTCTGTCGAACAAAAAGACCACGGTAGACCCGGAGAGTATATCGTTAAAAACTTGGAATGGTACTCACCAGTTCCAAGGCAGGTTCAATGCCTTGTATTTGATCAAAAAACAGCAGCCTGGAATGCTTCAAATCACCGTCCGTGCTTGCCAACGCCGGTGGTGTAGAAAATCCACAAAATACCGCAAAACTAGCAGTTGAATGATGGAAGCTGCGATGATGGTCGAAAGATCCGGATGATCCTAGGCGTGCGACTACGGCACAAAAGAACAATGCCGGAATGGCAACACAATTGGTGAATAGGGGCCACCGCCAAGCTACAATGGCGGAATGGCGTAGCTATTGTACCCCTACAGTAGCGTTGAATTGCTGAATAGCGGTTTTGAAAAGACAGTTTTCACAATTCCTTTTATCCTGGTCACGGCACCAAATTTATGATGGCGCTTTTACTCCAACTGATCCTACGTTGTGATTTGTTTTATCAACTCAAAGAACTATAGGCACAACCGTCTGTAACAAACGAGATTAAACTGAGGACTGACTTTATTTTTGGCTGATTATATACATATAAATTATTCTGATGGCACGGTCGGGTATGCTGTCTCGCCAGCCGAACGAACGCGGCTGCCAGAACGATGACAAAATCTCGTCTATCATGCGCCCGCCAGCACCAACTATAGGTAGTGAGAAGGTTACTCTCACTCCGTGCTGCCAAAACCATAGTTGCTACAACATATACATAAATAAGAAACCTAGTAGATGAGACGAAGTTGCATCCACGAATAGACCAAAAAATGGCGTTTAAAGACCGACATTACATCCATATCCCTCGAAACTTCGCATCTCAATAACTTTATTTAACATATATGGCTTCGAGACCACACAGAATGCCGACACTCAATTATATTCTTAAAAACTAAGTTAGTTTATAGTTGTCAACTCTAAGGGTAAATGTCGTTACAATAACGGAAACGGTCGTCAACAATAAGGGAAATGGTCCAGGAATGGTTTGTGGTTATCCGGGTTATTTCATTTTGCTTTTCCATGGAATTGCAGTTACACAATGTTGTGAGCTCCTGGTTGCTTTTTAACTGGGCTCTCGCTAACTGTGCTTAGACGCTGTTCTGAAGTTACTCATGTTTGAGTCAAAAATCACTCAATCTGGTCAAAAGAGCACTTACCCAGAAGTGGGTCAACATAACTTTACTCAAATTTGAGTAAACGTGTTTGTGGGGGGAGTCTGGGTAAAGTTTACTCAGATGTTAACAGCTGTTGAATGGGTAAATTTTACCCATTTTGATTGAAAGGAATATGGTAGTTTGTGTAAATGTCTTATTGATTTAATTTTTGAGGATAAGAATGTGATGACAATATGGTAAAAACAGTTTTGCATTTATTTAATCAACTGAGTAAACTAAACATAACGTAATTTCAATTTTTTCTGCTTCAATAGCTTATTTAAAACATCTAAATTTAAAACTCAAACATAAAGTAATTTCAATTTTTTCTGCTTCAATAGCTTATTTAAAACTTCTAGCAAACATCGTTCATTCACTTCCGGGAAACTCCTTCAAATTAGATCCAGCAAATGATCTTTAAATGCATGTATTAATCCAAATTCCTGGATTTCAAAATCCCGGGATGCGGCGCAGTATGCTGGAATAATGTAAAATTAATTCACTGAATGGAAAATAAGAAACAGATAAAAAACCACTCAACAAGAAGTAGCTGATACTTTTCGACACCCAGATAGTTTTCAATGGTGTGTATACGCTAATTAGCTTGCATCTCAGCCGTGTGTGTGTGTGTGTGTGTGTGTGTGTGTGTGTGTGTGTGTGTGTGTGTGTGTGTGTGTGTGTGTGTGTGTGTGTGTGTGAGAGAGAGAGAGAGAGAGAGTGTGAGTGTGTGTTAGTGTGTGTGTGTGTTTTTTTTTGTTTTTTTTAATTGGTGGTAAAGCTTTTACGCCGACCCACCTCACGTTCGGTACCCCGACTCCAGCTACTGAATTCGTTCATCGTGTGTCAGAGTGAGGGACTCTGAACAGAGAAGATGAATCTGAACCCTTCTCCACTAAACTCCACCAAGAGTCTGACGTTGCCTGTATCCCCCGGATTCCACTGGAAGTGACTACTTCGGGAGGAGGCTGTGCTCATGCACTTCTCTTGTTGCCAGGCCTAGCTAGTCGCGCTAGTTCGCTGATCTCATCACCTTAAAACTTCTGCTGCTGCGCACTCTGGTTGTAGATGTACTATTTTTCTTGTTGACCAGTTGGATGCCGAGGTCGGTCTAGCGATTCCGGTTCGAGGATGACTTCCGGTTCACTGGCGCCGCGACGACGCTGAACTGGTGGTTTGTCACAATCGGTGCTACTCGGCATGCTCCCTGACGGTGGAGATAGCCTACGCCGGCGGAGAGTTCCCCGACGAAAGAATATCTCCCGAAACCGTTAACGAACGCGATTTGCTTGCTTCAATGTTGTCCGGTAGTGTCTAGGTCGGTCCTGCGGTTCTGGTTGGAGGACGACTTCCAGTCCACAGGCGCCCCAACGACCAATTACCGGTGCTGCTTCATCTACTCAGACTAGTCCCCGGCAGTGGACCTAGCCTACTCCGACGGAGAATTTCCCGACGACGAAAGTTCTCCCGAAACCGTTTTCTAGATGCTGATACGTGACGCTCGGTCTAGTCTCCGGCGGTGGATCTAGCCTACTCTGGTCGCACCCGATGGTGCACTTTTACTTCTCTCATACACATGCTGAGTACCCAGGTCGGTCATCGACTCAAAACCTGCACTGCTACGTCACTTGTCGCTACTCCTCTCGCCAACTTCGTTGCAATGCAGACATAATCTGAACGACTACTCTGTTCATTGCGTCCCATTTTTCTTTGTCAGCACACATTTTTTGAACAAATGTTGTCCACGTATACGTCGTCACCGACGATGAATCTCATGCTGTTTTGCACGTTCTCGAACCACGGACATTCGAAGACAACGTGCTCAGGCGTTTCCTCTGCATAACCACTCGCGGTGCAGGACGGCGATCTCACGTGGCCAAACCTGTTCAGATACTTCTTGAAACAGCCATGACCGGACAGAAACTGCGTCATGTGGAAATTTACATCACCGTGTGGTCTGTTCACCCACCTCGACAGGCATGGAATTAGCCGGTGTGTCCATCCGCCGTTATCAGCGTTGTCCCACTGCTGCTGCCACTTTCTTAAGTTGTTAGCTCGGGCAGTTCTTCGGATACCTCTTGTGCCTCGGTCTCTATAGCTCTCATTATCTTCTTCTAGTAGAAGATTTATGGGGATCGTTCCAGCTATCACGTAGACTGCCTCTGACGAGATAGTTCGATACGCACTAGCCACCCGCATGGCCATCAGCCTAAAGTGCCGTCACCCATACCCCTTCTTTTTGCTGCTGATTGCTGAGTTGTTGGGCATGATCCGAGATAGTGCCGAGATTATCTTTGTGGCCCTTTCACATGCGTAGTCTACGTGACTTTTAAAGTTTAGCCGATCATCTATCGTTACTCCCAGGTGTCTGACTTCTCGCTTAGAGTCTCAAGACTCCGTCATACATAGCATTCCAAAGGGTCGGACCAAGGATGGAACCCTGTGGGACGCCCGCTGTGACAGCTGCACATCTTTTTCGGGTGTCCGTTTCGTATATCAGTGTCCTGTTCTGAAAGTAGCTCCTCAGGACCCTGAAACACTTCCCTGAACTTTAGCTAGTAACTCACGTCACGGTTTAATCACAGCGGAATCATGTACGGCGGACACATATGCGGCGGACTTAAGACTTAGCCGTAAGTGGTATCTGAGCACCAATTTCTTGGGTCAGAGCACTTAGGCTACAAGGAGATTTCAGTGTGGGGTGTCGTTAGAGCCCAGTGAAATGCTAGTCCGATACTTGATACAAGACTGCCTTTATTCAATGTTATCCTCGTTCTTTTATAAGCGATTTGTGATGATCTATGCATCTTCACAAATCGACCCTTTTTCTATAGTCAATTCATGCGTAAAAGAGATGGATAGAAACGCCTAGAACGGCGGTGACAATATTTCGGCAATAATAAGTTTGGGTTCAGTACGTTGCATTGTTTTGGAAATATGAGCCTTAGCCCAACGGCGAGCGAACGACCGATGATGGGTAAAAAGTAGTATCAGCATGTGGTGCGCCGATGCACTCGTAGCGTCCATGCTTACTCGACCTTGTTCCCTTGTTGGTTCTAGGTTGGTGGCTCATTCGGATCTTAGGCAATTTAATTTGCATTTTTAATTGCTTACGCTTTAGGGTAAGTAGCGTTCTGTACAGCACACCTTCCCCCTTTTGAATGATGTAATGGAATTTTAATGTAATGAAATCATTCACTCTTATACCTGTCCCAGAGGTTTTTACAATATTTATGTTTTGCTGTTGTGTGATTTGAATACAATTTTGGTTGGTTTTTTCTTCACTATTTTATATAAACTAGATCTAACCGAATTTTGCAGCGTAAAGCTGGGAACTTTCACCTACCTCATCTTGTTTTACTATTTATTGATTTTTATTATTTTTGTGAGGTTAGGCTCGGTGGGTCGCTTATTTAACTAAAACTATTCAATTTTTCTTCTTTGTTTTTCATGCTTTTATAAGTCTGTTTTTGTGTACAATTATTGATTTTCCAGAAGTTGTATGTTTAATTTCACAATTTGGTTCTAAAATTGATGTAATTTGATATGGACCTATGTAGTAAGAATCTAATTTCTTTCTGTTTTCGTTTTTCAGGTATGCAGGAGTAGTGTTGTAAGAAAATTCATAATATTATTTTCCAATCATCCCAATCAGTTTGATGTTCATCGATAAAAGATCTCAGGTATTCATTAAGACACCTGTGATTTCTTTCAAGCGAACCAATAGATTGTGGACGATATGGTGTTGAGAAGGTTTGTTTTATTTGGAGTAGTTTACATATCTGTTCAAGAACTTCGTTATTATACTCAGTTCCTTGATCAGATCGCATTTCTAAAAAGTATCCATAAGTCAAAATAAAATTTTCAACTAATGCTCTTGCAATAGTGTTTGCTTCTTTGTTCTGTATCGGGATTATGGTAATATATTTCGTAAGGTCGCACTGGATAGTAATACAGTAGCGATTTTTTCTATTCGTTCGTGGTAGGGGTCCAACAGTATCAATGGATATTATCTCAAATGCTTTAGATGGTGTTGTTGTAATTACCATTGGTTCTTTCGTATGTTTGATAATCTTATTTCTTTTGCACAATTCGCAGGCCTGGACAAAATGAGCAATAGAATTTCTCATATCATGCCATTTATATTTCTCTCGTAGTCTTAGGTACAAGCGATGTTGACCTACATGACCACCGATAGGTGTATTATGGTGGTTATTTAGTATTGTTTGTATGTCATTCATGTTATTTATAAAGATTGGTTCCTTATAAATGATAATTTGTAATGTTTTCAATACCTTATTAGTAATTACTTTAAATAAATTTATTGGTACCATTTTGAATATACCGTCATTCGTAGATATTGCTAATTTATTTGCACTCAATGTCTTTGCAATTTTTTTCAATTTCTGGAAGAGCAAACTCTAGTGCTTGACTTCCACTTCTAACGTCTTGATGCACTTGTGCGACAAGCCTTTTTTTATTTTTCTTCAATATCATGAACTTTATAACATTGTCTATCATGGCTGTCGACAGTTTCATTAATTTCTTTGCTTCAGTAGGATTTTCAGTTTCATATGATGAGAGGTGATCAATCTCTTCTTCATGTGCTTTTTGATTTTGCTCTTTTTCTTTTGGTACTTGCGCGTTATTACGGGTCATTGACCTTGTGTTAACTACTAATACGTTCATATTTTTTAACTTATCAGATGTAGTAGTGATGCGCGATAGTGCGTCAGCTGCTACATTTTCCTTACCTTTAATATATACAACGTCAAAATCGAACTCTTCAAGATCGATGAGTACTCTAGTTAAGTTAGAGGTTGGGTTTTTCATCCCAAAAAGATATACAACTGGTCTGTGATCGGTTCTTACAATGAATCTTCTACCACACAGATAAGGCTTAAAATAATGTATTGCCCAATGTACAGCAGTTAATTCCTTGAGTATAGTCGGTTTATTTTTCTCTGCTGAATTGAAAGATTTACTTGCAAATGCAACAGGTCTATCTCCGTTTTCGGTGACTTGTGACAAGACAGCTCCACACCCAATATCTGAAGCGTCTGTTGTCAAAATAAATTTGTTAGAAAAATCGGGGTATTGCAATATTTCAGGTGACATTAAACTATGCCTTAATGTATCGAATGCGTTTTGGCATTCAGATGTCCAAGTGAAAATAACGTTTTTCTTTAAAAGTTGATTTAGTGGATGAGCAATACTTGCAAAGTTTTGTACGAATTTTCGGTAGTAGTTACAAAAAGCTACAAACCTACGTACATCATCAGCATTTTTGGGGATCGGATAATTTTTTATTGTCTCAAATTTAGAGTCATCGGGTAGTATCCCTTTATCTGCGATCTTGTGTCCAAGATATGTTACTTCAGTTCTGAAAAATTTACATTTATCCAAATTGAGTTTCAAGTTGTATTGTCTCAAACGATCAAATACTGCTGGTCAATTTTTCAAATGATGTTGTAAAGAACATCCTATTACGACTATATCGTCAATTTAAATGAATGCTCTTTCAGGAGTTAATCCTGCCTTTGCAATGGCTATCATTCTTTGAAAGCTATTTGGACTAATATTTAGTCCAAATGGCAATCTTTGGAATGATAGTGTCCAGAGTTTGTTGAGAATGCGGTAAATTTTCGCGAATCCTCTTCCAATGGAATTTGATGAGAACCTGACATCAAGTCCAATGTACTAAAATATTTGGCTCTACCAAGCTGATCCAAAATACTATCAATTCTTGGTAGTGGGAATTTGTCTGGAAGAATTTTTTTGTTTAGTTGGCGAAAATCAATTACTAAACGCCATTTTTTTTCTGAGTTTCCCGATTTTTTCGGTACTAAGAGTATTGGTGAATTATATGACGAAACAGAGGGTTCAATAATTTCCTCTTTTAACATGTGTTGAACTTGGTTTTCTATCTCTTCGCTTTGCGAATGTATAGTTTTATAATTTGGGATATACACAGGAACCTTGTCATTTAAATTTATGTTCTGTGTATAAAAGCTATTTGTAGTTAGACTTTCACCAGGTAGGCTTAAAATATCTTCATAATTGGATATTAATTTTTCAAGTTCTTTTTTGGCATATTTTGGAATGTGGTTTGTTTCTATCTTGGTTAGCAATTCCTTTTGTCTATTTGATTTATTCTGAGAGTGTTTGGTTGAAAATATATGGAAATTTTGAAGTGGTTCCAAAATTGGTCTAAAATTGGAATAAGCTATGTAAACTGCATTATTAGCAGTATTAATGAATTTGAATATTGGTGCTTTTGCTGATATGATGGTTTGTCCACAAAAAACTCCGGGTTGAATTTCTTGTGAATGTACTACCATATCCTGTTTTAAATTTAAATTTGGTACATAACGTGTGACTTCGTGTCGAGATGGTAAAAATATGTTTCCTTGGAAATTGTCTTCTATGGGTATTGCTTTGTTTTGTTGATTTATTTAATAAAGGGCGATACGGTCAAAATTTGGTCAATATCAACTTGACGTATTTCTTTCAATTTTGCATTTAAAAAACCTGAACACCCCTCATTTTGAAGGTGTGTGTGTGTAGAATGTTGCTCCTATTTTGATTTTGGAATTCACTCTTCAGTTGTCAAAATGCCGTCCAAGCAAGAAGAGCAGCGTATCAAAATTTTGCTCGCGCATCGCGAAAATCCGAGCTACTCGCACGCAAAGTTGGCAAAATCGCTAAAAGTTGCCAAATCAACCGTTACAAATGTAATTAAAGTGTTTGGGGAACGTTTGTCGACAGCCAGGAAGTCTGGATCGGGGGGAAATCGAAAACCGGAAGCCGCTGAGCCGACAAAGAGAGTTGCCGGTAGTTCCAAGCGAAACCCTAACCTATCTCTCCGAGATGCCGCAAATAAGCTGGGTGTATCGTCTACAACCGTGCATCGAGCCAAAAAACGAGCCGGACTATCGACTTACAAGAAGGTAGTGACTCCAAATCGCGATGATAAACAAAATACGACGTCCAAAGCGCGATCCCGGAGGCTGTACATGACGATGCTGACGAAGTTTGACTGCGTGGTAATGGACGACGAAACCTACGTCAAAGCCGACTACAAGCAGCTTCCGGGACAGGAGTTTTATACGGCAAAAGGAAGGGGAAAGGTAGCAGATATTTTCAAGCACACGAAACTGTCAAAGTTCGCAAAGAAATATCTGGTTTGGCAAGCCATCTGTACCTGTGGCTTGAAAAGCAGCATTTTCATAGCTTCCGGGACTGCCAACCAAGAAATTTACGTGAAAGAGTGTTTGAATAAACGTCTGCTGCCTTTCCTGAAGAAACACGGTTGTTCCGTACTGTTTTGGCCGGATTTGGCATCTTGCCATTACGGTAAAAAGGCCATGGAGTGGTACGCCGCCAACAACGTGCAGGTGGTTCCCAAGGACAAGAACCCTCCCAACACGCCAGAGCTCCGCCCAATTGAGAAATACTGGGCTATTGTCAAGCGGAACCTAAAGAAGACCAAAAAAACTGCTAAGGACGAGCAGCAGTTCAAGGCAAACTGGCTTTCTGCGGCGAAGAAGGTGGACAAGGTGGCTGTACAAAATCTGATGGCAGGGGTCAAGCGTAAGGCCCGGCAATTCGGATTTGGAAAAGCGGAAGCCTAACTGAATATTTTTCCTGAATTTTATACTAATTGAACTTGAAAAAGAAATTTAATTTGATTTTTTAAATAAACGATTTCACCGATTTACACGCGTTTTCCCTTGACCAAATTTTGACCGTATCACCCTTTATATATAGTGTCCATGGTTGTCTGTCCGTAACGCTCAAGGTTGCTAAACAAGGGTGGGAAGATGGTAACACCAAGGTGTATATAAAAGGTGGGCACTTATATAAGACTGTATAGAAGAAGAAGAAGAGTAAGAAGAAGAAGAAGAATAACGTCTCGAACGGAAAACAGAATGTTCTGGAAAAAAGGATTGATCTGGAAGGGAAAAGAATGTTCTGGAAGGAGGAAGGAAGAAGAAAAAAGAATGTTCTGGAAGGAAAAAAGAATGTTCTGGAAGAAAGAAGAATGTTCTGGAAAAAAGAATGATCTGGAAGTAAATAGAATGTTCTGGAAGAAAAAAAAAATATTCTGGAAGGAAGAAGAATGTTCTGGAAAGAAAAAGAATGTTCTGGAAGGAAGGAGAATGTTCTGGAAAAAGGAATGTTCTGGAAGGAAAAAAAATGTTCTGGAAGGGAAAAGAATGTTCTGGAAAAAGAATGTTCTAAGGAAAAGAATTTTCTGGAAGAAAAAAAAAATTGCTGGAAGGAAAAAGAATGTTCTGGAAGGAAAAAGAATGTTCTGGAAGAAAGACATCGCTTGAAGTCGAAAATTCGACGACATTCTAGAATCTCCGAATATGCAGTATATAAGGGCGCACTTTAAGCGGTCCTGTTGATTAGTTCGATATCAACTGGCAAAGGTTGAAAGTCTGATAGTAATCAAGCAGAAGAAAGTAACAGTGCAAGTGAAAATCAGTGTTTTACAGTTTTCGATATTAACCACGGTGTTGCTGGAAAGCCATAAGGAAATTTTACCTATCTAACGAAGCTGTCTGTGTAAAGATACAAGTGGTGTAAAGGTAAAGTGTTGCAAAGATACTGTGACTTATCTTGCGTGGGAACAAAAAACTCAGAATAGTGATTGACTTAAGAAATAGTGAAACATTGAATTGTATGCAAACACAATAATATAACGATCGACATAATTATTTGCATTTTAAATCTATCATTGAATGCTTTCTATTACTCTCAGAAAATTTTACAATCAACCATGGAGTCTCCATATTCAAGAAAAAAAACGCTTGAATAGGGAGCGGCCACAAAGGTTCCGTGCACACCATGACCAGGAAAAAATTCGGCAATCCTATCGGGCGTCAAAAATAGCTCAACGTTTGCGAAAAACTCCAGAACAAGCACAGATAGTGCGAAAAAAAGATGCAGTGGCTCATTCTGTGCGTCGTTCGAAGGAGACCACGGAGCAGTTACAGAATCATCGCCAAAGGCAAATGGATCAACGGCGATCATTAGTGCAAGTGGAAGCCAATTGTTCTGATGAAGTTATGGTACGTCGGCATGATTGTGGCCCAATGATCTGCATATGTCAGTTCTGTGGCTCAAAGAACTTCTAAAAAGAGCTACCTGCTGACAAAAAGTTCAAATCCTGCTGCCACAAAGGAAAAGTAAAGCTACCAAAACCTGTGGATTTGTACATCATTGAAAGCAGTAAAGTGCATTTATAAATACGATTATAAAGGATTTGACTGTGCAAACATTGTTGTTGGCGGTGGAGATAATCAGACGATGATACACGACGAAATTGCTACTTTCATCAATGCGCGGTACGTGAGCGCGCCGGAGGCAATGTGGTGGTTGTTGGAATTTCCTATGCATGACCGGTCACATGCGGTTATTCGCCTGCCAGTTCATCTGCCCAACCAACAGCAAATTATATTTGAGGCGGGGCATGAACAAGAAGCTCTCGATCAAGCAGCGATCCGAAGCACAGAACTTCAAGCTTGGTTCAAGCTGAATCAAGAAGATCCATGTGCTAATCAGTATCTGTACACGGAGATTGCACATCATTATGTATTCCAGCGTGCTACATGGGTTCGACGACAACGTGGAACAAAGATTGTGGCAAGGATGTATACCGTCGGATTGCAAGATATTGAGCGCTTCTGTCTACGATTACTGCTTCTTCACGTGCCTGGTGCTACAAGTTTTGAGTACCTCCGAACCATAAATGGAGTCGAGTATCACACTTTCAAGGAAGCAGCATTTCATTTGAACCTTCTATCGTCAGACGAATTTATAGTCTATCGTCAGACTATAAATCTTGCTCTTAACGATCTCAAGGATGTCTTAAGTCAGCACGGATTTAGTTGTTCCTCTTTTGGATTGCCAGAACCTACCGTTAATATTTCAAGCGTCGAGTGTATCAATACAGAGCAAGAATCCATTGAAGCAGAGCACAACATTTCCACGTTGAATGTTCATCAGCTAGATGCGTTCAGAAAAATAATGAAAAGTATAGATGACGGTGGAAGCCACAAGCTGTTCTACCTAAACGGACAGGGAGGTTCCGGTAAGACATACTTATACAACGCGTTAATCAGCTTCTTAAGAAGTCGTGGACAAACTGTACTTACCTGTGCCACTACAGGAATAGCAGCAACCCTCATCAAAGGAGGTCAAACAATTCATTGAGGTTTCAAACTACCAGTGCCTATTACGGAGACGTCTGTGTCGAAGATTCTCCAAAACTCTAAAGAAGCCGAGGACATTAGAAAGGCAGTCCTCATCATAATGGATGAAATAACAATGCTTTCAAAGCACGGACTTCGGTGTATCGATTTGGTCTTACGTGATCTGATGGCCTGCAGCGTTCCATTTGGAGGAAAGGTAACAATAATTTTTATAATTGATTTAATAAAGCTTTTTCATAAACCTTTTTTTATCATACAGGTGATAGTCATTGGAGGAGATTGGCGACAGACTCTTCCGGTCGTTCCAAATGGTGCACGCGCAGATAAATTTGAAATATGTCTCACGTCTAGCCCATTATGGTCCTGTTTTGAGATGCTATCTTTGGTATCCAATATGCAAAATGAAGGTGACGCTGATTTCAATCAATGGCTTTTGGACATAGGAATCGGGAATGTACCACAAATTGAAGGGATCCCACATGATGCGGTGCAGATTCCATCAAATATGATTGAACAAGGCAGTTTGATTGAAAAAGTATTTGAAACAAATATCCACCGCTTAACATCAATGGATTTGTCCAAACGTGTGATTTTGGCGCCTACAAATAAGGATATTCTTCAAATCAACCGAGCTATAATTGATCAGCAGTAGGGAGCTGCTAAAGTTTATTACAGCATGTAAATGCATACCCTGTAGAGTACCTATACACCCTAAATCCTTCCGGAGTTCCATCTCACGTTTTGTGTTTGAAGCTTGGAGCAATCGTAATGCTGCTACGTAACCTAAACCCTAAAAAAGGTTTATGCAATGGGACACGAATGGTAGTCAAAGCCCTTCATGAATCTTTCATCACGTGTGAGATCATATCTGAATCTCACAGAGGTGATGTAGTGTGTGTCCCACGAATCAACTTTGCTCCAAGCGATTCAAATTATCCATTCATCCTTAAGAGACGCCAATTTCCGGTTATTCCAGCATTTGCTATGACAATTAACAAAGCGCAGGGAGAAACGTTTGAGCGTGTGGGTTTTTTACTGAATAGCCCAGTTTTTTCTCATGGACAGTTGTATGTGGCACTTTCATGCTCAAAAAATCCCGAATTCATCAAAATTTGTATCTCATTCCGCATCGAACGCTGAAGAGCTTCGGTTTAGTTTTTTTCGCACTCCGCATTACCTCTTTTGCATTTTTTTTTTTTCAACCCGCTATCATTCACGCGGTGATTAAAAGTAGTGCACTGTTTAAACCACCGATATCCAGCCGAGCGTTCCATTAGGGAAGCAGACATTCCCGGCCGAGCCCGACGGATGATCTGTCCAGCCTGTACCATCGTCAAACACCCGAGGGGAAAAAGTGTAACCCCATAAGCACCATCGCAGCAAGGAAGGTCATCGCTCCATCCACTGCCGGTCAGCAAGCGGTGCTTTGTTTGCGAACAACAGCAGAAGCTGCCATACCGGCAAACGGCAAGTAGCACATTTGTTTTTTGTTTCGTCATCTGCTAGTGTGTTGTGTATCTCTCTCCCATATAGTAAATCGTTCTGCATAGGGTGGTCCAAAAAAATCATCTGATTTTTATTAATTTATTAATTTTTTTTTTCTGTTCGCTGAATTTGTTCTTGCATGGATGATTCTACGGGGGGCGACTTGCCTCCCAAAGATGTTTTTAGGGCGCGCTGTTATCAGCCGTCTTCTGCCTCTCCTTGGGTTGTCTACTTTCGGCAGAAAGTGAAAGCCCTAGATTTTTTGGGCATTAAAAGAAATTTGACGCGTCGTTATCCGGGGACCGAATTTCATCAGGTCAACCGAAACAAACTGCGTGTTACTGCACCTACGTATAAAATTGCAAATGAAATTGCCAGTGACGCAGGTTATAATGTCGAGTACTACGTCTACATCCCATCTCGAGATGTGGAGATAGACGGTGTGGTTTCTGCAGCGAGCCTGACGTGTGAAGACGTTATGGAAGGTAAGGGGCGACTTCCAGATTCCGCTTCGTCTACCATTGAGATTCTGGAATGCAAAAAATTGCATGCAGGATCAATGGTAGATGGAAAAAAGACGTATTCACCGTCGGACTCGCTACAAGTGACCTTCGCCGGATCAATTCTCCCAAAATTTGTTGAAATTGATAAAGTTTTTTTCCCAGTGCGCCTTTTTGTACCAAGGGTATTTAATTGTACCAAGTGCAAACAGTTGGGTCATACGGCTACTTTTTGCGACAACAAGCCCCGTTGTGGCAAATGCGGCCAAAGGCATCTAGAGGATGCTTGCCAACAGGAAGCAACAAAGTGTGCTTACTGTGGCAAAGAGCCTCTCCACGATTTGCAGAACTGCCCCGTGTACAAGAAGCGCACTGGTAACGTGAGACGTTCCATACAAGAACGCTCCAAGCAGACGTATGCAGACATGTTAAAGTCGCAAAACGGAGCGTCTGCATCGTCTGTATCAGCCGCTCAAAATGAAAATCCTTTTTTGATTTTGTCTTCCGATGAACTGGACTCTGACGAAGCCGATGAGAGTGGATTTCCGGAGGTACACGCCCCCGGTAAAAGAAAGCCTACTAGTTCTCCGGGTGTGC
Organism: Aedes koreicus; assembly: GCA_024533555.2. Lineage (NCBI taxonomy): Eukaryota > Metazoa > Arthropoda > Insecta > Diptera > Culicidae > Aedes > Aedes koreicus. Next base: position 137,980 of record JAHHFK020000990.1, on the reverse strand, counting down.
GCCGGAAACAAATAAAACCTACTCTCAAAAGCTTGCAAAAAATTGGAGGTAGAGGGGGTCAATTTAAAAAACCGAATAAACCGGTAATAGCTGATGCATCCGTTCCTAGCTGTAGCTATACCAACCCGCCGCTACCTAATAACAGTAACCGTAAGAGGTTACCAAACACTACGTCTTCTCGCAATTCTAAGAATATCCCGTCCAAGCGAGGTAAGATTAATTTTAGGGACATTGTGGATAACATTTTAAATGCTCTTGGCCTTTCGGATGCTTCACCGCTCCGAGGAATTATTGACCTGCTTATTCCTATAGTTGGAAACTACTTCAAGCAATTGACTGTATCATGGCCCCTTATTGGTGAATTCATATCTTTCGATGAATAATTCGTCGAGTGAGGATCAAGATATGATCACGGTATTACAATGGAACTGTCGTAGTCTAATACCTAAATTAGACTCGTTCAAGTATTTGATTCACAATTCTGATTGTGATATATTTGCTCTCTGTGAAACATGGCTTTCATCCGAAGATGAATTAAACTTCCACGATTTTAACATTATTCGCCTGGACCGAGATGATTCATATGGTGGCGTACTTCTGGGGATCAAAAAGTGCTACCCCTTCTATAAAATCTCACTCCCAATAATCTCAGGCATTGAAATCGTCGCTTGCCAAATAAATGTAAAGAATAAAGATCTTTGCATAGCTTCCGTCTATGTCCCTCCGAGGGCATCAATAAACCGCCGTCAACTTTGGAGTTCAATTACATTACTTCCATCTCCAGTTCTTATTTTGGGCGATCTGAACTCCCACGGTACTTCTTGGGGCGAACAATACGATGACAATAGAGCGGGTATTTTCTATGACTTATGCGACGATTTCAACTTGACCATCTTGAACACTGGGGAAGCGACACGAATAGCAAAACCTCCTGCCAGGGAGAGTCGACTTGACATATCTTTGTGCTCTAATTCACTATCATTAGATTGTCTGTGGAAGGTAATCAATGATCCCCATGGTAGTGATCACTTACCAATAATTATCTCAATCACAAATAGTTTTCACAAAACAGACCAGCCAATCCATGTTCCTTATGACCTCACGAGGCATATCGATTGGCAACATTTTGCATCGGCGGTAACCCTTGGTATTGATTCTACCGATCCTCTTCCACCATTAGAAGAGTATCGTTTCCTTTCCGACCTGATGTACAAAAGTGCATTAGAAGCTCAGAAACGACGTGTTCCAAGTGCATCCCTCAAAAGAAGACCCGCCACCCCTGGATGGGATGACGAATGCACTAAGTTGTATCTTGAGAAATCCGATGCGTTTAAAGATTATCGTAGACATGAAACATGCGAGCTTTTTGACAAGTACCTCAAGCTTGAAAAAAAGCTTAAAAACTTACTCAAAGCAAAGAAACGCAATTACTGGCGTTCGTTTGTAGAGGGACTATCTAGAGAAACCTCGATGACAACGCTTTGGAGAAAGGCTCGTTACATGCGAAACCGCTCATCCTCCAATGAGAGTGAAGAATACTCCATGCAATGGATATTCGACTTCGCTAAAAAGGTTTGTCCAGACTCTGTCCCAACACAACCGAATTTACGGGATACTACCCGAAATAACGGTTCTCTGGCCGAACCATTCACAATGTTGGAATTTTCAATGGCACTTCTTTCATCGAATAACTCTGCTCCGGGAAGCGATATGATTAAATTCAACCTTCTAAAAAATCTTCCTGATATCGCTAAAAGACGATTACTTAACCTGTATAACACTCTCATGGAATTAAATATAGTTCCACCCGCATGGAGGCAGGTTAAAGTAATAGCTATTCAAAAGCCTGGGAAACCAGCGTCTGATTACAATTCTTACCGTCCGATCTCTATGCTATCATGTTTAAGGAAATTGTTAGAAAAAATGATCCTATCAAGACTTGACCGTTGGGTTGAATCAAACAACCTGCTATCAAATACGCAATTTGGTTTCCGAAAGAGCAAAGGAACAAACGATTGTTTAGCGTTGCTTTCATCTGATATACAACTGGCCTTTGCACACAAGGAGCAATTGGCTTCAGTATTTCTGGATATTAAGGGCGCATTTGATTCAGTTTCCATAGATATACTGGCAGATAGTCTGCACAGTAGTGGTTTACCAGGAATTTTAAATAACTTTTTGTATAATTTACTGTCAGAAAAACAAATGACCTTTAATCTAGGTCAACTGACAACTTCCAGAATTAGCTACATGGGCTTACCCCAAGGCTCATGTTTAAGTCCCTTGCTTTATAATTTTTATGTTAAAGATATTGATAACTGCTTGGAAAATAGATGCACGCTAAGACAACTTGCAGACGACGCTGTGATCTCCTTTAGAGGTCCACGTGCAGAAATCTTGCAAAGACCATTGCAAAATTCCCTAGATAATCTGTCCATCTGGGCCAGAAATTTGGGGATCGAGTTTTCACCGCATAAAACCGAATTGGTAGTGTTTACTAGAAAGCGGTTCCCAGCCCAACTGCGTCTCAAGCTGTTGGGAAGAGACATTACCCAATCTTTGACCTTCAAATACCTTGGAGTCATGTTTGATTCAAAATGCACTTGGAGTAATCACTTTGCGTATTTAAAACAGAAATGTCAACAAAGGATCAATTTTCTAAGATCAATATCCGGGACATGTTGGGGTGCTCACCCGGAAGACCTTATTAAACTCTATAAAACAACTATTCTTTCAGTTCTCGAATATGGCTCTTTTTGTTTCCTCTCGGCAAGAAATAGCCACCTCATCAAATTGGAACGCATTCAATATCGTTGTCTACGTATTGCCCTTGGCTGTATGCATTCAACGCATAATATGAGCCTGGAGGTTCTGGCAGGAGTAAAACCCTTACAGTACCGCTTCTGGGAGCTCTCATCTAGAATACTGATCAAGTGTGGAATCAGTAACAACCTTGTGATTGAAAACTTCGAAGAAATGCTCGAATTGAGTACCCAGTCAAGATTCTTACGAATCTATATTAACTATATGTCATCCGATATTAGTCTTCCATGCTATAACCCTCCTAGTGTACGCTTTCCTTATCACAGTTCCTCCATTGATTATGATCTCTCCATGAAACAGGCTATTCAAGGAGTTCCAGATCAACTTCGACCTATTTTAATTCCCCATATTTTTATCGAAAAGTACCAACATGTCAGTTGCAATAGAAGAATTTTCACTGATGGGTCACGCATTGATGGATCCACTGGTTTCGGTGTTTACAATGAATACTCATCTGCCTTCCGGAAACTTCAGGAACCTTGTTCCGTATATGTTGCTGAGCTGGCAGCAATCAATTTCGCATTGGGGATAATTTCCGACATGCCCATAGACCATTATTTCATCTTCTCGGATAGTCTCAGTTCTATTGAGGCCCTCCAGTCGATGAAAACAGTTAAGCACTCATCTTACTTTCTTTCAAAAATAAGGGAGCAGATGTGTGCGTTGGTCGAAAGATCATTTAGAATTACCTTTGCATGGGTCCCCTCACATTGCTCAATTCCAGGCAATGAGAAGGCGGACTCTCTAGCAAAGGTGGGCGCACAAGAAGGCGAGATTTTTGAAAGAAGAATTTCACATGATGAATTTTTCCCATTAGTACGTCAGAGTTCTCTTCAAAGTTGGCAAAACGATTGGACAAGTAATTCTCTTGGGCGGTGGTTACATTCCATTATTCCAAATGTTTCGTCGAGATCGTGGTTCAAAGGTCTGGATGTAAGTCGCGGTTTCATTCGTGTGATGTCAAGACTTATGTCCAACCACTACTCGCTAGACGCACATCTCTACAGAATTAACCTCGTCGATAGCAATGTATGTAGGTGCGGAACCGGTTATGATGACATCGATCACGCAGTTTGGCATTGCCCGGGTAATGATGCCTCCAGAGCACGACTATTGGATACCCTTGTGGCCCGAGGTAGACAACCCTTCCGCGAAGTAAGAGATGTTTTGGGAATGCGTGATCTCCCCTACATGCAAGCGATTTACGAATTCCTTTGTTTGTCTGATCTAAGAGTGTAATGTCCCCTGCCATCCAGTCTAGTAAATTCCTTGCCATTGTGTCCCAGTTATACTATCCTTTTGTTTCCGTGCTACTTGTACCTGCCCAGCAAGCAGTGGTCACCCATCTGCGGCTTAGTTCCTGAAAGGGACTACAGGGACCGTGGATTTGGTAGATGTTGCAACCATGAGCAGCAAATAATACCTTCAATAAGTTACCTGCCTAGCCCCTTCCAAACGATAATGTGACCCATTAACCTCGAGCTAGCCACGAGTAATTGGCACCCCATTTTACAAAAATTGAAAAATTATACATTGTAAATAACAATATTGAAAATCGGCTCCGTAAAGTGTTACACACGCCTGAGCCTAACAAATAAACGAACTGATTAAAAAGAAAAAGAAAAAAGGTATACTGTCTACTATAATTTTAGCGTAAGTACTCCCTATGGAATGTATTCCATCGTTTCCTATTCCAGATAGGGTAACGGGATGTAATGTTAGCCTAGCTCCTTCATTCGGCCTATGTACCAAATATGTTATTAATTCATCCATAATCAACAAAATCATGTTGCTATCGGGATTACCGATTAATTCCAAAGCAATTGAGACGTCATTAATAAATTTATTGTTATTCACATTCGTGCAATGTTCGATTTCCTTACCTTTTAAGATACCATGACTTCGCTGGTTAAGTTGAACAGATTATCTGCATGATCTTCGAATGGTTTAAATTTGGCTAAATTGAACCGATTAACCGACTAATGCAGCCTAGATGTACAAAAAATAGTCACACGTTATTAACTAACTGTTCACATCAATGAAATAACAATAATTGAACAAGAAAACCTTAGACCCAATGTTAGGGACATATTATTTTCTATGTACCTAACTATGGCCTGTTAGATTAATAACGTAGTAAAAATTTTGTTATTGGTAAAATTTTCAATGCAAATGTATGAGTTTGCGTTTGTATATTTTTCAAAGGAACAAAATCTGTGTAGAGTAAATTATAATGTTTTCATTATAGAATGACCGGTAAATCATATGTGAAAATCACTGAAATGTTTCAAAGTAATTTTAGTTAAGTTTGTTTGTGAAATAATGTGTTAGGTAGGACGAATGTAGCTGGCAATGCCTTTAATCAGAAAATCAGTTAAAAAAAACATACGAAGAATGCATTTAATAGTAAATCTCTCGAATGGGACGAAGTTGCAGCATGAATAGACCCAATTTGGTGTCTATGGACCGACATTACATCCATATCCCTCGAATCTTTCTGACTAAATAAAATTAGTTGTATAACTTTTTGTGATACATACTACCAACCGTCTTATTTAACGTACATAAGCAAGCGTAAATCTAGTTCAATATTGCTCACAGCTACCATACTTTATGAGTTATTATAAAAACGTAATCGATCGTTGCATATTAGGCTGCGTTAAGGGACACATACCCTATATAACATTTCTCATCCGGGTAGTAAATTTGTGTATTTTTAACTTTCTGATTTTTAATAATAGAAATATCAGATCCTGTGTCTACTATGAAAGAACACTGGGTATCCGATAAATCTACGTTCAAAATTACATAATTCGATATGGATGCCTTCATGGTGCACGTTGACCATACTGCATGCTCAAAAAATTACCGTTAGTTTGTACTTGGTTTTTTGGTTGTTGTTGAGTTTGCTGTACCAGATGTGGTACTACTTGCTGTGGAAATTGTAAATTATTTTGTTGAGGCATTGGATGCATGTAATACATGGAAGGATAAGACGGTTGACCTGTGAAGGTTTGATTTTGTCCCTGATAGCTACCTCGCCCTCGACCCCAATTTCCTATTTGACGATTATTTTGAAATTGGTTCTGGTCATGCCTATAATTTGAAAATCTAGGTCTGTTAGTGTTTTGTGCGAAATTTCTTCCTCGTGAGGGATTAGATATTCCACCACGTCCACGACCACGGTAGTTTTGGTTTCTTCGGGCCATGAAAACGTTTGCTTGACTTGTTTGTTGTGTCTTTTTTTTGTCGTTCGATTCGTTTTCTTGTAATTTTTGAATAGCAGTAATTTTTGAATAGTAGTAAATGTTCCTGCTTTCAAAATGATTTTAGTCTCATTATTGTTTACTCTACTGATCAAAGCTTCAACTCCACTTTTGGTAGCCATCTGATTAGCTTTGTCAGTTGGTATTTTCTCGTCCATGTACATAACAGCTAGCCGTTGAGTAAGTTTTTCTACTTGCTCGCAAAACTCGTCGAGTGACCCTTTTTGCTTCAGAGCACTGAGTTTTGCCTTTAGGTTATCAGAGTTAGTTTTGGGAGAACATTGTTTTTTTTAATTTAATTAGGATTTGATTTAAATTTTCTGCTCCGATAATTGCTTGACGGGCAGTACCCGTTAATCTAGTTTTTACAAATTTTAGGACTGTTTCCACAGCTGCTGCTTTCTGGACAGCAGTGGCTCCATCAAAGTCTCCATCGACTGTGTTTTTAAATAAATCTACTGCATGCATTTAAATTTTCAGGGTTTCCATCGAACACTTGAATTAGTGCCGTCCCTAATTTAATGTCTACTTTAGCCATTTTGTCCTTATATATTTTATTTTTTTTAAGTTTGTTTACAAATTGTAATACACACACAGTTGTAAATAAAGTATTTTTCATTAATATAATTGGTTTTTCTACTTTGAGTTTATTAGTAATTATATTTTTGATTTCATTATACATATTTCTTGCTAATTTAACTAAGTATGTATGTTGAGGAGTTGTGAATTTATCTTCTTCTTCTACCAGTACACATTCGATTTCAGTGTAAATTTCCGTTGCTAGATTAAGTTTAGCTTTAAGAGTATCTTGCTTATAATTTCGATTTGCTCCTGTTTTATGAGTTTTTAAAATGTGAGCTAAATTTCTTATATCTTCCTCTGCTTTATCAGAAATTAGGTCTCATTATTTTCAAAAGATAAATATTCTTGGATTCCTTATCGATAGTATTTTCTTTGTTTTTAATTCTGAAATTGGTGTATATGATTTTGCTGTTTTTATAAAACATTTTAATTTTGACTCACCCTTTTCAATAGACGATGGCTATCACTCGTCCTCCTACATTGCTTTGTTCCACCTGTTGATGTGTCAGTAGTCCTCTGTGGGTTGAGACGATTATGGTCCCAGCGATCGTTGGCAGAAATCTCGTCGCGAACTGCAGGGCATCTTTTGCTTTAACCAATACTCGCTCCACAAGCTCGATGTTATTGATCCCAATTGTGACATGTGCATCTCACATGTTAACAAATCCCATGACCAAATCTTTAAGGACCACACTAGTGGCACCCCGTTGAGAAAACAACCAAACAATTTACAAAGCCATCGAACTGCGTTATGCAACGAATGCACATGAGCTCATAAAGCAGCTCGATGACTTAAAGTCTGACCTGGCAATACATGTGCTAGAATCATATTTCATTCAACGACGCGCAAACAGCGTGTTGTCGTCAAGCGCACTTGGCTTGGCGCAATTAGCCTTCTCCATAATTCTCTGTCTGACCTCTCTCATTTTCGATACCGATCACCGATTGGTGAACAAATACATAAGAATACATAAGTGCTTTCAAGTGCCTCCAAGTGTCTCAAGTTTGTGTCGGAATAACTTCGTTAAGAATTAAATAAAGACGGTTCTAGTTTCTTCTAAGTGACTAGTTCGTATTTCGAAGATTATCACAGCCGTTAATCGAATTAAAGTTACATGGCGGCACGTGACTTTGTGACTTAGTAAACTTGTGAAGAATTAAGATAAAAGTGAGTATGAATAGTGTGATCGTGTTCATGCTGTTTGTACTGCTGATATTAACCGCAGAAATTTTAATCAAACAGTTTTACAGTTACTGTGAACAACTAAGAGCATCGAGCGAAACTGCCAAGTATGCCATTCTTTAGTGTGGTTAGCTAGAGATTGTTTTAATGTACTAAAAGTGAAAACAACATGGAAACCACGGAATCTAAGGAAACTCAGAACACGGGTGACCCACAGGTGCAAATTTTAAATAGGCTCGATGTACATGAGGAGCTACACGAGCAACACGAAATGAAAATTAATATAGTAATTGCGATAGTGGCAGTGCATTTATTCCTGACGTTGTACCGTATGTACAAGGCCTAGACAGAGTGTAAACATGATTAACAATTAATAGACAAACATTAAGTGCAGTGAAAGTTAAATTAATGAACGAGGGAGCAGTTAACAGTGACTAGTGCAGTTACTAGTAGTTCGTGCAACAAATGAGCGTTGAGGGGTGCCTCCGCCGTCCCAATATCGACAGTGAAAAAAAAAATCACCCAAACGGGCGTTGAGGAGTGCGCCTCCGCCCCAGCACAACGAGCCTTGATACATCAACAGTGGGAAGAACACCTATCCAGAACGAGCGTTGAGGAGAACGCCTCCGCCGTTACCAGATAGCAGCCAGCAGACTGGGTGAGTCAAAAGATAGTGCGAATGACTAAGTGCTACGGAAATGAAAATATTTTAACCATTTTTGCATAGCTGTCATTTTAATGTGTTGAGGAGAAATTACTAAGTGCTACGAACAAATAATGATCATTTTGCATAGAAGTAACATTAATGTTAGAATTCGAGTTAATGAGCTACAGCTATCAAAAGCTAAAGGCTCTGCACTGTAATATTAAAAAATCAATAAACAATATAAATACAAACAAAACATTAAAAGCAAAACTTAACGAATGTATTTGCCTCTATCAAAATATTGAAGATTACCTCCAAAATAATTATAAGCAATTAGGGGAGCAAAAATTTTCGGAAATCAGTAAAAACTCCCGACAGTGGAAATACGAAATTCATGAAATTATAAAAGGGAAAATTTCGGAAAACGAAATTCGATTAGTCAAAAATTGTACACTACGCATCGAAACTGTTGCATACATTTTCATTTTCTACAACAAGTTAAAGAAAAAAGTTAAATAAAAAAATACAAACATGGTTCCCCCACCAAAAGTAGACTTAAAATTAAGCACTTCCCTTGTGCAAATCTATGATGGCACGGCGGAACATTTAACTACTTTTCTGGACGCAGTGAGATTGTTTCACTCAAATGTAGAGGAAACATTTGAGGGGGCAACCGAAGCACAGAAAAATGCTTCCGAAGCTACGGTAGTGCGGTTCGCGAAAACACGTTTGACCGGCAAAGCTCGCCAAGCCGTGAGCGAAAATCAAACATTAGAGGAAACTTTGGACGCAGTAAAAAAGCACTGCGTGTCAAAAATAACAGCAGAAAACCTTTTAGCTAAACTTGCTGCAATCAAGCAAAAGGACGAGGTGACTGATTTTTGTGAACAGGTCGATAAAATTACCGCCCAGCTAAAATATGTTTATTTGAGTGACAACATACCTGAAGCCACAGCACACAAAATGGCCACAAAACACGGCATAGAAGCCCTCATCAAGGGCACTAAGAACAATGAAGCACGGATTGTTCTTAAAGCAGGTAGTTTTTCCCACATTAACGATGCAATTCAGAAATTGCAAGAAAACTTGCAGTCAAATCAAAGTTCTGGAGAGACAGTTCAAGATGTTAATCGAATAATGTGGACATCAAGGAATGGAACTCGAGGTCGTGGCCGTGGTTATCAAACACAAAATAATCGTGGCAGATTCCAACCTCGATTGTTATTGAAATTTCCATGGTTGTGCTGATAGAAATTGCCATTATAGCAATTTCTATCAGCACAACCATGGAAATTTCAATAACAATCGTGGAAATTCCCGCCAGACCAGGGGTTATCAACGATATCCACATCAAAAAGGAGGCTGGTCCAGTCGTGGAAATTCATTCCCAAATCGTGGAAATTTTTTCCCAAACCATGGAATGTTCATCGCCCAGGGTCCAAATCAAGAAAACCACCAACAACTGCTAAATTTCCCACAACAGATACCCAACCCGTACAACCCGTAAACTACCAGCAACTACCACACCCTTTAGGGGTACAATCAACACAGCAAAACCCTTTAGGGGTACCGTTCGGGCAGCATACGCCATAAATGTATCTGCCTCGAATTTCGTTTGTTTTAACATTTATGCGTCAGAAACACCGTGTATCTTTATGGTGGACAGTGGATCTGATATATCAGTCTTAAAAGCAAACAAAGTTAAACCTACCCAAATTTATCAGCCTACAAACAAATGTAGCGTAACCGGCATAGGGAATGGCACAACTTCCACTCTATGTAGGTGACACCTTGGTTAGAATAAAAATTTCTAATCAAATTTTAGTGCTAAATTTTCACATCGTAGACAAAAAATTTCCTATCCCCACGGATGGAATTCTCGGAAGAGACTTCCTTGCAGGATGGAAATGCAATGTTGATTATAATACCTGGATATTATCAATCAGAACATCGGAAAATACTCTTGAAATTCCTATAACTAACCACTTGAAAGGTAAATATTTTATTCCACCACGATGCGAAGTTCTAAAACGATTGAATTTGAGTGATATTGAAGATAGTGTTACCATTGCGCAGGAAATTCAACATGGAGTTTTCTGTGCCAACGGCATCATCAGTAAAAAATATCCTTACGTTAAAATCATGAACACATTAAATGAAACTGTACATATTTCCAAACATTTTGTACCGAAATTAGAACCCATTTCAAATTACGAAATATTCAGCTTGAGTAAATCTCCAAGCAGCACTTCCAGGAAGCAAACATTATTAAACGAGTTGAAATTAAATATAACTGATACAAAAATAAAAAGCAAGCTTGAAAACCTGTTTGAAGAATTCAATGACGTTTTTGCATTGACCGACGATGCACTGACAGAAAATAATTTTTACAAGCAAACAATTCATTTAAATGATCCGAGTCCTACTTATATTAAAAACTATAGGATTCCTGAAGCGCAAAAGCATGAGATGGATATCCAAATCCAGGAAAATAAAATAATTCAAAACTCAATTTCCCCGTATAATAGCCCCATACTTCTAGTACCGAAGAAATCTGCTTCTGGCGATAAAACTTGGCGTTTAGTAGTGGATTTCCGCCAATTGAATAAGAAAATTAGCCCAGATAAGTTTCCATTGCTATGAATAGATGAAATTTTAGACCAGTTAGGACGAGCAAAGTATTTCACGACGCTCGACCTCAAGTCTGGATTTCATCAAATTCCGTTAAGTGAAGAAAGCAAAAAATATACAGCTTTCTCTTCGAGTTCAGGACACTATGAATTTTACAGATTGCCATTTGGGTTGAATATTAAATAGCTTTCAAAGGATGATCACAATTGCATTAAGCGGTCTTCCTCCTGAAGCTGCCTTCTTATATATCGATGACATTATTGTCATCGGGTGCTCTATAAACCACCATATTTCCAACCTTAGAGAAGTTTTCCAACGTTTGAGGAAATACAATCTCAAACTAAACCCCTCCAAGTGCAATTTCTTCAAAGCAGATGTTACCTATTTAGGGCAGCATATATCCGCAAGTGGAATACAACCTGATAAAAAAAAAATGCAGTCACACAGACTTCGCTTTCATCCCACACTCACTCAATGTGCTTGTACCTTTTCAGTGGGATGATGCTTGTCAAGAAGCATTTGATTCACTTAAACGGTCCTTACTGTCGGCAAATATTCTCAAATTTCCCGATTTTAGAAAAGAATTTATCTTGACCAAAGACGCCTCAAAAGTAGCCTGTGGAGCAGTCCTTGCACAGGTACATGATGGTGTTGAAATGCCAATTTCATTTGCCAGCAAAGCCTTTACCAAAGGTGAGTCTAACAAATCAGTAATCGAACAAGAGTTGACCGCAATACATTGGGCGGTGCAACATTTCCGACCATACCTCTACGGTCGTAAATTTAAAATAAGAACAGACCATAGACCTCTAGTTTATTTATTCTCAATGAAAGAACCTTCGTCCAAGCTCACTCGAATGGGGGTGGACTTGGAAGAATTTTATTACATAGTGGAATACATAAAAGGGAAGTCAAATGTCATATCAGATGCATTCTCAAGAATTAGTGTTAGTTCCGAATCACTCAAACAAATATATGTCCGATCCATGAATAAACGGCAGAACAATTCTACTCATTCTAACGTTCAGTCACGAAGGCCTGATCAACTTTTTGTGTACGAAGCAGTTAGTAATGAGGAAACATTTTCTTTGCCGAAACTAAGTTTTGTAAATATTATCGATAAATCATTAGATATAGTCATTTTTAACAAAAACTATACTAAAGGAACAACCCTCGGGTTGAAAATTCAAACATCTAAGCAAAATAAAATTAATATACAAACTATTCAAAAATGTTTTACGGAAATCGACAAAAGGGACCCAGAACGAATTTCAAATAATAGAAACAATCGATGCATGTTAGCTATTGCAATGAGTGATCTTATATTCGAATACATTGACATTCAAAAATTTAAACAAATTGGTAATGATATTCTAAGAAATACAACCATATTATTATTAAAAAAACCTATACTCTTGACAAGTCAAGAAGAGGTAAATAATATATTAAAACAGTATCATAATTCGTCTACTGGATGACATTTAGGTATAAACTGGTTATACCGAAAGGTGAAATCCATGTATACGTGGCAGAATATGAAACAATCTATTTCAAACTATGTCAAATCTTGCGTAGAATGTAAGCTTTATAAACATTTCCCATCAATAAAAACTAAGCTAGTAATTACATCAACACCCGTTAAACCATTCGACGTTGTGTCAATAGACCCGTCGGACCATTTTCACCATTTTCACTTACCGAAAACGAAAATTCGTAATAATTGTCCCCATAACAGATAAATCATCATCTACAATAGCTAAAGCAGTTGTCCAACAATGCATTTTAAACTTCGGTCCCATGAAAAGTATAGAAACCGATCAAGGAACGGAGTATAAAGGAATGTTTGACGAAATATGTAAGCTACTAAATATCAACCATACATGTTCTACCGCATATCACCCACAGACGATAGGAGCATTGGAGAGAAACCATAGGTGTTTGAACGAATACCTACGGATTTTCTGTAATGAATCCAAATCAGATTGGGATGAATGGATACCATATTATTGCTTCTCGTCATTGCTACGCCAAACGCAGACCATGATTACACACCTTTCGAATTAGTTTTTGGAAGAAGATGTAATGACGTACAATTTTTGTCATCCGAAAAAATAAACCCTCTTTATAACCATGATTCATACAATAATGAGTTGAGATACAGATGGCAAATTACTCATACAAAAGTTTTGCAGGAAATTGTTAAAAGTAAAGCACGAAGAACAACACGATTAAACGAAAACATTAGGAATACACCAATAAATATAGGAGATTTAGTATATTTAAAATCAGAAAATAACTACAAACTAGACCAAGTACCGTCAGGCCCTTACACAATAATAAATTTAACCGATTCCAATGCAACCATACAAAACGACAAGAAAATAGTTGAAGTGCATAAGTCTTGATTACTAAAATAGATAACATTCATCAAATAAAGGTGGAAGGTAAAATTTTTGCAAAATATGTGATTTGATAAAAAGAAGAAACAAAAAGTTTATACAACCAATTTTGTGAGAGATATTTGAAAGCATTTGAAACCAATCATTTTCCTTTAAGGGGATGGTGTGACATGTGCATCTCACATGTTAACAAATCCATTGACCAAATCTTTAAGGACCACACTAGTGGCACCCCGTTGAGAAAACAACCAAACAATTTACAAAGCCATCGAACTGCGTTATGCAACGAATGCACATGAGCTCATAAAGCAGTTCGATGACTTAAAGTCTGACCTGGCAATAAATGTGCTAGAATCATATTTCATTCAACGACGCGCAAACAGCGTGTTGTCGTCAAGCGCACTTGGCTTGGCGCAATTAGCCTTCTCCATAATTCTCTGTCTGACCTCTCTCATTTTCGATACCGATCACCGATTGGTGAACAAATACATAAGAATACATAAGTGCTTTCAAGAGTCTCCAAGTGTCTCAAGTTTGTGTCGGAATAACTTCGTTAAGAATTAAATAAAGACGATTCTAGTTTGAACCTTTAAAGTGACTAGTTCGTATTTCGAAGATTATCACAGCCGTTAATCGAATTAAAGTTACACAATGTATATAATCCTCGTTGTACCTCCAGCAACCACAAGCTTTGCGTAATCTTCCTTTTCCAACACTGTTAAAAATTCTTCTACCAATTTTGATTTTGATGACTGTGTTATAAAAAATTGTTTCTTACTCCCTAGGAGTTTTTTAACAATGTTAAAGCCCATCAGTCATTTTAAAGTCTCTTTTTTTACATAAACCGTTTTCACTGCTCTTCTTATAAGTTTTTTGAGTTTTCTTCATTGAAACATTTTCACTGATCTTCTTCAAGTTTTTTTCTGTTTTTATTACTGAAACGTTTCCCAGCGTTCACGTTCTTGTGCGTAAAAGGCTTTTTTCTGGCGTTTGGTCGATCTTGGCGGTACCTTCCGAATCACTCTTTTGTTTTCCAAATTTGGCACATACGTGGGCTCGTTCATATCGTCTCATAGTTCGTCTTCCATTTTCCAACACTCGTGAAACACTTTCAGTGAACCGAAATAAAATCTTTTATGATTAATTCACTTTTTAGACTTCATTCTTAATGTAATTTACTCACACTTCATGCTGGACTTGCTGCCTTGTGCTTTTCTTTGTATATTTAGTGTGCACACGTAGGCACATATAAAGCACTACCATTACAACTAGCACTACAGAAGCGCCAGCCATGATCTTTAACTCCGTTGTGCTCACTTCATTGTGATGAATAATTGGATCACTTAGCCAACCCATGACGTAGTTTTAGTACAACTGTCACGGTCGTCATGAAACACTTCCCTGAACTCTAGCTAGTAACTCACATCACGGTTTAATCACAGCGGAATCATGCACGGCGGACACATATGCGGCGGACTTAAGACTTAGCCGTAAGTGGTGTCTGAGCACCAATTTCTTGGGTCAGAGCACTTAGGCTACAAGGAGATTTCAGTGTGGGGTGTCGTTAGAGCCCAGTGAAATGCTAGTCCGATACTCGATACAAGACTGCCTTTATTCAATGTTATCCTCGTTCTTTTATAAGCGATTTGTGATGATCTATGCATCTTCAAAAATCGACACTTTTCCTATAGTCAATTCATGCGTAAAAGAGATGGATAGAAACGCCTGGAACGGCGGTGACAATATTTCGGCAATAATAAGTTTGGGTTCAGTACGTTGCATTGTTTTGGAAATATGAGCCTTAGCCCAACGGCGAGCGAACGACCGATGATGGGTAAAAAACAGTATCAGCATGTGGCGCGCCGATGCACTCGTAGCGTCCATGCTTACTCGACCTTGTTCCCTTGTTGGTTCTAGGTTGGTGGCTCATTCGGATCTTAGGCAATTTAATTTGCATTTTTAATTGCTTACGCTTAGGGTAAGTAGTGTTGTTCTGTACAGCACAAACCTACAGAGGTACTCGTGGGCTCTTACTCTGTGCAGTGAGTCGGTGATTACAGCCCAACTAGCACTGGTGAAGGCATTTTTAACGTCCAGGGTGACCACTCCGCAGCAGCGGTTCCCTCTTCTCTTTTGCTTCTGCGCAGACTCCATAGCTTCCACGACCGTTCGGATGGCATCTACCGTGGATTTTTCTTTCCGGGAGCCGAACTGCATGTTGGACAGACCATCTAACCCTTCCGTGTATTTTGTGAGCCTGTTGAGGATTACTTTTTCAAGCACTTTGCCGACTGTATCCAACAGGCATGTTGGCCTATATGCTGAAGGATCTCCAGGAGGCTTGCCTGGCTTCGGAAATAATACCAGTTTTTGTCACTTCCAGATATCCGGGAAGTTACCATCGTCGATGCACTTTTGCAGCACGGTGCTGAACATGTCCGGATTTGTTAGGATTGCTGCTTTTAGAGCCACGTTGGGGATACCATCTGGTCCCGGGGCCTTCTTGATTTTCAAAGCTTTTGCCACCGCTGTTAGCTCTTCGTATGTTACTCAGGCTTCTTCCTCGTGGTCATCCTGGTCCTCATACCGTGTGGGCGGCCAGATAGTCGGTTCATGCTGCGGAAATAGCGCATCTTCGATGACTTTCATCTTCTTTGGGCACCTATCAGGTGGTACAGATGGACTTCTTATCTTCGCCATGGCAACTCTGTAGGCACCACCCCACGGATTTGAATTGGCGTTACGGCAAAGTTCCTCCAAGCAGTCTTTCTTACTGTGCTTGATTTCCTTGTTAAGTGCGGCTTTTGCCGCCTTATACGCTAGTTTTCGAGCTGATCTTACGGCGTCATTGTGGGCTCTCTGTATTCTCCTCCGGGCTCAGTGGCAATGTGCTCGTAGGTCGGCAATCGTCGAGTTCCACCAGTAGGCTGGACGATGACTGTGCCTTGGTTTGCCCTCTCTCGGCATGGTTGCACCGTGCGCTCGTGCTAATACCGCTATCAGTCCATCTGCACTGAGATACAGGGGATTGCGCTCGAACCTCAACGCTTCATTGAACTCTCTCTTGTCGAACTTCTATGTTTTCCACCTTCGCTCGTATGACTGATGTACACGCGCTTCCAACTGTCTATTGCTTCCGTTATTGTACCGGATTGCTTGTCTGGCGGTTCCTGAATCACCATAACTAATCCAACCGAAGCAAATAAATTTGGATGTAAGTTTACAAAATTGACGAATGTATCCACCGAGCCTAACCCCCTTTGGCCCCACGCCCGGGGGTAGGTGAAAGTTTTCAGCTTCATGCTGAGAAGTGAGATGAAATCGGATAATAATAGTAATAAAAGTGTCGAATACCGGTAGTTTTCGCATCAACGAACAGGAGGAGATTCGGAATATGGTTGAAGGCGAGTCTTACAAGTATCTTGGATTCCTGCAATTGAACGGGATTCACCATATAACGATCAAATTGGAGTTGCAGGAAAAGTTCCTGTATCGAGTCAACCGTGTTCTGAGGTGCCCCTGTTGACCTACAGCTTTGGAATGATAAAGTGGACAAAAACTGACTTGGAGGCGGTAGAATGAGCAGTACGAGTGGCATTCACTAAGCATCGGATGTATACGTTTGTGCGAGGTGATCTCTTTTCAGAGACTGAAGGCTTCATGGTAGCCATCCAAGGCCGGGTCATTGCGACGAAGAACTATCGCAGGTACATATTGCACGAAGAAGTAGAAGACCGTTGTAGAAAGTGCAACGCAGTGGGAGAGACGATCGAACATGTTGTTGCTGGCTGCCAAGCATTGGCAGAAGTAGCATATCTCGGTCGTCACAACGATGTCGCCAAGATTGTGCACCAACAACTTGCACTGATGCACAATTTGGTGAACCATTACGTGCCCTACTACAAGTACCTGCCAGACCCGGTTCTGGAAAATAGTTGCGTAAAGCTGTACTGGGATCGCGAGATCCTAACGGATGTACTCATCCGTGCCAATCACCCTGACATTGTGATCTACGACAAAAGGAAGAAGAGTGTATCTCTCATCGATGTCGCTGTACCGCTGGATCGCAACGTCCATTCAACGTTCATCCACCACGATTACGAAATACCACGATTAGGCGGAAGAGTTGAGGCAGATGTGGCATTTGGAGGAGGTCCGTATAGTTCCGGTAATAATCTCGGCGACTGGAATTGTTCCCCGTACCCTTATACGTTCTCTTGAAGAGTTGGAGCTATGAACGGAATTGAGCAGCATTCAGAAAGCAGTGATTCTTGGAACTTGTAGTATTGTCCGGCGGTTCCTGAATCACCATAACTAATCCAACCGAAGCAAACAAATTAGGATGTAAGTTTACAAAACTGACGAATGTATTCACCGAGACTAACCCCCTTTGGCCCACGCCCGGGGGTAGGTGAAAGTTTCCAGCTACATGCTGAGAAGTGAGATGAAATCGGATATTTTTTTTTATTAGTGACACTTTACACCATGTGCATTTGTGTCATAAAATAATGCATAATATTTCAATTATTATTGTCTTGCCATTTGACCGAATTCGCTTTGAAATGATTCCCAGGTTTTTTTCTTCTCTGCCCTAATTTGTATTCTCCTGCTTTTCTTCTCTCCAGTTTCTGCTCTTAGTTTTCTGTTTACACTTCTTATATTCGTTTTGCTTATTTACCTCTACTTTTTTCTTCTTTCTTTCCATCTCTTTTTGATTCGTTCAGTAACATTTTACTTTCCTGGAATCGTTAATTTTTACCTTCTAATGCACATTAGCCACTTTTTCTAGTATTTTCTTCTCTCTCCTATTACATATCATCTGTACTCTATCTTTTTCTTTCGCAAATTACTGTTTGATCCACTTTTCTCCTTCTGCTACTGCATCTGCTTAATTTGATACTTCCAATTTCTAATTTTCTTCTCACTTGTCTTCACTTTTCCAGCGTCTCTTATCTTCTTTATTCATTGATTGTTTTCCTTCATTCACTTTTCATCTTCTCTTGGATCACTTCACTTTTGATTGAAGCTTTTTGTATAATTTTGCTTGGTGTAAAAACTTCAATAGTTTTGCTGTACTATATTCGGTATTATTCAAGGCGTCTCGTAAACTTGTTGTACTGATCTCGTTCACTTGTCTTTCTTTTTCGTATTTTCTGCATTCTAGTATTATGTGTTTTACATCCAGTACCGTTCCACAGCATTCGCAAATGGGTGGAGGTTCTCTCTGCAGCAGGAAAGTATGGGTAAGCCGCATGTGTCCAATCCTCAGTTGTGTTAACACACGTTGGTCAGCTGCGCTATCATGATCGGCCCATCTGTGTGTATCTAGTTTTATTTCCCTCAGTTTTGCATCTCTCGATTGGTACCACTGGTTATCCCAATAGCGCCGTATGTCTTCCTTCACTGTCTTTCAACTGACCTCACCTGGGATAGGTGTATCGATAGGGGGTTCTTTTTTTAATAGTAATGTGTGCGTAAGTCGTACGTGGGCTATCCTCAGACACGCTAATCAACTGTGCTACCTGGTTCCGTCCATCTGTGGGTGTCACACTTCACTTCTCTGAGTTTCGATTCTCTGAACTTGTACCATTTGTTGCTCCACCAGTTCCTTAGGCGTTGTCTGATTGCTCTCAGTGTATCTTCCGCTGGGATTGGGATATCGATGGCCGGTTGTTGTCTAGCTTCGTTGGCAAGTTGGTCGGCTTCGGTATTCCCATTGACGTCAGTGTAGCCAGGAATCCAGCAGAATCGAACAGATCGATATCGTGCTGCCTGTTCTGTCTTTTGATTCCATGTATGTTTCGATTTCCCTGTTTCCAAGGCCGGTAGGCGACTTACTGAGTCCGATAAAATTACTAAATCGCTCAGGTTAGGTATCGCGATCGCCATTTTTATTGCATACGCTTCCGCGGAGAATATGCTGCACTCCTTTGGGAGACTGTATGTGCCAGCTATGCCATTGTTATAAAAAGCTGCCCCTACAGTATCTCCAGACTTGGATCCGTCGGTGTAGACTACGGTAGACTGGTTGAAGCGTGTTGCCAACAGTTGTTGTACGATTGGTCACCTTCTTCCGGTGGATCTCAGGCACGTACTGATCGCGTCACGTCCCACACAACTGCTGGTTTGCGAGCGTGCCACACTCGTTCGGTCGACCTTGTAAGTTGGCCCGTTAGTTCTTCAAGCCGATCCGATGATCGTCGAATCAAGGGGAGGGTGTTATTGTTGCGATTCATCGATAGTATTCTGATGGCCGTCCGCACTATCGCCTGTGTCGAAAGCAGTTCCAAGGGTAGTGTGCCCGCTTCAGCTATGACTGAGTTGATCGGGCTGGTCACGAAGGCTCCAGAGCTAAACCAAACCGTTCGGTTGTAGACTGGGGCTAAATTCTGCAGGGTCTCCGGTCCTCCTCGGCTCACTAATCCAACACCGTACGTCATCTTCGCAGTGACTAACGCCGAACCCACCTGTAGCAGGGTTGCTCAGTTACCACGCGGAAGTTTCGCTCCGATCATCTGCAGGATCCGTAGTCGAGACTCACTTGCTTTCTTTATCGCTTTGAAGTGCGGCTTGAACGTCAACGTTCGGTCCAGCGTAATACCCAGGATACTCAGACGGTTGGTAGGAACTGGGGTTCGATCGATGGTGATCTCTTGCGCTTGCTTTCGACGCGCATTAGGGCTGTAGTAAAATGTCCGGATATGGCGAACCTTACTTGTGTTCGCCCACTTGTGCACCGCTTTGATAGCGGCCTGCAGTTTTCGGTGTAAGCTTTCTCCTTTCGCACGTCATACCACGAGGAGGATGTCGTCCACGTACAAAAGCATATCGACTCCGACGGGCAGCACAGGTCGACAGGTCCAAAGATGCTATCAGGTAGTGTTCGTCGGTAGTAGACAGCGATCGTTCAAGTTCGACAAAGTACGTGTCGGTGCCGCGTCCATCACGAAAGGCGTGCTGTCGCTTGTCGAGCCGCCCACTCGACTCTAGCTCCGTGATTAGCCGTCGATTAATGATGCGCTCGAGGAGCTTCACCATGCAGCTGGTGAGCGATATTGGTCGGAAGGCATTCGGTCCGGATTTGTGGCAGTTTGGCTTCGGTATTGGAACGACAAAGGCATTCCGGGAAAATCGCCACTGCGCCAGATATCGCTTTACAGCTTAAGGGAACCCTCCTGTGGATTTGGGCAAAAATAAGGCCAAGTTTGTATTTTTTTTTATGGGAGAATGAAAATGCGTAAGAACTTTCGGTTTGACGATTTAATTTGATTATTATTCAAAATTTCAAAAAAATAAAAAAATTGTGAAAATTCAAAATGGCGGCTACAAAATGGCGATTTCCGTAAGCCTCTGCGCGCAAAACATGGGGTGACAACTTCAAGCCTGCAGCCTCTTGTAGTAGACAAAAATCAAATCTAATTATCATTTCTGAAAGATAATAAAATTGTCTACGTCTTGAACTAAATTTCAGACAATTTAAACTTAAACTCATTGCAAAGTGATTATTTGAGCTGAAAAGTTTAATTTTTCGCTCCTTTTTTTTCATTTCAACCGTGTTCAAAAATTATAAATAATTAATTATTAATGCCAATTTTTAGTTCAAGCCGTACACAAAATTATAACCTTTCAAACAGTTATTTGATGGAGGGAATTGGATTAATAGTTCAAGCCCGGGGCTTGAAATTAGATTAAAAAACATGGTTTTGAGACAAATGCGTTCAAAGTTTTTCAAATCCTCCGCAGCGCACGTGAGACAGGTGTGTTCGAGATTCTGCCATTCAATAAATATTGATTGTACCAAAAAATCCTTTTACACATATATTCTACGAATATGTGGCTTTCATTTTTTGCCAAAAAAAAATCGATTTCACGTTTTCACAGCCAGAGGAAGACATTGCAGCAGAGGATACCCGATCGAATTTGGGCCTGTTGAGGCGCCTCGCCCTTTGTCGAGGACCCAAAGAAGTTCGTTCATGGTGATGTCGATGTTATACACATCATCGTTGTTGTGCGAGAAATCTATGGACCCTCGTTCAGCTGCCGTTTTCGCCATCTGGAATGATGGACGGTAGCTGGAAGTCGCCGACCTTTTGCAGTAAACATTCGCTAGTTCTTCTGCCACTTCTTCGGGGTCATCCGTGAACCCATCCACTCGCTTGAGGATTACGGGGCGCTGTTGCCGGTTGCCACGCAAAGTGTTCACCGTCCGCCATAATTCAGTTGCCGTGCTACTCGTTGATATCTTCCCTACGAAGTTTTGCCACGATTGTTCCTTCGCTTTGTTGACCGCCTTTCGTGTCGCTGCTCTTGTTTGCGGGAACCTCGCCAATGCTTCGGGTTGATCTGGATCGCATTGCTGGAGACGTCGGAGAGGTTGAAGGCACCTTCGCCGCTTTCGGATTGCTGTTTTTGTTTCGGGGCACCACCACGGTACCGCCTTCGGCCCGATTCGCCCACTGGTTCGTGGTATGGACTTTGCGGCTGCTGCTATAGTAGTGAGGGCTGTTCGACTCCAGAACCAGCGTGTAGTGTCTGCCAACGAAGTCTGGTGGAACGACGGTTTGGTTCGCTTTCGTCTCCTGTAGAGACACGACGCAAGGCTCGAGATCGGCGATGAGGAGTTTCAGTTCGCTTATATTGGTAATAGTAATAGTAATAGTAATAATAATATTAATAGTAATAGTAATAGCAATAAGAATAGTAATAGTAAAAGTAATAGTAATAGTAATAGTAACAGTAATAGTAATAGTAATAGTAATAGCAATAGTAATAGTAATACAAATAGTAATAGTAATAGTTAAAGTAATAGTAATAGTAATAGTAATAGTAAGAGTAATAGTAATAGTAATAGTAATAGTAATAGTAATAGTAATAGTAATAGTAATAGTAATAGTAATAGTAGTAGTAGTAAAAATAGAAATAGTAATAGTAATAGTAATAGTAATAGTAATAGTAATAGAAATAATAATAACAATAATAATAATAATAATTGAATATCTTTTCATTTAAATTTTATCTTCGTTGATTGGACTGATCTACTCTGATTTTCAACTTTTCCAGGACTGTTTAGACATTGATACATATCTAATTTTTATTTTGCAGTAACAATCCAGTGGATGTCCCATAAAAATATGCGAAAGTTTTCAATACTTATTTGTGGGTAGCTTTAAATATTATTTTAACTGTTTTAATGCGTGTGTGTAATCATCTGACTGTATACTCTGAGACGATGTAAACAAAACAGTGGTTCGCGAGTAACAAAGTTGAGAAAAATGTACGCAAAGGAGGTTGTGACTAGTTTGCTGCTCGCCCAAAAGCCCGTAAAACAAATTGCAACAATTGTGGGATGGCACCTGGCTACCGTTTACCGTATCCAACGTTCACTTCTTGATAGACCACGTCCACGAAAGCCGGGAAGTGGCCGTCTACGGTCCGCTCCCACACCGAAGGTCATCAGATCAGTGAGAGACAAAGTAAGGCGAAATCCTTTCACATCGATCCGGAAACTGGCTAAGGAAGCCGATATTTCAAAAACTACCATGCAACGGTTGGTCAAAGATGACTTGAAATGTTCATCCATGGCAAGAGTGAAGCGCCACCTTGTAACGGACCGAATCAAACAACTACGGCTGGAGCGCTCGAAACGTTTGGTGTCAGCATTAAAAAAGAGGCATACCATCATCGTATTCTCCGATGAGAAAATGTTCACCATCGATCGCGTATCTAACACACGTACTGACAGGTTTATTTCGCCGAAGAAGATTGAGGATGTTTCAGTGAACGTGAAATTCAAGTTTACAACCAAACATCCGGCCGGAGTCATGGTTTTCGTTCGGCAGTTGCGTTCAATGGCTTGAAAATGCTTCCAATATTTATCAAAGCTGGATTAAAAGTTAATACCGAGGTTTACATGAACATTTTGAAGGACTACGTTCTGCCATGGATGAAAGCCAACTTTAGAGCACACCAACACGTCATTTTCCAACAGGACGGAGCACCGTATCATACCTCAAAAAGACTCAAGCGGAACATGGAATTTTGCCAAAGGACATTTGGCCTCCTAGCAGCCCGGACTTGAATTCTTTGGATTACTCAATATGGGCATATGTTCAAGCTAAGGCCTGTGAACGTTCTCACCTCAGTGTTGGCGCCCTGAAAGCTTCTATTACCAAGGCATGGAACTAGAATGACTGACTCATACATTGAGAAGATATGCTCTCGATTCCGTCCCCGTTTGGAGAAGGTGATCGAGAAAAATGGTGGACATATTGAGTAATGTAATCATGAAAAGTTTCAATAAGCGATTCCCTAAATAAAATTATGATTTTTATATCATTTTCTATGAAAAAAACTTTTTTGAAACTGAGGTATGGATTTTCGCATTTTTAATGGGACATACTGTATATTTGTAAATACATGTATTATATTCTATTCCTAAAATAACATGCATTCATTCAATAACAGAGGGTAAGGGGGGAATACAGGGTGCCAGACGAAGTGTAGCCTGGATGAGGGATTCGTGGCTATCTGGCCCAAGTCATGGTTGACAATTATGCCTTCCTTGATGGAAATCGTCAGCTCGAGATCAGCGAAGATCTAATTATCTTCCCACAGTCTACAGTGAGTTTGCTAGCCCTATTCGGCAATGCATGGTATGTTTCTGAACATTACACGATTTCTAATGTTAATTTGTAAGTTTTGCGGTGCACCATTTATGTGCATGATATTGAACAGGAATTCACACTAGTTTTACGAGCTGTGTAGTTGTTATTTGTGGTATGCTGAAAAAACCATCGCAATAACTTTCATTAACCTCGCTCATATTAATTGTTCGGTAATACGGAATAAAAATCAGCAGAACAACTTATAAAAGCTATTTTAAATGAATCGACGAGATTTCGTTAAATCTGCTCATACTTTTCATGAGCATTAGTAACTGATCAAATTTTAAATAATTGAAATATAATAAGTATATTTATGTTTTTTTTTTACACAGAAATGGTGCCACTGAACTGGAAATCAAGATTCCGTGCGAACAAGTGACGTCTGTAGCCTTTGGTGGTCCCAACCTTGATATTCTCTTTGTAACAACAGCGGCCAAAGAATTCAAATCTCCTCAACCTCCTCCAGCAGGTGCTTTATTCAAAGTTACTGGATTAGGAGCTAGAGGAACTCCTATGTACAGTGTTGACTTGGATTGATCAATTGATTATTCTATTGTAATAAAAATCAGTCCGGCATAGGCATCAGGTAATGTGTTTTTTTTTTATAATCTGAAAGAAAGTACAAAACTATTCAGGCAACACCATACACGGAAAAAAATCCTGCTAATTTTCTGCTATTCCAGATAAGCTTAAGACTAAATATTAACTTTGTGTAATTATTCAACTAGTCAGTGAAGGCGCAGCTACAAAGAAACGCCATAGTGGAAGTGACTGGTTCTATTTCTCTCTGGTCTAGGATTTTTTTTTTGCTTCTCGACTTCTCGGTATGATTGTACTTGCCACACAATACGAAACTTGTACCAGGCATCGAAAGCTCTTCATGAATATCGGCATTGAGAACAAGTTGAGAGCAGGCAATAAGCTGATTGTGATAAGCAGAAACAAATGCCAAGAAAGACGAAGAAGAATAATGTAGCTTTAACTCAATTCACTATTACGCTTATCACGTCTGGGTGGGATAGTGTACTTTCTGAAAATGTAGTAGTGAATTTTGAATAAAAACATAGGTTTAGGTTATCTGTGGGAAAACAAACAATCTTTGCATGACGACAGAAACGATAGTGTATGTGCGTTAAATGTCACTAAGCTTAATGCTTTACACCAGTCCTTTTTCAATCTATGGATTGTGACCCACCAGCTCCATAATTCACTGTTCCGTCTCACATCGGAAGCGTCACTGGCAAACCCATGAAAATCCACGGCGCTAGCATGCAAGAAGGTACATCACCAAAGTCGGCGTGCAGCAAAAATACCACACCAAACTACCACATCACCAAGCAACCACCATATCACCAAGCAACCACCAGATCACAACGCTCGGAGCGCTGCATCTTTTCCCAGTTCCAGCGCGAACTGTCACCTACCGATGTTTAGGATATATAACATCTGCTAGTATGTCAAAACATCTTGTGGGCGTGTTCGCCGCACACCCGGCCTAAAGCGAGCCGCCCAATGCTGCGGCCGCCATGAGGCAACACATAACATTTCAAAACATTGAGTCAATGTCTTGTGGCTTGACGTGAACGTCAACAAGATATTTTGACATTTTATGTGATGCCACACATCTCCATCATCAGTGGACACCTCGCCTACACTGAGAATAATTCCGACAATTAAATCATTGTCAAGATGACTATTGCATATAATGGTTACAATAGCCATGAAAATGGTCGAATTCATCACGTTTATGGTATCAAGGTAACAAAGACTATTCCGATATTTTAGTAAATGTTAAATCAACCATTTTTAATGGCCATTTAGACCATGATCATAGTCAGTTCAAAATCACTATACTGCTATAGTCATCCTAACCCCCAATAATGGTAAAATTGACTATCAAACTTTACTCTGTGTAAACATTACGCGTGTCGCCGTTATAAAATATTCGAAGTATTCTTTAGTACACATTGAAAGACACCAGTACTAGCATAGTATGCAAATTGTATGGCGAAAGACGTAAAGGCGATTTATGAGGTTGCTACTCCGTTATTGCCAGATCAGCTGTTATTACACAGAGAACCAACAGAACCAACAGATGATGCTTGGGACTAACATACATCCTCAATTTATAATAACTGGTGATCGCAAACTAAGGCAATACCGGTTCCGCCACGCCCGAATGCAGGTCAAATAACGAAAGGGTAGGAATATGCTGACATGATACTCGCTTTATTGGAAGCCAAGAAGACCTCAGCACTCCCACGAGAAATCACTAAGATGTTGGATAACAGGATTGGGTGGCAGCAGTGTTCGTTTTGGTAAACGATAAGCTGTCTAGAGAAATATTTCAATGTTAGTATAGATTTCCGATTTGAACCGATTTAAACTAATAGTACAATAGCATTACTAAGTGTGATGGTGGTTTTTTATTTGTAATGTAAGGAAATTTTTAATAATTCTTGAAACCCGATTAGGACCGACGATATAAACCAACAATAAGGATGCTATTAAGGGCCACTCATAAAGTGTGACGGTCGGTTTTCATTAGTGTTGTGATCGACAACGGCTCAGTGCTCTATCAGAAATAATTATATTGACATGTATGTACTGTATTATACTCTATTATACTAAGATTAAAAAGACCGGCTGATCGGTGACGAGCCAGAAGTTTACTTTAGCACATCAAGTAGATCACTTGTGTTTTACTTGATAGAAAACTTAGGATATTACAATTAGGAGAACGAGTTAGATTATATCAAAGCTTGAGAGCCAATTTGGATCTATTTATACCACCAGTACGGATGCTGTCAGGGCCACTTACAAAATTAGATTGTGGTTTACACGTTCCAAGATATGTTGGGTTGGAGAATGGCGAACAATTAAATGGATCACAGTTAATTATGATCCTCATCACCGACAAACCACCACATCTCCCCGGGAAGACAATTTTTTTTCTGTGCTCACTCAATCACGCACGCTACCGAACAATAGATAACTGGAACAAAAATATTGCGCAACAAAGCATCAACACAACCGTCCCCAGCTTTCTGTTTTTAGAGCGACATTCTACAAAATATTTTACTACTGGAACTGATATCTGCAAAAAGCAAGTTGATTGTCCTAAAGAGCAATCTACACCTTAAATTACGATTGAAGTATTTGATGAAATTAGAGTCCCTAGGAGCATTTCATGCGTTCTGTCAACTTTATATTTCTATTGATTTCCAAACTTATCTGTTTAGTACCAAGCGGATAGATTCTCCAATCCGCTGAACCAATCGCAATGGGCGGAATATTAAAAAATGTATCGAAAATAAGCTATCCATGTTCATTTGTGTTGTACGCGTGTATTTGTGATGGTTTCAATGTGTTCAGCATAGTGTTTGACTGTCATCTTTCGTTTGTTTACTTGTTTGCACGGTTTAAATTCTTCGTTTTCAAAATGTCACGCATTGAAAAGGACGTGAAAATTAAGGTTTTGGACACATGGCTATGTGGAAAGGGTGTAACTATGCAACAATTGATGAAGCGCTTTGGAATTCATTACGCGAGTGTAAAATTCATCATAACCAAGTTTGAGGAGCACTGCTCTTTGGATGAACTGCAAGGAAGAGGTAGAAAATCCGGATCTTCCAATCCTTAACTGGATCAGAATGTGGAAACCTAATTCTGAAGAACATATCAATGTCTATATGTGATTTGGTCAATAAAGTGGGAACCAGCGTCGAAATGATTCAACGTATCAAGAAACGGATCAACCTGAAGACCTACAAGAAGCAGAAAATCTCCAAACAAAGTGCAGAACAGAAGCAACGCACAGCAACAAGGGCCCGAGAATGTATGCGCAAATTTTACAGCAACCGGATGCATGTATTTTGATGGACGACGAGACCTATGTCAAGGAGGACTCAAAAACACACAGGTCCACGCTGCCGTCGTACGAGCTGATGTAAGCGATGCAGAAAGGTCGATTCAAGTGAAAAAGTTTGGTCGAAAAGTGCTGGTATGGTTGCGGTATGAGGTCTACCATTTTTATACTACGGAAACAATCAATGCGGAAATCTATCAATCTGAGTGTCTGCAAAAGAGGTTGCTGCCTTTATATCGGAAGCACAGTACCCCTCTACAACTCTCAATTGGCTCACGGAAAAGGGTATTGATTTTGTTGAACAAGACATCAATCCGCCAAATTCTCTCAGCTTCGGTCCATCGAACAATATATGCAGGAATTCAAAAAAAATTGGGCTAAGGCGTCCAGAAATGTGATTAAACATATGTCCGGAGCTCGATGCAAAGTGTTCGATCAAAAATTCGCAAATTCGTGAAAGAATAAAAATCGGTGTGCAGCCACCTAGTACCTCATAGCAAGATGGTTATAGAAAAACCGGAAGATTCGTTGAGTACATTTACCGACGGAATAGCGATTTAGTAATGATTGAGAAAGTAAAGAAACAGAGCCTCTCTCTGTTATATTCTAATTTAAAAAAAAGCCTCTATTCCAATGCAGACTGAGTGAGAAGCCCCCTCAATGTCCTTGAGCACTGAAACCAGCGACTCCTTTTGAGCAAAGGCCATTTGAATATCTGTGGAAAGTAGTGCCAGTAAAACTCAATTCTTTGCTCTCAAATTTATTTATATATTTATTTCGTCAAGCAATGTAGACTACAAACAATGGTTACAATGTTTTACTTACATGCTATACATTATTTCTGTTGTCTTTTAGACGAGATGTTACTTGTTTTTTAGACATTGTGATGCCAATGATTTTGCAATGTAAGTTATACTGGTGCATCATTCGATTTATGGGGCCATTTCTTGCATAATTTGTGCTGTATGATTTTTCTTAGAATAATTTCCGTGTTCTAAGATGCCGGCTGGAAGTATAAAAGTTCAATTGCGAGAGTAGTACTTCTGATTTTATACGTTGTGAAATAATGTCATTGATGTAGAAAAGCATTGCAAATTCGCGGCGTTCCTTAAGTGTCTGTAAATTGATAAGCATGCAGCGTGCTTCATAAGATGGCAGTGGAAATACAGTCCAATTCAATTTCCATAGGGCATATAAAAGAAATTGTTTTTGGACGGATTCTATGCGTTATTTATGTATGGCACAGTACGGATTCCATACTAGGTTGCAGTATTCCAAAATTGGCCTTACATATGTAATGTATAATAATTTAATGATCTTGAAAATTGTGGCTGAACCTCTTAATGAAGCCCAGCATTCTATTTGCTTTACTTATAATAGTGTTGTAATGTTCTACAAAAGTGAGTTTAGAGTCTATGATAATGCCTAAGTCCCTTACTATTTTGCATGTTTCTACTTTTTGGTTTCCTAAAAGTTTTTTCGTACGAGGTGTTTTAATTTTTCTGCTAAATGCTATTGAGTTACATTTTTTCAAGTTAAGTTGAAGTAAGCTTTTGCTACACCATGTGTTGAATAAGTTCATTTCGTTCTGGAATTCTTCTACGTCGCTAGAATTATTTGATTTCCATGAAGAGCTTCATGTCATCTGCATATATGAGTATTTGGATTTTTTTTAAATATGTAGGAAATGTCGTTTATGTACAAAATAAAAAAAAGTGGGCCTAAATGTGAACCATGGGGCACCCCCAAGGTGACAGAGATGGGGTCTGAAAGTTTATTTTCAAAACGAACAATTTGTTTGCGATGCGTTGAATATGATTGCAGCTAATTCAACAGTCCAGGTTCCATTCCAATTTTTTGCAATTTGAAGAGTAATAATGGTATGTCGATTCGGTCAAATGCATTACTTAAGTCAGTGTTAAGGGCTTCTACGTGCTTGCCATTGTCCATTGCATTCAAAATAAAAGTTACAAATTCAAGAAGATTAGAAGTAGTTGAGCGACCTTTGAAAAAGCCGTGTTGTTTGCTTGAAAGTTGATTTTTTACATGCTGAAAAATATTTTCATTTACGATAGATTCAAATAATTTTGGGATGCAAGAGATAATGGCAATTCCACGATAGTTACGGATGTTTGATTTCGTGCCTGATTTGAAAATCAGAACCAAATAAGAGGATTTCCAAATGTTGGGAAATGTTTCACTCTTCAGAGACGTATTAAAAAAAGTTCTAAAGGAAGGGCAAGTTCGTCTGAAAGGTTCTTAAAACATGCGGGTGCAAACCGTCTGGACCTGGTTCCTTAGAAGCATCCAAGTTTTTTAGTGCTTTGAGAATTTCGTGAGGAGGTAATTAATTTACAGATATATTGTTGGAAAATTTAGGAATGAATGCAAAGAAGTCGCGATCACGGTCTTCTTCGGAGAATGTAGTGTACACTTCTTGGAAGAAATTTGCAATAAGCTTGCAGATTTCAGAAGGATTATCACCTACATTTCCGTCAAAATGCATTCGTGGGGGAAAATTGCTATTTTTCAATTTCGTTATTACATAATTTAAGAAATTCTTGGGGCATGATTTGACTTCAGTTTCGGCTTTACGATTATATTCTTCATGTGCAGAATAAATGGCTGTGTTAAGTTGGTTGCATATGTCATAATAATTTTGCAAATTTGTGCTAGAGTTTTGCTTTTTATATAATTTAGGTGCTTTTTGTTTTTTGTTCTTTAAATGTTTCAAACTACACTGGCAATTTATTGTTTTGAGTTCGCCTTCTTCTTTTCATTGGTATAGTGTCTGAAATGAGGTACTGAATAATTGAATAAAATATGCCTACTTCAGTGTTGACATTTCCTTCAATACTTATTACGTTCTGCCAATTTATTGTACATTGTCTACGTATTGCTTCTTCGGAATTTGCTTTATGATATTCCAGCTCTTCCTCGAATTCCCAGTCGCTGGGGAAGGAAGTATTATGTACGAAAATTGAATATTCAGTTGCTGTGTGAAATATTTCATTTTTCCGTAAAGGTGACAATGAAGTACTCACACAAAAGTCTTCAGTGCAGTTCGTAAATAAGAGGTCTAAAAATGCATTTAGCTGATTCTTTATATCATTAATTTGGTGTAAGCCAATATGTGAAATTTGGTCGAATAGAAATTGTAAAGTTTCGTCTTCGCCTACGACTGGGAGTAGAATTGATTCATTTTCGATGTCACGGATGAAGTTCGCATTCGTTTATTAAAGTCACGTCTATATAGGTCTATATAGGTCACACGACTTTATATACTGACCGACTGTTCTGCATATATTCTGATTATTTTCAAATGTCCCTGCCAACGTACTTTTTACGTCTTCAAGCAGATTTTTTTCAGGTCAGCAGCAATTCGATAGTTCGCATCTGTTTGAAAGCGGATTACATCCACAAGTTGTTCCTATTGATGAAGCAGCTTCCTCACGTCAGCTTCTTTCCGTAAAATGAGTTGGCAGTCAGCACACAAAGGCACCATAAATGCGGTGCTGAAATGCTCACGTTGTCGTTGTATACCGACGCAGGCAACATGGTATTTTTTGTTACAAAATTCTTACTTTTATAGAAAGTGGTCGTCGCTAATGCTGCACGATTTAACACCGCACGGCATGATTAGTTTTTCTGTAAAATGTTCTACGTGATTCGATTTACAAACGTCAGCAAGACCTGCACGCGACGTTGTCAAATGGTAAAAGAATGGTTATAAATATACAAATTAATTGTGGAGCGAAATGCAAACGAAGACCGATCCGAAGACTGTTCGTGGTGAAAAAGCGGACAGACCAATTATCTTCGTGAATTTGAATTTTGAAATGACTGTATTTTCATGACCAGAGCAACCGCTGAGTTTCGAAGTCGTTATTGGGTTCATTCGTCGATGGATATTCATTATCGCCTGTGCTGTTGTCAATATAAAAATTCAATTTCATCTAGGTAGGGATAGTTTTGGAGTATCAAATGAAGAAACAATACTTGTTTCTTTTGATGTAGAACATGATGTGTAATTATTTAGGCTCAGATTGATAGGTTACAATTACTACAAGTTCTAATGATGATCATAGAAGGCAGTAAGACCATAGACTAACTCTAAGACCAGTAGGTCCCGAACAAATACGATTTTTTTCTTGGCTCAGTCAGTACTAGCACATCGGTCCCAAGCTCGGTCCCAAGCTTAATAATACGCCCCTCATAATGAACTCACACGAACACACTCTCAAATATTCTGTCAAAATAACACAGCAAACCAAAACAAAGGCGCAAATATGTATAGTTAGGTGCTGGCTTCAAGGTGTACTTCGGACCAAGGGGTTCTACAAAAGTGAACCAATTTCAAATCGCTAGTTGCATATTGATTGTTGGTAAGACGGTAAGACCAACAATCAATATGAAACTAGTGATTTGAAATTGTTTCACTGTTGTAGAACCCCTAGTTCTGAAGTACACCTTGCAATACACTCTTGCGCTTTTCAGTACCTTTCGGTACTAGCATCTTTGGCTGTTTTGATTCGCTATGTTATTTTGACAGAATATTTGAGGGTGTGTTGGTGCGAGTTACATTATTAGGGGCGAATCATTAAGCTTGGGACCGTGCTTGGGACCGGTGTGCTAGTACTTCCTGAGCCAAACGATATATTCATTTTCTTCAGGACTATCCAGCCGGTAAGACTCTGCGAATGAAATAATTCAAAATAATAATTTTGGTTGAATTGAAAATAACTTTTTGATGTTTGATGATCACTTGCGATTTTAACAAAGCTGCCCTGAAAACACAAACTCTAATCAGTATCAAGAAACGAGTAGTCATAGAAGCATAATGAATTGATTTATTCATTGCCCTTGATTTTGACATCTGAGATTTTCAAAACAAATTAAATTCATCTACACTGACTAAAAATGCTTTTCATTGCTAATGATAGTAAGTGATAAAAACAGACAGAAAGCAGCGCTAGACAAAGACTTGCGGAACCCAAACTGTGTATTAAATGGCAAGTTATTCTACCCAGTAATCAAGCCTTTGATGGATCATTATCTCGAAAAATTTCGTAATGCACAAGAGCATAGGGAACGTCTATATATTTATGTCACGCAAAAAGTGACCTTTTATAACAACCCCCCCCCCCCCCCTGTCTCGTTTTTTGTATGGACCTGCAAATTTTTTTAGATAGATTGTTACGTTTTCCCAAATCCCCCCCCCCCCCCTTTCCCCATTACTGCGTGACATAATTAATGGACCTTCCCATAGCCATCGGAAGGTTCAAGTTAGGATCAGACGTTAGTTTACCCGGTTTTTTAATAGCTATTACTTTGACCTGCCGCCACTCAGGCCATACAATTGTTGGTACAACGTTGTTTCGAAGTTATCTGGGAAATATTTTATCATATCACATGGCGGTAAACAAACATCACACCAAATCGAAATTTTGATTGAAAATCAAATCAAAGTTTCGGACACTAAGATAATGTCAGCAAAAATAAAATCTAGTCATAATTCAACAAAACCGATTGTTTCGTCCATGGTTTGACCAGGCCCTACGTTGTAATTTTATCTGAGAGACACGACGATGAAACGAAACGAATAAAACAGACCAGACTACTTTGTCGATGATTATTTATTACCACCGAGAGGCAGCAAGGCAGCGAGGCAGCTCGGTGGGTACTTTCCAAAAAACGATATAACAACAACACTAGAACATTACTAAACTATATTGGGCGATGAGTCGCTTTTATAGGGGACACGAAGTACGGATGAATATTGCCGTACTATTGTGATGTTCTACGCTGCCCACTTTGCTACAATAATAGCATCAGGCATTTGCTGGCTAGCCGCTCTCGAAGAATAGAAACAATACACGCTTTTGGTGGGACGCGTGTTTGGTGCTATCCACACAGCAGCATGCACGCCGTGTGCTGTTTGAGATCCAACACCGATTGTTGTTTTTCAGTATAATAGAGTTATGGTTATATTAACAATCAATGTGAAACTAGCAATTTGAAATTGGATCATTGTTGTAGAACCCCTTGGTCCGAAGTACACCTTGCAATACATATTTGCACGGTTCGGAATTAGAAGCTTTGTTTTGTTTTGATTCGCTGTTTTATTTTGACAGAATATTTGAGGGTGTGTTCGTGTGAATTACGTTATTAGGAGCTCATTAAGCTTGGGACCGATGTGCTGGTACTCCCTGAGCCAAAAACTATATCAATTTTTCTCTTGACTATCCAGACGCTGTTTATATAAATTAAAGATCCCTCTTGTTCATCCTTACCAACCCAAGACTTGAACCGACAGTTGGATGCGATCCAACAAAAGCAGCAGAGCATGACCGTTCAATTATCCAGAATCTCACAGCCCAAAAACTAACACCGAAAGGCTCGACAACAACAACAATAGCAACAGCCACAGCAACAACAATAGCAACAGCCACAGCAACAACAACAACAACAACAACAACAACAACAGCGATGTAGCAGCGGTTATTGCTAATCATAGTACCAACGTAGAAGACGCAACTCAGCAAAACGGCTGAACAGCAACAGCTACATTGTCAAGAATCCGACACCGGTGGGTAGCAGCGACAGCAAGCACATGGAACAATAAAAAGAAGTAAGCATTACTAATCCACATAAGCTCGTTTGTATTCTGCCTTCTTCTTAACGTTTCAAGCTTATTGCTTATTGCTTGCTCTCACAATTAGCTTATTGCTTGCTCTCAACTTAGTGTTCTCAATGCACTTCCACAGTTATTAATTAAGAGCTTTCGATGCCAGGTACTATTTTTGCATTAGTATAATTGTGTGGCAAGTACAATCATTCCCTATGCCCAGGGAGTCGAGAAATTGTTAGACCAGACCGGGAATCGAACCCAGCCACCTCCAGCATGGTGTTGCTTTATAGCCGAGCCTTTGCCGATTGGGCTAAGGGAGAAGCCGTATTCTACCTTGGGGAATTCAATTAGATGCAATAAAAATGAGGATCATTCATTGTTAAGCGACTACATAAATTTAGTCTTTTTTTAAACCGTATCCAAAGTCTATGTGGTCTTAACATACAGTTAAACAGTTTGTTGAGATGATAATACTTCTTTCTGTAAAATTCTCAAACTCTCTGTGGTACATCTGCCATCAGATTCGCTATATTATCCTCAGATACGCTAGCGTAGCAGTACTCCATCTTCTCTTGAAATTGATGATCCCATTTGCTTTCTTCTTAGTTTCAAAAAGTTTCCGCTTAACCAGAGCCACGTATTTTTCTATGGGGCAAAGTTCTGGACAGTTAGGCAGATCGGCTTTTTTTGCACTTATATGACCTCTTGTGGCTTATACCCTTCCAGGACGGATTTTGCATAGTGACAAGAAGCCAAATCTGGCGAAAACAAAGCAGAAGCGTCGTTGTTTCTTATAAACGGTTGCAACCGCTTTTGCAGACATTATTTCTCGTATACATCCTTGTTGATAGTGCCGATAGCGATGATACATTTGGGTTCTCGACCACAACTACATATGTACAGCCAAGCCAAATACTTCTTGGGGAAATTTCGAAATCCGGAAATTCTCCGTCAATGGCGTTTCTTTGCATTACATTACGAAGTCCAGTTAATCATCAATCAGATCAGACGCGTTTTTAATTTGCTCCTAGCCACACGCGTTTCACGATTATTATTATTTTGCGTGCGTTTCGATTTCATTCTTGTTATAATATTCAATTTTTCACGTCATCAGTGCCGAGTAATTTAAAAATGAATTGCGAAATTTGCTCATTCGACTCCTCCGTTGAGTCGCCTTTGTGGAAGTGTGCAGGTTGTCCACGTACGTTTTATGCAACCTGCGTGGGAGTAACTGTGCAGCGGAATTCACTGCGCAGGAAGGATAAAAAGGTAGTGGATCTTAGCACATATCTTCTACCATGCCGCGACGAATGCCAAGAATTTCTGCAGGCAAAGTTGGATTTCAATTGTCTGATTGAACAACAAAAACGCCTTACGGAGCAACTGCACGCAAACACCAAGGTAATACACCGTTTCGCGTTACAGCAGGAAAAACCTGACATTATTCACGAGGCGGTCGAGGGCCTAGAATTATTGCTAGTTAGCATAAAGAATGAATTATCAGCTATCAACAAAAGTAGTCTTTCTGGCAGTGTTGTTGGGATAAAGAATCACGTGACGCCACTTTTTGATGTAGCTATGACGAGGACAGAGGATAGTGTTACTACGTCGTTAAAAACGGTGACGTCAGACATATCGACTGACCTCCGAAATATACATAACGAGATAAGTCATTTAAATCAGCTATCACTTGATATTGCTGCTAACTGTACAATGAACTCCAACTCCGTGTTGGAATTAGATATACTAGATGAGCTGAAATCACTGTCAGCAAATATAGCGTAAGCAAATATAGCGTCAGCACGGAGCGCTGCACCCTTACCTTCGTCATCTGATGTCTGCCCCAGTTTGGAGGTCGAAATGAATTGCAATAATAACTCAGGGTGGCGCCTACTAGATACCAGAAAGCTTTGGAAATCAGACTGGACCAAATATGATGCCCGAAAATTAAATCGTTTAAACCAGGAAAAAAATACTGCAAAAGCTAGAAGGCGAAAGAAGCAAAAAAAACTCTCTAAGAATGCAAATCAACAATAACGGTTTCAATCATCGCAGCGAAAATAGCAACAATATTAACACCAACAGAGCCCATTGCAATAACTACAGTGAGAATTACACTACCCCCAACCATTGCAACTATAACAATAATAATAACAACACAACAACAAATACAACCAACTTCCACCGGACCGCGAGCTTCTTGCTACTGCAAAGGATCGTTTCTCCAGACCTCCACCTAGCCATCGACCAATTCACTTTCAAAGAGGTGAAATACTAAACCCATACCCGGCCGGCGATGCACCATCCTTTCCGTCACCTTCCGCTCTTGCACATTCAACCAATTGGATCGCACCGGGGCCCCTCTCGGCTGCAGCATGTGTGGCATGCACATGTAAGCATTCGTGTTTCCCCTTGAATTGGCGGACCCCTTGGAGGACAACAACATTGATGCACCCGAAGATGCTGAATTTGACGTCTTCTCTTAATCAAGGACTAACTGTCGACTAACGTAAATTTTGCGTATGATGAAAAGGAAATTCATTTCAATAGTTTTAGTTTTTCGAGTAATATAGTGCCACAAATAACCGATCCTCAGAAACATGAGAGCAAAGAATTAATAATTTATTGTCAAAATTTTAACAGAATGAAAAGTGCAATTAAAGTGAACGAAATTTATACACAAGTTGCTGCGTGCAATTATACAGTAATTGTAGGAACTGAGACGAGTTGGGATGATGGAATGTATAACGAAGAAGTTTTTGGCAATCAGTTTAACGTTTTTAGAGATGATCACGATAAATTGTTATCCCAAAAAAAAATGCGGTGGAGGTGTTTTAATAGCAGTTAGTGCTAACTATGAATCAGAACAAATTTCATCAGATAAGTGTAAGGAGTTTGACCATGTATGGGTAAGATTTCTCATTGGAAGTCAAATTCACATTTTTGCGTCAGTGTATTTCCCCCCAGAACACGCGAGGAAAGAGTCGTATGAAATTTTTTTTTAGTATTGCTGGTGATATTGTTTCGAAATTTGATTCTGAAGCAAATGTTCACATATACGGAGATTTTAACCAAAGAACTGCCAATTTTATTGTTTATGACGAAAATGAATCTTTCTTGATACCAATTGTAGGGGACAACGAAACGCTTCATACTCTGTTTGATAAAAGTGCTGAATTAGGGCTACATCAAGTAAATACCGTGAAAAATAAAAATAACTGCTACTTACATTTGTTATTCACAAATATGTCGGACGATTTCTGCGTATCCGAGTCATATTCGCTCCTTTGGAAAAATGAAGTATTTCACTGAGTACTCCGTATTTATACACGAAGAAAACCCAACGAAGGATAACAATTTTACCGAATCATTTTATGATTTCAGCAAAGCAAACACTGCAGTAATCAAAAATAAATTAAATTGTGTTGACTGGCAAGTTTTAACGCGTAATCGTAGCATAGAAAAATCATTCTACGAAATAATGTACGATATTTTAGAACAAACAGTCCCCAAAAAGCGAAGAAAGAAAATCAATAACAAAGCACCAGTGTGGTTCAATAGACAGGTAATCAATCTTAAAAATAGGAAGCAGAAAGCACATGAAGCATATAAAAGAAATAAAAGTGATGAAAACCTATCTATTTACCTGACCATATGTGATCAGCTTAATCTTGAAATGAAAATAGCATACAAAGAACACAACACAAAAATAGAAAACAATATAAAATCGGATCCTAAATACTTCTTCAAACTTGTTAAAAAGAAACGAAAATCTCAGAGCTTTCCTTCAAAAATGCATCTAGATGACAAAAGTGGTAATACTTCTAATGAAATATGTGACTTATTTGCTGATTTCTTTCAAGGCATCTATACATCTCACGATGATAATAATCAATATTTTTCGTACCTCCCTGAACCAATGAAAGATATTTCAGTCTTTAGTTTATCCGATAAAGAAATCTTACGTGCCCTTGAAACATTGGATGCCTCAAAAGGTGCTGGACCAGATGGTTTACCTCCTATATTTCTTAAATCGTTTTCAAAAGAATTAGTTGAGCCTTTATTTTTGCTTTTTAATTTATCACTGAAGACCAGTATTCTTCCCGCCATTTGGAAGAAAGCATTTTTAATCCAAATTTTCAAAAGTGGTAAAAAATCTGATATAAAAAATTACCGTGGGGTTGCTATTCTATCTTGCATCCCTAAACTATTTGAATCTATTATGAATGACAAAATTTTCTCTCAAGCTAAAATATTGATTACTAATAACCAAAATGGTTTTGTAAAAGAGAGATCAACATCTACTAACTTGATCAACTTCTTAACATTTTCGTTAAACGTTATGGATAAAGGTCATTATGTAGAAGCATTATATACCGATTTTAGTAAAGCCTTTGACAGAGTAGACATACCTTTGCTGCTTTTTAAGTTATCAAAGTTAGGATTTAATCCAAGATTACTGAAATGGATCGAGTCCTACTTGACAACAAGAACACAAAGAGTAAGACTTGACGGCAATCTCTCTAAAATAGTAAATGTCACATCCGGAGTGCCACAAGGTTCACATCTTGGTCCCTTATTATTTGTTTTATTTGTTAACGATGTAGAAAAAAAATTGAAAGTTCTTCAAGTCTCAGTATATGCAGACGACATGAAACTGTTTATGGAAATACAAAAACCACATGATCTTGATATTTTTCAACACGAAATCAATAATTTTTACACCTGGTGTAAAAAATGCTTGTAAGAACCTAACGTTAAAATATGCACCTCTATATCGTTTTCGAGAAAGCATTCCATAACACAAAAAAACAGTTTCTCTAGGTCAGATAGTAATTGAAAGATGTCATCAAATTGGAGACCTAGGAGGAATACTTGACTCTAAGTTATCCTTTGCTGATCACTACAATAATATCATCTATAAAGCAAATAACATGCTTGGGTTTATTAAAAGATATAGTTTGCATTTCAACGACCCCTACACATTAAAAAAAAACTATATGTGGCATATGTGAGGCCCATACTAGAATACTGTAGCGTTGTTTGGGTTCCATATCAAGGAAAATATGTAAACCGTATAGAATCGGTTCAGAGACAGTTTGTGTTGTTTGCTCTAAGAAAATTAGGTTGGACACGTCTGCCATTACCATCATATGTAACAGTCGAAATGTTTGATGATTAATTTAGAAGGACTTCAAAGACGAAGAGAGTTCGCAATGATTGCTTTCATAACTGATGTTATTGAGCAACGAATAAACAGTCCAGAAATATTAGAAAATTTAAATTTTTATGGTCCTACTCGCTCTCTAAGAAATAGAAATTTATTATTTATAAACAATCAAAGAACGAACTATGCCAAAAATGCTCCTTTAAATAGAATGATGTCCTGTTTCAACACATACAGCGAAACGATTGATATCACAATGAATAAAAATACACTTAAAAAGTTTTTTTTTTGCTAGGCTAGCTAGACAATAGTTAATTAAAAACTATTAGATGTTAAGCAAAAATGTAACAAAGTCTACGAAATGATTGACGACAAATAAAATAAAATTATAAAACGCCAGACCCGGAAACTGTAGAATGTCTTCGAGCACATGTAACGTCGTTCAATATTTGTTTGCAAAGCTCTTAGCACAACTTTTTG
Organism: Aedes koreicus; assembly: GCA_024533555.2. NCBI lineage: Eukaryota > Metazoa > Arthropoda > Insecta > Diptera > Culicidae > Aedes > Aedes koreicus. Next base: position 97,640 of record JAHHFK020000990.1, on the reverse strand, counting down.
TAGTGAATATTCCCTTATCAAAACGGTTGGTCACCTTTTCACTTTGACACCTTCATTCTATACCTCTACTTTACTTGTTGACATTTTGATTTTCCAACTTTGCGAGTCACATTTCGCACAGAAAGATTGACATTTTGCTCAATAATCGTTACCACCATCTTGCCCATTTGGCGGGAGCATTCTTTTCGGTCTGTTCTGCTTCCAACCTTCCAATCAACAGTTAAGCGCTGGTCAAACAATGTGCAAAAACTAAACACGGGATATTCAAGTATTTTTAGTTTCTTGGCAAGATCGCGTACCTTTAACGTCGGATTTGGCTGCCGTTCGTACAAAATGAGTATGCGCACTTCCACTTGATTTGACATCATTTTACCAAATGCAACAAGAATGTAAATATGTTCAACCACGAAATGAAGTGGAGAGATTCAGCTGTCATATAGTTGAAACTTTTCAATCATCCGGGAAAAAATTAAAAAACTACACTGAAGGAAAAGTGTCCGAAATTTAACAAGAACAGGCTTTATGAGGTGGACTTTTCAACGATTGCTATTTAAATTAATAAAAATGCATTTGTTCAATCCCCCCTTAGCTCAGTCGGTAAAGGCGCAGCTACAAAACAATCCATGCTGGAGGTGACTCGCAGGGCTGGCAGCGGATTTATCGATAAATGATAGTGACTTTAGTGACCAAAATAAAAAAAAATAGTGACCAAAAATGACTAAAAAGAAATTTCCAAATTTTAGTATTTTTTAAATCTTTTATACATTTGTTGTATAAGTACAGTAAAAATGAAATAAGTGAACACCCCTGTTTTCAAAGGATGAGTAATACTACGGCACAGCGCATTATTTGGATTTTTTGTACAGAAGCCTGTAATCAAGCCTTTTTTTTCCCCACGACCTCCTACACTTGGTCCGCAGCATGTTTTTGCGAAGCCTGTTCTTGACACACGGTCGAAAAGCCTTTTAGGATGGCCTGTGCTAGAATTACTTCTGACATATCTTGCTACTCAATTCCTTTTTTTAGCAATTGCCATGTGAAGCAGGTAAAGCGGTTTTTACTGCCTTAGTCACTGGAGGATATTTATGCTCACCTACAGCCGTTGTCTTAGTAAGAAAACTGGTCACAAACTTATCAATTCTGTACTCGTACTCGAGGTCAGCACTTCGCATTTTAACAAGTTCCATTCGTCAAGAAGAAGATCATAGGTGACCTGAATCGGAAGTAACTTGGCGATTTTCACAATATACTTAGAGCTTTCACTGGATGCAACGGCTGGGTGAGGCATTAGAAATATTTTATAAACGAGTTCTGCAAACCAGACTTCTTGGTTACGTGCTAACCAGCAGCAACGTAATGCTTTTTTTGCATTGTTGAATAAGTGGGGTTTGTCGATCTCCTTCAATGTGACAGGTAGCAAGTTCTCAAAATTGTCCAAAATATCCTCTGGAAGTGAAGTATTCGTGGGCCACACATTGGGCTTAAAACCCAACCGACGATGGTTCGTACCAACCGAATTCTATTCAACAAGTTTTGCAACTTTGCCAGAAAAAATATTCGATATAACAGCAGTACGCAAGGTCAGATAAACTTAAATAACACTAGAGTACAAAATAAATCAAAAGTTTTGAACTTTATAATCCAACTAATGTTTCTAATGTAAAATTTTATGCAGAATTCAAAAATGCCGTCAAAAAAAATTAAAGTAGAATAGTTTTTGAGATATGGATAAGAGTTGATTTTTTTAATAAATGAACAAAATCACATTGACTTAAAATAGAATATCTTCAACGCGTGTGATCCAATGTCAAATATTTTGTCAATAAATGAAACAAAATAAAATTTAACACCGATCTTTTGAACATTGCAATATTCTAGGAGAAATAGTTTCGACGCTGATTATAAGTATATATAATTTTTTGCGTGTTTTTTTGGAAATTTGTAAAAGAAATGGTGCTAAATATATGTTTAATACAAAAATACCGTAAAAAAAAATTATTGCATGTGAAGTAAAGAAAAAACGAAGAAAATAAGGATTCAATGGTGAAAATCGGTTGAAAAATGAAGAAAAAGTGCTGGTTTTTGGAAAAAGTGCAGAAATGCGGAAAAAAAACATAAATTCGAAAGAAATACGCCCATATCTCTCTCTCTCTTACACACACACACACACACACACACACACACACACACACACACACACACACACACACACACACACACACACACACACACACACGTGCGCACACACACCGTTGTTAGTCATTCTTGAGCACTATAGGCAAATTTCTTCAAAATAAGTTTATTAAAACTTAAACATGATTCAAACTTGAACTTCGTCGTTTATGCGTCGTTTTGGTTTCTCTAACTAGAAACCTACAGTTGTCACCCAGCATTGATTCGTCCCAAAAGCCTTGATATCGTCGTTCTATTTAATTTAAATAATAATAATAATAATTGAATATTTTTTCATTTAAATTTTATCTTCGTTGATTGGACTGATCTACTCTGATTTTCAGCTTTTCAAGGACTGTTTAGACATTGATACATATCTAATTTTTATTTTGCACTAACAATCCAGTGGATGTCCCATAAAAAAATGCGAAAGTTTTCAATACTTATTTTTGGGTTTAAAGCTACATTATTTTTACTGTTTTAATGCGTGTGTGTATTCATCTGACTGTATACTCTGAGACGGTGTAAACAAAACAGTGGTTCGCGAGTAACAAAGTTGAGAAAAAGAAAAACGCAAAGGAGGTTGTGACTAGTTTGCTGCTCGCCCAAAAGCCCGTAAAACAAATTGCAACAATTCTGGGATGGCACCTGGCTACCGTTTACCGTATCCAACGTTCACTTTTTGATGGACCACGTCCACGAAAGCCTGGAAGTGGCCGTCTACGTTCCGCTCCCTCACCGATGGTCATCAGATCAGTGAGAGACAAAGTAAGGCGAAATCCTTTCACATCGATCCGGAAATTGGCTAAGGAAGCCGATATTTCAAAAACTACCATGCAACGGTTGGTCAAAGATGACTTGAAATGTTCATCCATGGCAAGAGTGAAGCGCCACCTTGTAACGGACCGAATCAAACAACTACGGCTGGAGCGCTCGAAACGTTTGGTGTCAGCATTAAAAAAGAGGCATACCATCATCGTATTCTCCGATGAGAAAATGTTCACCATCGATCCCGTATCTAACACACGTACAGACAGGTTTATTTCGCCGAAGAAGATTGTAACGTGGTTACAAGAAGGTGCGTTTAAAATAATAATAGCGTTTAAAAAATTATAATTTTTTCCCACATTTCACTGCGTCAGGGAGAAAGTTCAATTGGGTTGCATTGCAATGAGAAGCAGGGAGATTCGAGCACTGTTTTAACTACTAGCGCCTCTGGTGGCCAATAGGGAAACCTAACAAATTAATATGCATCACGTGATGCCACTCATCCAAAGGGAGGAGACTCCAAAGTTAATGTGTACAAAGGATAAGGGAACTCGCGCGAATCTTTTGTAACGTGAATATCCTTTGTAACATGACTAGGCTTTGTAACGTGACTGTAGGCAATAGAAAATCCCAATCAATAGGTCTTTTCCAAGTCAGATAGCTAATAGAGCAGACGTGGTTTTAAATAGAGGCAAGATCTAGTGCTTAGCTGAACCATTTGTAAAGAAACCTTGGAATAATTTCAATAAAATAAAGTGGTTTGTTTGATCAAGTAGAAGGCCCAGTGCGTGGAAACAAGAATTTCCTAAGTGAGTTGAAGATATTTCTGAAATTAGTTTAGGTTAATTTGCAATTTTGTTCTTTAGTTTGCTTACCATTGCTGAAGGTAGGGATAAACGTTGACCAAGAATCTGCTGCTCGAGGCTCAGGTATGTATTGGGGATTGAATGGGATTTTGGTGTGATAGATGTGTGTCCTGTCTTGTGCTAATTATGCTAATTATGTGATTTGCTAATCCGTCGTTGTCTTTTCTGTCCGTGAAGGAATTTATCCTTCACGCGAAAGTGTTCCTGCCGGTTTCTAGAGCCGGATTGTAGGTTGCAGGAGATTACGAATCGCTTAGTTTTCTCTGGGGGCCCAGAAGCTTGGCGGCTTGTAGGCTTGCCCTCGTCGTCCGGCCAGTGGTTCCCGTCGCACCTACGGGCCAAAGGAGATAGACCACGACTCCTACGAACCGACTCCGGAAGCCAATCGCCGGAAAACGTTCGTTCCAAGAATCGGCCTCGAGCACGTATAAAAACAGTGCGGGCGCGCACTGCGGTTAGCCAGGACAACCACCACTGACAGCATCGATAGGCACCGTCAAGCAGTCCAATACCACCAAGTATCATCATCGTCATCATCACTCCCACCAATCACACCGAGAAGCAGTACCACCGTCACTACCACCAACACACACCCATCGATGGACGTCGCCTGAGCTCGAGTAGAGCAATTCAAGGTCAGATATCTGAATACATGTATGTCTAAAATAAAACAAGAGTAAGCAAAGTTAGGAATGCGCTGAATTGTTAGAGTCATGCACGGCCGTGCGAATGAAAATTCCAATTGGAATTAGTAGGTAGCTAGAAGTAGCCTTTTCTACCCCGAATAAACTAAAAGACTTAAAAAGCTGTTTGTTAGATGCTATTTGGATGAGGGAAAGATTCATTGATTGGTGTTTGTCGGTTTGTTCGTTTTTCTGGTTCCCGTTGGAGAATCGCCACTTTGGTTGAGTTTTGGGGTCGGGAATGAATACTGATTTGTCAGGATTGTATTCAGGTTTTTTTTCAAGATTTGAAGGACTCGCCCTGAGTCTCGCCGGGTAAATAATCTTGCTGCTTCACATGCAAGCGATTACAATTTGCTTGCTTGGCGCTTAAGTGAAGGCAGTTGTGGAAAAAATCCGAGAATCGGTCTAACGCGAGTTATATTCCGTTACATTTTGGCGCCCAACGGGGGGCCCAGCAAAAATTTGGGTTTGCGAACAAATTTTTGGTTCCTTGTTGTAATATATTTATAGTGGTTTATACTTGAAGTTAAAGATTTCGTTTGCGTTCAATTTCAATAATTTAGGTAACCAGGTACAGTACTCACGTGAATCGTAGGTAGGCTTAGAAAATATATTCAGTAGTTTTAGTTACTTCGTGTCGTGTGTTTGGAATTCGAACTACCTGTAATAGTAAGAGAGAAAATTAATAGTAAGTTTTGAATTTTGGTTGAGTGGGCGTTGGGGTAAGATTATTAGGTTATTGTTCTTTACTAGTATTTTGAATTTGTAGTTTTATTGATATTTTTAGATTTGTTTCAAAGATTTTAGAATAAGAGGGTTTTAATATACTTCGACGAAAGTTGCGCTACCATGGCGTATTCCATGAATCAGTCGGTTTTAGGAGCATACATTAATCCGTCGGATTTATTGATAGATGAAGTGCAATATGAGTTATTGCTGCGGGGTTTCGATCTGTCCCGAACATCAATTCACGAACAAAGAGATGTCCTCAGGAGACTGCAGTTGGACGAAATACAAAGTCCTAAGGTTATTAAATCTAATAAGACCATAGCGGACGAGTTAGCGGTTATCCAAGTGAAATTGATTACCATTAGGCAAGCTTTTGAACTTGAGGGATCCAGACAGCATCTGATTTCGCGATTGCGTCACTTACGGTATAGGGTGCTAAGACTAAAAGCGATCGACGAAGAGCAGGTCAAGATGAAAGAAGAGGTGATCGAAGAGATCGAATTTCTCTTCGATACGTTTGGCAGTCCAGAGGATCGTACCCCGATTATGAGGCCGAGACCCAGCGACAGGCGGTCCACCCCAGAGCAAACTATTAGAATTCCTAGGAACCCGGCGTTAGAATTTCCCCCTCCACCAAACATTCCACGATCTTCGATGGTACCACCGTGCCCGGCACCGCGAACCAGCCTATCCGCTCAGGCAAACACAACCAATCAACATTTCAGAGACAAGTCACTGATAAATAGTAGCCGGGTCCAAAACCATTCGGCAAACCCGTCGATCGAGGATTTTGAACCAGTAGATAACGAGTTAAGTTCAATTGTGGAAGAGGACCTTATTTCGATACCGTCTGAAGTTCGACCACGTGTAATCAATGAGATAAGTCCGGCCACTCCAACGATTGGAGAAAATACTAGGTTACGAGCGGATGTCAGTATCATTGTGGAAAATGTGTTGTCCAATCAGATGGAGAGAATGATGATTCGGATCGCGGAAGGTATGCAGGAGTTCCAGCTAAGGAATCAAGAACGCCCCTTTGGTAATCAACGCCCCGAGATAAGCCAGCCCATTCCTAGGTTGAATCCGGAGGAGAATAACAGACCACAGGAGCCAAGAAGACCGCCATGCCAGTCTGATGTCCCCTATCCGCGAACCCGAGATGAAATGCCACCGCGTAGAAGAGCTGAAGACGCTCATGGAAACCCATGCCAACATCCGGTATCTTGGGATGAATATCGACCAGCAAGGGACCATAGAGCACCACTTCCGAGTAGAACAGAAGGGAGGCGATCTGCGGATAGGTCATTGAGCCCGAGTCCCGTAAGGGATAGATACGAGCGACGATCGCATACTGTACCAGAATATCCAAGAAGTTACAATAGAAACCAATTTCGTAGGTCCTTAAATCCCAATGCTGATGATCGAAATTTCAACACCAAGATACCGATCAACAAGTGGCCAATTAAGTTCAGCGGAGAGCCAAAAGGAATGTCGGTGGAAGAGTTCTTGAAAAGGGTTGAAGTATTGGCACGAAATAATCAAGTCTCCGAGATTGAGCTTCTGAGTCAGGCGAACTTCTTGTTTCGACCAGAATCGGCAGCTGAGGTGTGGTACTATACTTTTAGCCACAAGTTCAACACTTGGCAGACCTTGAAGTATCAGCTCCGATTGCGATTCGAAGTTCCGAATAAAGATAAAGTTATCGAGCGGGAAATTCGCGAACGAAAGCAAATGACCAACGAAACATTCGTAACATTTATGGGAGAGGTTGAACGCCTTTGTCAGCAGTTGTCTAAACCTATGACTGAGAGGGCGAAACTCGCTATTTTGATGGAAAATATGCGAGACTGGTATAGACCTCATCTAGCGTTTATAAACCAGGACCACCTGGACATCGAATCCTTATGTGGTCTCTGTTACGAGTTGGATAAATCGGTTTACAGATCATATGCTCAGCGTAGCCGACCATACAACGTACATTGCCTAGAGGACACCGAATGGGTTGATCCTCAAAGGCCGGACGAGACGGAAATTAATTCGATTAGTCGGGGTCAACCAAGATCCACTAACGTACCCGAGAGGCGGAATGAAGCAGCTTTGGAGCAGGCGCATGCATCAACCAATCCCATTCTTTGTTGGAACTGTCGCCAGTTTGGACATTATTGGAGAGATTGTTCCAGAAGAAAGCAGCTGTTCTGTCACATTTGTGGGCAACCGGATGTGGTAGTGTCAAATTGCCCTGGTAATCATAGAGGTGGGCAAAGAGGCCCAAAAAACGAATTCACGGAAGGGAATTAGGGAGTAACCCTTCCAACAAAACGAACCAGGCTCCCAATCTGCAAGGTTGTCAAAAAAGCCCGAAAATTATGACAATCAATGTCAAAGAAAATCGATGTCCATATATTACTGTTAAGATCTTAGGTACAGTAGTTAAAGGACTATTAGATTCAGGAGCAGCAGCAAGTATTCTAAGCGATTCGGACCTTTTGGAGAAACACCGCTTCAAAAAATGCCCCTCCAATTTACAGATAAAAACGGCCGACGGGACGCCACACCAATGTGTATATCTGGTGTATATCCCATACTTATTTAGAGGAGTTACAAAGGTAGTTCCTACTTTGTTCGTTCCAAATCTGGCCAAGAGATTGATTTTGGGTAATGATTTCTGGAAGACTTTCAATATAACACCTGCGTTAGAGGAAAATGGTTGTCTCACTCGTTTGGAGGTCAATTGTGTGGGTGCGAATGTTTCGACTTGAACTTTGTCGACCATTATTTTTCCGATGAGGGGATTGAACTAAATTTGGTGTTGGAACACAACCCTCACCCCATAAATCCGGAGATCTCTGGGGATGTTAGTCTTGACTTACCCTCGGTAGAAACACCCACCAACTTGCAGCCATCCGAAATAGCAACGGAACACGAACTAACACCATCACAGAGGAAAGAGTTGCTAGAGATTGTTGAAAAACTGAAAGGGGACGGGAAGCTTGGGAGAACGAACGTTCTGCAACACAAGATAGAGATCTTGGAAGGTGAGCGACCGAAAAGACCGCCAAGGTATCGATGGTCACCGGCAATTAAAAAAGAGATGGAGAAAGAAATCCAACGAATGAAAGAACTGGATGTAAAAGAGGAATCAACGTCGGACTGGTGCAACCCCTTGCTGCCGGTTAAAAAATCCAACGGCGAATGGAGAATATGCTTGGACTGCCGGAGAGTTAACGAAGTGACCAAAAAAGAGGCGTATCCTTTTCCTGATATGCAAGTTATTCTCGGAAGGATCGAAAAAGCCCGATATTTCTCGATAATTGATTTGTCAAAAGCATCTTGGCAAATACCTCTTGCACCCGAAAGCCGAGATTTTACTTCGTTCCGAGCTGGGAAAGCTTTGTATCGGTTCAAGGTTATGCCGTTTGGGTTGACGGGAGCACCAGTGACCCAAACTAAGCTCATGAACCGAGTTTTGGGATACGATCTTGAGCCTCAGGTGTTCGTATACCTAGACGACATCGTCATAACTTCTAATACCCTAGAACAACATTTCGAGTTGCTGCGCACTATCTCTGAGAGATTACGCCAAGCAAACCTCTCTATCAGTATTGAAAAGTCTCGTTTTTGCCAGAAAAGGATATCCTACTTAGGATATATTCTTTCTGAAGAAGGACTATCGATTGACTGTGGAAAGTTAGACCCTATACTTAACTATCCCTCACCGACCACTGTGAAAGAGGTCAGGAGACTTCTTGGAATGGTAGGGTTCTATAAACACTTCATTGCCAATTACTCTGCGGTTTTAGCTCCTATTACCGATCTTCTCAAAAAAACTAAATGTAAGCTGACATGGACTGAAGAGGCAGAAGATGCTTTAAATAGGATGAAAGGCATACTTACATCACCACCTGTTCTGGCTAATCCTGATTTTTGTCAGCAATTTGTGATCGAGTCCGATGCATCAGCAGTTGCTGCTGGAGCCGTCTTGGTGCAATATTATGACGGGGTGCGTCGACCCATTGCATACTTCTCTCGCAAGTTCTCAGCGACCCAAAAAAAGTATTCCGCCACGGAACGCGAGTGTTTAGCGGTAATCTTAGCGATTGAGAAATTTCGCCACTTTGTCGAAGGTACGCAGTTCAAAGTGGTTACGGATGCCCAGTTATTAAAATGGCTAAACGAGATTAGCGTTGAGGGCAACTCTGCGAGACTTGCAAGATGGGCATTGAAACTACAGCAACACGACATGATTCTGGAATACAGGAAAGGTAAATTAAACGTTATTGCAGATGCATTATCAAGAGCAGTGGAAGTGGACATACTTACCGTGGATCTCGACCTAGAACGGTTAAAGCATAACGTCATCACGAAGGCAGAGAGATTCAAGGACTTCAAAGTTGCCAACGGACGATTATACAAATATGTACCCACGGGCAGGTCTGATGATCCCCGATACGAATGGAAACTGATCCCATCGAAAGCAGATAGAATAAAAATTCTGGATGCTGAACATGGCATTGCACATTTCGGGTTTTACAAAACGCTTCGTAAAATCCAAGAAAAATTTTATTGAGCTTGGATGAGTGTGGACATCAAGCGTTACTGTCGAGGTTGTGAAACGTGCAAGATGTCCAAATATCCGAATCAACCGAAAGTACCTTCAATGGGACGACCTAAGCTGGCTTCAATGCCATGGCAGATGATTTCCGTTGATTTCACGGGACCTTTCCCAAGATCAAAATCCGGAAATACAGTCTTGTTGGTGATAACCGACCATTTCTCGAAGTTTGTTATGGTGCGAGAAGCTAAAACTGCTACGCTGGTAAAGTTCCTGGAATCAATGGTGTTCCTACTGTTTGGTGTACCTGAAATCCTTATTTCCGATAATGGACCGCAATTTAAGTCCGGGCTGTTCGAAAAATTAATGGAGAAGTATAAGATTAGTCACTGGAAGAATGCGAGCTACCATCCCGCAAATAACCCCACCGAGAGAGTAAATCGTGTAATCGTGGCCGCTATCCGGTCGCATTTGAAAGGAGGAAACCAAAAACAGTGGGATGAAAAACTTCAGGAAGTGGCTATGGCTATTAGGACGGCAGTACACGAATCTACCGATTTCACGCCGTATTTCATTAATCACGGATGGAATTATATCGGCTCGGGTCAAGAGTACGCGCGAATTCGAGAGACCGGAGCAGAGTTAGACTATGAGCCGAATACCCATACTAAGGAAATGAAGGAGTTGTATGGACAGGTACGAATAAATTTGAAAAAAGCGTACGGAAAATATAGTAAATGTTACAACCTCCGAGCGCGAGCAAAACCCTCCGATTTTAAAGTAGGAGAAATCGTGTTTAAGAAAAACTTTTTCCTATCAAACAAAGCCAGCGATTTTAATGCGAAGCTAGCTAACACCTATGCACCCGCGAAGATCGTCTCAAAACGCGGCACTCATTGTTACGAACTGGAGGATTTGTCAGGTAAACCGTTGGGAGTATTCCGATCCGCGGATCTGCAACGAAAATAAAACGGGATTAATCAGCTATGACGGTGTATATAATTGCACAGCAACAAGTACAAACAAAACACTCTTGAAGTTATCAAGTAGATCCAACGTCGAGATGTCAATTGCCTGTTTCCTCCGTTGTGATGTCATTCTAATAGGAATTATCTGGTTGGGTAACAGCTATGACGGTGTATTTCACTGCACAAAAACAAGCATAAACAAAACACTCCTGGAGTAAAAAAAAGAAAAGGTAGATCCAACGTCGAGAGGTCAGTGCGCTGTTTCCTCCGTTGTCGATGAGAAGTTAAAGGGAATCGTGAGGTAGTGGTCAGTTGCGAGGAAAATTATCACACTAAGGCCTCTTCGCAGGAAGGAAAGAAAAAGTACCAAAGTATCACAGTACCAAAGCGGGTCCAACACTAACACATGTTTGCGCTCCACAATAGCCCGGATCGCTAGAAAGAAAAAAAAAACCACTTAGGCTTAACATTTTAATGATACCGTTATTTCCATAACCTAAGGTTCGAAGATATTCCGTAAGTTGATCGAACCGATAATGCAGCTGGGTAGAATCACGTATTTTTTCACACCGTTTAGTAATATACAGGAATAGTTTCCATTTTTTGAGGATCGCAACGAAGCACCTCTTAACAAGTTGATTCGCGTCGGGAGACTGACTGACAGCATATCCATATCGCTTAGTAGGAAATAAAATGCGTTGATGGTAGTAGTGATGGCAGTAAGAGATGTAGATAAAGTACCGTAGTAGATTAAATACCGGATCACTTCCAGGGAAGGGTATAAACAAATATCGTGTAGGAGTAATTTAGGGATGAGAAAGCTGTTGCGTTCGATTAGTTTGAGTGCGTTTTTATTCTGGTGGTTATCGGAAATTTGGAGCCTATAGGCTTTAGGTTGATTGGTTGTGCCGCGTGATTTGGTCGAGTGGTTACTCGATAAAGAAGTAAAACTTCTAGTTAGTGGTTAGGGGGAAAATTGTGTCTCGGATGGTAATCTGAGTAAGCCTTCAATGGCAATATGTTAAACGAGGAGGAAGGAGAAGGGAAAGAAAATTCAGTGTAAAATAGTATCTCGGATCGAAGTCTGAGGAGGCCATTTAAGGCAATATGTGGAAAAGAAAAGAAAAAGTGATTCAGTGGAAAATAGTTTCTCGGAGTCTGAGGAGGCCAACAAAGGGAAAACGGTTAGGGCGGAAAGTATGGAAGAAGGATAGAGTTCAAGAAGAAGGAAGAATGAAGTACCGGGTACGTGGATTATTGAAAATGGAAGCTTACCTGTATATGAAGTGCATAAAAATTACTTTCCGGTTTACGATCATTTAGAATATATTATGGCTAGTGTATGCATTTATTTAATTTTGTTTGTTTGTGATCACTCGGAATATATGGAGCGATGGAGAGGCAGTTGAAGGATAGAAAAACAAAATTAGTCATTGGAAGACAGATTGAAAATCTAGGTAAGCGTATTCGTTAATAATTAATTCGTCAATATTCTATGTGAATGTAAAGTTTCAAAATATACGAAAGGGAAAAAAAAATCATTAGAATTTTTTTTTTTGGTGAGAATGGGTGTAATGTAACGTGGTTACAAGAAGGTGCGTTTAAAATAATAATAGCGTTTAAAAAATTATAATTTTTTCCCACATTTCACTGCGTCAGGGAGAAAGTTCAATTGGGTTGCATTGCAATGAGAAGCAGGGAGATTCGAGCACTGTTTTAACTACTAGCGCCTCTGGTGGCCAATAGGGAAACCTAACAAATTAATATGCATCACGTGATGCCACTCATCCAAAGTGAGGAGACTCCAAAGTTAATGTGTACAAAGGATAAGGGAACTCGCGCGAATCTTTTGTAACGTGAATATCCTTTGTAACATGACTAGGCTTTGTAACGTGACTGTAGGCAATAGAAAATCCCAATCAATAGGTCTTTTCCAAGTCAGATAGCTAATAGAGCAGACGTGGTTTTAAATAGAGGCAAGATCTAGTGCTTAGCTGAACCATTTGTAAAGAAACCTTGGAATAATTTCAGTAAAATAAAGTGGTTTGTTTGATCAAGTAGAAGGCCCAGTGCGTGGAAACAAGAATTTCCTAAGTGAGTTGAAGATATTTCTGAAATTAGTTTAGGTTAATTTGCAATTTTGTTCTTTAGTTTGCTTACCATTGCTGAAGGTAGGGATAAACGTTGACCAAGAATCTGCTGCTCGAGGCTCAGGTATGTATTGGGGATTGAATGGGATTTTGGTGTGATAGATGTGTGTCCTGTCTTGTGCTAATTATGCTAATTATGTGATTTGCTAATCCGTCGTTGTCTTTTCTGTCCGTGAAGGAATTTATCCTTCACGCGAAGGTGTTCCTGCCGGTTTCTAGAGCCGGATTGTAGGTTGCAGGAGATTACGAATCGCTTAGTTTTCTCTGGGGGCCCAGAAGCTTGGCGGCTTGTAGGCTTGCCCTCGTCGTCCGGCCAGTGGTTCCCGTCGCACCTACGGGCCAAAGGAGATAGACCACGACTCCTACGAACCGACTCCGGAAGCCAATCGCCGGAAAACGTTCGTTCCAAGAATCGGCCTCGAGACAGTTGGCGTGTTCGAGATAGCTACAGGAATCTCGAGCACGTATAAAAACAGTGCGGGCGCGCACTGCGGTTAGCCAGGACAACCACCACTGACAGCATCGATAGGCACCGTCAAGCAGTCCAATACCACCAAGCATCATCATCGTCATCATCAGTCCCACCAATCACACCGAGAAGCAGTACCACCGTCACTACCACCAACACACACCCATCGATGGACGTCGCCTGAGCTCGAGTAGAGCAATTCAAGGTCAGATATCTGAATACATGTATGTCTAAAATAAAACAAGAGTAAGCAAAGTTAGGAATGCGCTGAATTGTTAGAGTCATGCACGGCCGTGCGAATGGAAATTCCAATTGGAATTAGTAGGTAGCTAGAAGTAGCCTTTTCCACCCCGAATAAACTAAAAGACTTAAAAAGCTGTTTGTTAGATGCTATTTGGATGAGGGAAAGATTCATTGATTGGTGTTTGTCGGTTTGTTCGTTTTTCTGGTTCCCGTTGGAGAATCGCCACTTTGGTTGAGTTTTGGGGTCGGGAATGAATACTGATTTGTCAGGATTGTATTCAGGTTTTTTTTCAAGATTTGAAGGACTCGCCCTGAGTCTCGCCGGGTAAATAATCTTGCTGCTTCACATGCAAGCGATTACAATTTGCTTGCTTGGCGCTTAAGTGAAGGCAGTTGTGGAAAAAAATCCGAGAATCGGTCTAACGCGAGTTATATTCCGTTACAAGATTGAGGATGTTTAAGTGAACGTGAAATTCAAGTTTACAACCAAACATTCGGCCGGAGTCATGGTTTTCGTTCGGCAGTTGCGTTCAATGGCTTGAAAATGCTTCCAGTATTTATCAAAGCTGGATTAAAAGTTAATACCGAGGTTTACATGAACATTTTGAAGGACTACGTTCTGCCATGGATGAAAGCCAACTTTAGAGCACACCAACACGTCATTTTCCAACAGGACGGAGCACCGTATCATACCTCAAAAAAGACTCAAGCGGAACAAGGAATTTTGCCAAAGGACATTTGGCCTCCTAGCAGCCCGGACTTGAATTCTTTGGATTACTCAATATGGGCATATGTTCAAGCTAAGGCCGTTCTCACCTCAGTGTTGGCGCCCTGAAAGCTTCTATTACCAAGGCATGGAACTAGAATGACTGACTCATACATTGAGAAGATATGCTCTCGATTCCGTCCCCGTTTGGAGAAGGTGATCGAGAAAAATGGTGGACATATTGAGTAATGTAATCATGAAAAGTTTCAATAAGCGATTCCCTAAATAAAATTATGATTTTTATATCATTTTCTATGAAAAAAACTTTTTTGAAACTGAGGTATGGATTTTCGCATTTTTAATGGGACATACTGTATATTTGTAAATACATGTATTATATTCTATTCCTAAAATAACATGCATTCATTCAATAACAGAGGGTAAGGGGGGAATACAGGGTGCCAGACGAAGTGTAGCCTGGATGAGGGATTCGTGGCTATCTGGCCCAAGTCATGGTTGACAATTATGCCTTCCTTGATGGAAATCATCAGCTCGAGATCAGCGAAGATCTCATTATCTTCCCACAGTCTACAGTGAGTTTGCTAGCCCTATTCGGCAATGCATGGTATGTTCCTGAACATTACACGATTTCTAATGTTAATTTGTAAGTTTTGCGGTGCACCATTTATGTGTATGATATTGAATAACTTTCGCAATAACTTTCATCAACCTCGCTCATATTAATTGTTTGGTAATACGGAATAAAAATCAGCAGAACAACTTATAAAAGCTATTTTAAATGAATCGACAAGATTTCGTTAAATCTGCTCATACTTTTCATGAGCATAAGTAACTGATCAAATTTTAAATAATTGAAATATAATAAGTATATTTATGTTTTTTTTTTTACACAGAAATGGTGCCACTGAACTGGAAATCAAGATTCCGTGCGAACAAGTGACGTCTGTAGCCTTTGGTGGTCCCAACCTTGATATTCTCTTTGTAACAACAGCGGCCAAAGAATTCAAATCTCCTCAACCTCCTCCAGCAGGTGCTTTATTCAAAGTTACTGGATTAGGAGCTAGAGGAACTCCTATGTACAGTGTTGACTTGGATTGATCAATTGATTATTCTATTGTAATAAAAATCAGTCCGGCATAGGCATCAGGTAATGTTTTTTTTTCATAATCTGAAAGAAAGTACAAAACTATCCAGGCAACACCATAGACAGAAAAAAATCCTGCTAATTTTCTGCTATTCCAGATAAGCTTAAGACTAAATATTAACTTTGTGTAATTATTCAACTACTCGGTGAAGGCGCAGCTAGAAAGAAACGCCATAGTGGAAGTGACTGGTTCTATTTCTCTCTGGTCTAGGATTTTTTTTTGCTTCTCGACTTCTCGGTATGATTGTACTTGCCACACAATACGAAACTTGTACCAGGCATCGAAAGCTCTTCATGAATATCGGCATTGAGAACAAGTTGAGAGCAGGCAATAAGCTGATTGTGATAAGCAGAAACAAATGCCAAGAAAGACGAAGAAGAATAATGTAGCTTTAACTCAATTCACTATTACGCTTATCACGTCTGGGTGGGATAGTGTGCTTTCTGAAAATGTAGTAGTGAATTTTGAATAAAAACAATAGGTTTAGGTTATCTGTGGGAAAACAAAAAATCTTTCAACGACGACAGAAAAGATAGTGTGTGTGCGTTAAATGTCACTAAGCTTAATGCTTTACTCCAGACCTGTTTCAATCTATGGATTGTGACCCACCAGCTCCATAATTCACTGTTCCGTCTCACATCGGAAGCGTCACTGGCAAACCCATGAAAATCCACGGCGCTAGCATGCCAGAAAGTACATCACCAAAGTCGGCGTGCAGCAAAAATACCATACCAAACTACCACATCACCAAGCAACCACCAAATCACCAATCAACCACCAGATCACAACGCTCGGAGCGCTGCATCTTTTCCCAGTTCCTGTGCGAACTGTCACCTACCGATGTTTAGGATACATAACATCTGCTAGTATGTCAAAACATCTTGTGGGCGTGTTCGCCGCACACCCGGCCTAAAGCGAGCCGCCCAATGATGCGGCCGCCATGAGGCAACACATAACATTTCAAAACATTGAGTCAATGTCTTGTGGCTTGACGTGAACGTCAACAAGATATTTTGACATTTTATGTGATGCCACATATCTCCATCATCAGTGGACACCTCGCCTACACTGAGAATAATTCCGACAATTAAATCATTGTCAAGATGACTATTGCATATAATGGTTACAATAGCCATGAAAATGGTCGAATTCATCACGTTTATGGTATCAAGGTTACAAAGACTATTCCGATATTTTAGTAAATGTTGAATCAACCATTTTTAATGGCCATTTAGACCATGATCATAGTTAGTTCAAAATCACTATACTGCTATAGTCATCCTAACCCCCAATAATGGTAAAATTGACTTTCAAACTTTACTCTGTGTAAACATTACGCGTGTCGCCGTTATAAAATATTCGAAGTATTCTTTAGTACACATTGAAAGACACCAGTACTAGCATAGTATGCAAATTGTATGGCGAAAGACGTAAAGGCGATTTAGTTATGAGGTTGCTACTCCGTTATTGCCAGATCAGCTGTTATTACACAGAGAACCAACAGATGATGCTTGGGACTAACATACATCCTCAATTTATAATAACTGGTGATCGCAAACTAAGGCAATACCGGTTCCGCCACGCCCGAATGCAGGTCAAATAACGAAAGGGTAGGAATATGCTGACATGATACTCGCTTTATTGGAAGCCAAGAAGACCTCAGCACTCCCACGAGAAATCACTAAGATGTTGGATAACAGGATTGGGTGGCAGCAGTGTTCGTTTTGGTAAACGATAAGCTGTCTAGAGAAATATTTCAATGTTAGTATAGATTTCCGATTTGAACCGATTTAAACTAATATTAATGCTATTGGGGCCACTCACAAAGTGTGATGGTGGTTTTTCATTTGTAATGTAAGGAAAATTTTAATAATTCTTGAAACCCGATTAGGACCGACGATATAAACCAACAATAAAGATGCTATTAAGGGCCACTCATAAAGTGTGACGGTCGGTTTTCATTAGTGTTGTGATCGACAACGGCTCAGTGCTCTATCAGAAATAATTATATTGACATGTATGTACTGTATTATACTTTATTATACTAAGATTAAAAAGACCGGCTGATCGGTGACGAGCCAGAAGTTTACTTTAGCACATCAAGTAGATCACTTGTGTTTTACTTGATAGAAAACTTAGGATATTACAATTAGGAGAACGAGTTAGATTATATTAAAGCTTGAGAGCCAATTTGGATCTATTTATACCACCAGTACGGATGCTGTCAGGGCCACTGACAAAATTAGATTGTGGTTTAAACGTTCCAAGATATGTTGGGTTGGAGAATGGCGAACAATTAAATGGATCACAGTTAATTATGATCCTCATCACCGACAAACCACCACATCTCCCCGGGAAGACAATTTTTTTTTCTGTGCTCACTCAATCACGCACGCTACCGAACAATAGATAACTGGAACAAAAAATATTGCGCAACAAAGCATCAACACAACCGTCCCCAGCTTTCTGTTTTTAGAGCGACATTCTACAAAATATTTTACTACTGGAACTGATATCTGCAAAAAGCAAGTTGATTGTCCTAAAGAGCAATCTACACCTTAAATTACGATTGAAGTATTTGATGAAATTAGAGTCCCTAGGAGCATTTCATGCGTTCTGTCAACTTTATATTTCTATTGATTTCCAAACTTATCTGTTTAGTACCAAGCGGATAGATTCTCCAATCCGCTGAACCAATCGCAATGGGCGGAATATTAAAAAATGTATCGAAAATAAGCTATCCATGTTCATTTGTGTTGTACGCGTGTATTTGTGATGGTTTCAATGTGTCCAGCATAGTGTTTGACTGTCATCTTTCGTTTGTTTACTTGTTTGCACGGTTTAAATTCTTCGTTTTCAAAATGTCACGCATTGAAAAGGACGTGAAAATTAAAGTTTTGGACACATAGCTATGTGGAAAGGGTGTAACTATGCAACAATTGATGAAGCGCTTTGGAATTCATTACGCGAGTGTAAAATTCATCATAACCAAGTTTGAGGAGCACTGCTCTTTGGATGAACTGCAAGGAAGAGGTAGAAAATCCGGATCTTCCAATCCTTAACTGGATCAGAATGTGGAAACCTAATTCTGAAGAACATATCAATGTCTATACGTGATTTGGTCAATAAAGTGGGAACCAGCGTCGAAATGATTCAACGTATCAAGAAACGGATCAACCTGAAGACCTACAAGAAGCAGAAAATCTCCAAACAAAGTGCAGAACAGAAGCAACGCACAGCAACAAGGGCCTGAGAATGTATGCGCACATTTTACAGCAACCGGATGCATGTATTTTGATGGACGACGAGACCTATGTCAAAGAGGACTCAAAAATACACAGGTCCACGCTGCCGTCGTACGAGCTGATGTAAGCGATGCAGAAAGGTCGATTCAAGTGAAAAAGTTTGGTCGAAAAGTGCTGGTATGGCTGCGGTATGAGGTCTACCATTTTTATACTACGGGAACAATCAATGCGGAAATCTATCAATCTGAGTGTCTGCAAAAGAGGTTGCTGCCTTTATATCGGAAGCACAGTACCCCTCTACAACTCTCAATTGGCTCACGGAAAAGGGTATTGATTTTGTTGAACAAGACATCAATCCGCCAAATTCTCTCAGCTTCGGTCCATCGAACAATATATGCAGGAATTCAAAAAAAATTGGGCTAAGGCGTCCAGAAATGTGATTAAACATATGTCCGGAGCTCGATGCAAAGTGTTCGATCAAAAATTCGCAAATTCGTGAAAGAATAAAAATCGGTGTGCAGCCACCAAGTACCTCATAGCAAGATGGTTATAGAAAAACCGGAAGATTCGTTGAGTACATTTACCGACGGAATGGCGATTTAGTAATGATTGAGAAAGTAAAGAAACAGAGCCTCTCTCTGTTATATTCTAATTAAAAAAAAAGCCTCTATTCCAATGCAGACTGAGTGAGAAGCCCCCTCAATGTCCTTGAGCACTGAAACCAGCGACTCCTTTTGAGCAAAGGCCATTTGAATATCTGTGGAAAGTAGTGCCAGTAAAAATCAATTCTTTTGCTCTCAAATTTATTTATTTATTTATTTCGTCAAGCAATGTAGACTACAAACAATGGTTACAATGTTTTACTTACATGCTATACATTATTTCTGTTGTCTTTTAGACGAGATGTTACTTGTTTTTTAGACATTGTGATGCCAATGATTTTGCTATGTAAGTTATACTGGTGCATCATTCGATTTATGGGGCAATTTCTTGCATAATTTGTGCTGTATGATTTTTCTAAGAATAATTTCCGTGTTCTAAGATGCCGGCTGGAAGTATAAAAGTTCAATTGCGAGAGTAGTACTTCTGATTTTATACGTTGTGAAATAATGTCATTGATGTAGAAAAGCATTGCAAATTCGCGGCGTTCCTTAAGTGTCTGTAAATTGATAAGCATGCAGCGTGCTTCATAAGATGGCAGTGGAAATACAGTCCAATTCAATTTCCATAGGGCATGTAAAAGAAATTGTTTTTGGACGGATTCTGTGCGTTATTTATGTATGGCACAGTACGGATTCCATACTAGGTTGCAGTATTCCAAAATTGGCCTTACATATGTAATGTATAATAATTTAATGATCTTGAAAATTGTGGCTGAACCTCTTAATGAAGCCCAGCATTCTATTTGCTTTACTTATAATAGTGTTGTAATGTTCTACAAAAGTGAGTTTAGAGTCTATGATAATGCCTAAGTGCCTTACTATTTTGCATGTTTCTACTTATTGGTTTCCTAAAAGTTTTTTCGTACGAGGTGTTTTAATTTTTCTGCTAAATGCTATTGAGTTACATTTTTTCACGTTAAGTTGAAGTAAGCTTTTGCTACACCATGTGTTGAATAAGTTCATTTCGTTCTGGAATTCTTCTACGTCGCTAGAATTATTTGATTTCCATGAAGAGCTTCATGTCATCTGCATATATGAGTATTTCGATTTTTTTTAAGTATGTAGGAAATGTCGTTTATGTACAAAATAAAAAAAAGTGGGCCTAAATGTGAACCATGGGGCACTCCCAAGGTGACAGAGATGGGGTCTGAAAGTTTATTTTCAAAACGAACAATTTGTTTGCGATGCGTTGAATATGATTGCAGCTAATTCAACAGTCCAGGTTCCATTCCAATTTTTTGCAATTTGAAGAGTAATAATGGTATGTCGATTCGGTCAAATGCATTACTGAAGTCAGTGTTAAGGGCTTCTACGTGCTTGCCATTGTCCATTGCATTCAAAATAAAAGTTACAAATTCAAGAAGATTAGAAGTAGTTGAGCGACCTTTGAAAAAGCCGTGTTGTTTGCTTGAAAGTTGATTTTTTACATGCTGAAAAATATTTTCATTTACGATAGATTCAAATAATTTTGGGATGCAAGAGATAATGGCAATTCCACGATAGTTACGGATGTCTGATTTCGTGCCTGATTTGAAAATCAGAACCAAATAAGAGGATTTCCAAATGTTGGGAAATGTTTCACTCTTCAGAGACGTACTAAAAAAAGTTCTAAAGGAAGGGCAAGTTCGTCTGAAAGGTTCTTAAAACATGCGGGTGCAAACCGTCTGGACCTGGTTCCTTAGAAGCATCCAAGTTTTTTAGTGCTTTGAGAATTTCGTGAGGAGGTAATTAATTTACAGATATATTGTTGGAAAAATTAGGAATGAATGCAAAGAAGTCGCGATCACGGTCTTCTTCGGAAAATGTAGTGTACACTTCTTGGAAGAAATTTGCAATAAGCTTGCAGATTTCAGAAGGATTATCACCTACATTTCCGTCAAAATGCATTCGTGGGGGAAAATTGCTATTTTTCAATTTCGTTATTACATAATTTAAGAAATTCTTGGGGCATGATTTGACTTCAGTTTCGGCTTTACGATTATATTCTTCATGTGCAGAATAAATGGCTGTGTTAAGTTGGTTGCATATGTCATAATAATTTTGCAAATTTGTGCTAGAGTTTTGCTTTTTATATAATTTGTGTGCTTTTTGTTTTTTGTTCTTTAAATGTTTCAAATGTGGATTGAACTACACTGGCAATTTATTGTTTTGAGTTCGCCTTCTTCTTTTCATTGGTATAGTGTCTGAAATGAGGTACTGAATAATTGAATAAAATATGCCTACTTCAGTGTTGACATTTCCTTCAATACTTATTACGTTCTGCCAATTTATTGTACATTGTCTACGTATTGCTTCTTCGGAATTTGCTTTATGATATTCCAGCTCTTCCTCGAATTCCCAGTCGCTGGGGAAGGAAGTATTATGTACGAAAATTGAATATTCAGTTGCTGTGTGAAATATTTCATTTTTCCGTAAAGGTGACAATGAAGTACTCACACAAAAGTCTTCAGTGCAGTTCGTAAATAAGAGGTCTAAAAATGCATTTAGCTGATTCTTTATATCATTAATTTGGTGTAAGCCAATATGTGAAATTTGGTCGAATAGAAATTGTAAAGTTTCGTCTTCGCCTACGACTGGGAGTAGAATTGATTCATTTTCGATGTCACGGATGAAGTTCGCATTCGTTTATTAAAGTCACGTCTATATATTTAGGTCACACGACTTTATATACTGACCGACTGTTCTGCATATATTCTGATTATTTTCAAATGTCCCTGCCAACGTACCTTTTACGTCTTCAAGCAGATTTTTTTCAGGTCAGCAGCAATTCGATAGTTCGCATCTGTTTGAAAGCGGATTACATCCACAAGTTGTTCCTGTTGATGAAGCAGCTTCCTCACGTCAGCTTCTTTCCGTAAAATGAGTTGGCAGTCAGCACACAAAGGCACCATAAATGCGGTGCTGAAATGCTCACGTTGTCGTTGTATACCGACGCAGGCAACATGGTATTTTTTGTTACAAAATTCTTACTTTTATAGAAAGTGGTCGTCGCTAATGCTGCACGATTTAACACCACACGGCATGATTAGTTTTTCTGTAAAATGTTCTACGTGATTCGATTTACAAACGTCAGCAAGACCTGCACGCGACGTTGTCTAATGGTAAAAAAAATGGTTATAAATATACAAATTAATTGCGGAGCGAAATGCAAACGAAGACCGATCCGAAGACTGTTCGTGGTGAAAAAGCTTCTTCGTGAATTTGAATTTTGAAATGACTGTATTTTCATGACCAGAGCAACCGCTGAGTTTCGAAGTCGTTATTGGGTTCATTCGTCGATGGATATTCATTATCGCCTGTGCTGTTGTCAATATAAAAATTCAATTTCATCTAGGTAGGGATAGTTTTAGAGTATCAAATGAAGAAACAATACTTGTTTCTTTTGATGTAGAACATGATGTGTAATTATTTAGGCTCAGATTGATAGGTTACAATTACTACAAGTTCTAATTATGATCATAGAAGGCAGTAAGACCATAGACTAACTCTAAGACCAGTAGGTCCCGAACAAATACGATTTTTTTCTTGGCTCAGTCAGTACTAGCACATCGGTCCCAAGCTCGGTCCCAAGCTTAATAATACGCCCCTCATAATGAACTCACACGAACACACTCTCAAATATTCTGTCAAAATAACACAGCAAACCAAAACAAAGGCGCAAATATGTATAGTTAGGTGCTGGCTTCAAGGTGTACTTCGGACCAAGGGGTTCTACAAAAGTGAACCAATTTCAAATCGCTAGTTGCATATTGATTGTTGGTAAGACGGTAAGACCAACAATCAATATGAAACTAGTGATTTGAAATTGGTTCACTGTTGTAGAACCCCTAGTTCTGAAGTACACCTTGCAATACACTCTTGCGCTTTTCAGTACCTTTCGGTACTAGCATCTTTGGCTGTTTTGATTCGCTATGTTATTTTGACAGAATATTCGAGGGTGTGTTGGTGCGAGTTACATTATTAGGGGCGAATCATTAAGCTTGGGACCGTGCTTGGGACCGGTGTGCTAGTACTTCCTGAGCCAAACGATATATTCATTTTCTTCAGGACTATCCAGCCGGTAAGACTCTGCGAATGAAATAATTCAAAATAATAATTTTGGTTGAATTGAAAATAACTTTTTGATGTTTGATGATCACTTGCGATTTTAACAAAGCTGCCCTGAAAACACAAACTCTAATCAGTATCAAGAAACGAGTAGTCATAGAAGCATAATGAATTGATTTATTCATTGCCCTTGATTTTGACATCTGAGATTTTCAAAACAAATTAAATTCATCTACACTGACTAAAAATGCTTTTCATTGCTAATGATAGTAAGTGATAAAAACAGACAGAAAGCAGCGCTAGACAAAGACTTGCGGAACCCAAACTGTGTATTAAATGGCAAGTTATTCTACCCAGTAATCAAGCCTTTGATGGATCATTATCTCGAAAAATTTCGTAATGCACAAGAGCATAGGGAACGTCTATATATTTATGTCACGCAAAAAGTGACCTTTTACAACAGCCCCCCCCCCCCCCCTGTCTCGTTTTTTGTATGGACCTGCAAATTTTTTTAGATAGATTGTCACGTTTTCCCAAATCCCCCCCCCCCTTTCCACATTACTGCGTGACATAATTAATGGACCTTCCCATAGCCATCGGAAGGTTCAAGTTAGGATCAGACGTTAGTTTACCCGTTTTTTTAATAGCTATTACTTTGACCTGTCGCCACTCAGGCCATCCAATTGTTGGTACAACGTTGTTTCGAAGTTATCTGGGAAATATTTTATCATATCACATGGCGGTAAACAAACATCACACCAAATCGAAATTTTGATTGAAAATCAAATCAAAGTTTCGGACACTAAGATAATGTCAGCAAAAATTAAATCTAGTCATAATTCAACAAAACCGATTGTTTCGTCCATGGTTTGACCAGGCCCTACGTTGTAATTTTATTTGAGAGACACGACGATGAAACGAAACGAATAAAACAGACCAGACTACTTTGTCGATGATTATTTATTACCACCGAGAGGCAGCGAGGCAGCGAGCCAGCTCGGTGGGTACTTTCAAAAAGACGATATAACAACAACACTAGAACATTACTAAACTATATTGGGCGATGAGTCGCTTTTATAGGGGACACGAAGTACGGATGAATATTGCCGTACTATTGTGATGTTCTACGCTGCCCACATTGCTACAATAATAGCATCAGGCATTTGCTGGCTAGCCGCTCTCGAAAAATAGAAACAATACACGCTTTTGGCGGGACGCGTGTTTGGTGCTATCCACACAGCAGCATACACGCCGTGTGCTGTTTGAGATCCAACACCGATTGTTGTTTTTCAGTATAATAGAGTTATGGTTATATTAACAATCAATGTGAAACTAGCAATTTGAAATTGGATCATTGTTGTAGAACCCCTTGGTCCGAAGTACACCTTGCAATACATATTTGCACGGTTCGGAATTAGAAGCTTTGTTTTGTTTTGATTCGCTGTTTTATTTTGACAGAATATTTGAGGGTGTGTTCGTGTGAATTACGTTATTAGGAGCTCATTAAGCTTGGGACCGATGTGCTGGTACTCCCTGAGCCAAAAACTATATCAATTTTTCTCTTGACTATCCAGACGCTGTTTATATAAATTGAAGATCCCTCTTGTTCATCCTTACCAACCCAAGACTTGAACCGACAGTTGGATGCGATCCAACAAAAGCAGCAGAGCATGACCGTTCAATTATCCAGAATCTCACAGCCCAAAAACTAACACCGAAAGGCTCGACAACAACAACAACAGCAACAACAATAGCAACAGCCACAGCAACAACAATAGCAACAGCCACAGCAACAACAACAACAACAACAACAACTACAACAGCGATGTAGCAGCGGTTATTGCTAATCATAGTACCAACGTAGAAGACGCAACTCAGCAAAACGGCTGAACAGCAACAGCTACATTGTCAAGAATCCGACACCGGTGGGTAGCAGCGACAGCAAGCACATGGAACAATAAAAAGAAGTAAGCATTACTAATCCACATAAGCTCGTTTGTATTCTGCCTTCTTCTTAACGTTTCAAGCTTATTGCTTATTACTTGCTCTCACAATTAGCTTATTGCTTGCTCTCAACTTATTGTTGTCAATGCACTTCCACAGTTATTAATTAAGAGCTTTCGATGTCAGGTACTATTTTTGCATTAGTATGATTGTGTGGCAAGTACAATCATACCCTATGCCCAGGGAGTCGAGAAATTTTTCTTAACGAAAAATTTCTAGAACAGACCAGGAATCGAACCCAGCCACCTCCAGCATGGTGTTGCTTTGTAGCCGAGCCTTTACCGATTGAGCTAAGGGAGAAGCCGTATTCTACCTTGGGGAATTCAATTAGATGCAATAAAAATGAGGATCATTCATTGTTAAGCGACTACATAAATTTAGTCTTTTTTTAAACCGTATCCAAAGTCTATGTGGTCTTAACATACAGTTAAACAGTTTGCTGAGATGATAATACTTCTTTCTGTAAAATTCTCAAACACTCTGTGGTACATCTGCCATCAGATTCGCTAGATTATCCTCAGATACGCTAGCGTAGCAGTACTCCATCTTCTCTTGAAATTGATGATCCCATTTGCTTTCTTCTTAGTTTCAAAAAGTTTCCGCTTAACCAGAGCCACGTATTTTTCTATGGGGCAAAGTTCTGGACAGTTAGGCAGATCGGCTTTTTTTGCACTTATATGACCTCTTGTGGCTTATACCCTTCCAGGACGGATTTTGCATAGTGACAAGAAGCCAAATCTGGCGAAAACAAAGCAGAGGCGTCGTTGCTTCTTATAAACGGTTGCAACCGCTTTTGCAGACATTATTTCTCGTATACATCCTTGTTGATAGTGCCGATAGCGATGATACATTTGGGTTCTCGACCACAACTACATATGTACAGCCAAACCAAATACTTCTTGGGGAAATTCCGAAATCCGGAAATTCTCCGTCAATGGCGTTTTTTCGCATTACATTACGAAGTCCAGTTAATCGTCAATCAGATCAGACGCGTTTTTAATTTGCTCCTAGCCACACGCGTTTCACGATTATTATTATTTTGCGTGCGTTTCGATTTCATTCTTGTTATAATATTCAATTTTTCGCGTCATCAGTGCCGAGTAATTTAAAAATGAATTGCGAAATTTGCTCATTCGACTCCTCCGTTGAGTCGCCTTTGTGGAAGTGTGCAGGTTGTCCACGTACGTTTTATGCAACCTGCGTGGGAGTAACTGTGCAGCGGAATTCACTGCGCAGGAAGGATAAAAAGGTAGTGGATCTTAGCACATATCTTCTACCATGCCGCGACGAATGCCAAGAATTTCTGCAGGCAAAGTTGGATTTCAATTGTATGATTGGGGTCTGAGGTAATACACCGTTTCGCGTTACAGCAGGAAAAACCTGACATTATTCACGAGGCGGTCGAGGGCCTAGAATTATTGCTAGTTAGCATAAAGAATGAATTATCAGCTATCAACAAAAGTAGTCTTTCTGGCAGTGTTGTTGGGATAAAGAATCACGTGACGCCACTTTTTGATGTAGCTATGACGAGGACAGAGGATTGTGTTACTACGTCGTTAAAAACGGTGACGTCAGACATATCGACTGACCTCCGAAATATACATAACGAGATAAGTCATTTAAATCAGCTATCACTTGATATTGCTGCTAACTGTACAATGAACTCCAACTCCGTGTTGGAATTAGATATACTAGATGAGCTGAAATCACTGTCAGCAAATATAGCGTAAGCAAATATAGCGTCAGCACGGAGCGCTGCACCCTTACCTTCGTCATCTGATGTCTGCCCCAGTTTGGAGGTCGAAATGAATTGCAATAATGACTCAGGGTGGCGCCTACTAGGTACCAGAAAGCTTTGGAAATCAGACTGGACCAAATACGATGCCCGAAAATTAAATCGTTTAAACCAGGAAAAAAATACTGCAAAAGCTAGAAGGCAAAAGAAGCAAAAAATCTCTAAGAATGCAAATCAACAATAACGGTTTCAATCATCGCAGCGACAATAGCAACAATATTAACACCAACAGAGCCCATTGCAATAACTACAGTGAGAATTACACTACCCCCAACCATTGCAACTATAACAATAATAATAACAACACAACAACAAATACAACCAACTTCCACCGGACCGCGAGCTTCTTGCTACTGCAAAGGATCGTTTCTCCAGACCTCCACCTAGCCATCGACCAATTCACTTTCAAAGAGGTGAAATACTAAACCCATACCCGGCCGGCGATGCACCATCCTTTCCGTCACCTTCCGCTCTTGCACATTCAACCAATTGGATCGCACCGGGGCCCCTCTCGGCTGCAGCATGTGTGGCATGCACATGTAAGCATTCGTGTTTCCCCTTGAATTGGCGGACCCCTTGGAGGACAACAACATTGATGCACCCGAAGATGCTGAATTTGACGTCTTCTCTTAATCAAGGACTAACTGTCGACTAACGTAAATTTTGCGTATGATGAAAAGGAAATTCATTCCAATAGTTTTAGTTTTTCGAGTAATATAGTGCCACAAATAACCGATCCTCAGAAACATGAGAGCAAAGAATTAATAATTTATTGTCAAAATTTTAACAGAATGAAAAGTGCAATTAAAATGAACGAAATTTATAAACAAGTTGCTGCGTGCAATTATACAGTAATTGTAGGAACTGAGACGAGTTGGGATGATGGAATGTATAACGAAGAAGTTTTTGGCAATCAGTTTAACGTTTTTAGAGATGATCGCGATAAATTGTTATCCCAAAAAAAATGCGGTGGAGGTGTTTTAATAGCAGTTAGTGCTAACTATGAATCAGAACAAATTTCATCAGATAAGTGTAAGGAGTTTGACCATGTATGGGTAAGATTTCTCATTGGAAGTCAAATTCACATTTTTGCGTCAGTGTATTTCCCCCCAGAACACGCGAGGAAAGAGTCGTATGAAATTTTTTTTTAGTATTGCTGGTGATATTGTTTCGAAATTTGATTCTGAAGCAAATGTTCACATATACGGAGATTTTAACCAAAGAACTGCCAATTTTATTGTTTATGACGAAAATGAATCTTTATTGATACCAATTGTAGGGGACAACGAAACGCTTCATACTCTGTTTGATAAAAGTGCTGAATTAGGGCTACATCAAGTAAATACCGTGAAAAATAAAAATAACTGCTACTTACATTTGTTATTCACAAATATGTCGGACGATTTCTGCGTATCCGAGTCATATTCGCTCCTTTGGAAAAATGAAGTATTTCACTGAGTACTCCGTATTTATACACGAAGAAAACCCAACGAAGGATAACAATTTTACCGAATCATTTTATGATTTCAGCAAAGCAAACACTGCAGTAATCAAAAATAAATTAAATTGTGTTGACAAAATTTAACGCGTAATCGTAGCATAGAAAAATCATTCTACGAATTTAATGTACGATATTTTAGAACAAACAGTCCCCAAAAAGCGAAGAAAGAAAATCAATAACAAAGCACCAGTGTGGTTCAATAGACAGGTAATCAATCTTAAAAATAGGAAGCAGAAAGCACATGAAGCATATAAAAGAAATAAAAGTGATGAAAACCTATCTATCTACCTGACCATATGTGATCAGCTTAATCTTGAAATGAAAATAGCATACAAAGAACACAACACAAAAATAGAAAACAATATAAAATCGGATCCTAAATACTTCTTCAAACTTGTTAAGAGAAACGAAAATCTCAGAGCTTTCCTTCAAAAATGCATCTAGATGACAAAAGTGGTAATACTTCTAATGAAATATGTGACTTATTTGCTGATTTCTTTCAAAGCGTCTTTACATCTCACGATGATAATAATCAATATTTTTCGTACCTCCCTGAACCAATGAAAGATATTTCAGTCTTTAGTTTATCCGATAAAGAAATCTTACGTGCCCTTGAAACATTGGATGCCTCAAAAGGTGCTGGACCAGATGGTTTACCTCCTATATTTCTTAAATCGTTTTCAAAAGAATTAGTTGAGCCTTTATTTTTGCTTTTTAATTTATCACTGAAGTCCAGTATTCTTCCCGCCATTTGGAAGAAAGCATTTTTAATCCAAATTTTCAAAAGTGGTAAAAAATCTGATATAAAAAATTACCGTGGGGTTGCTATTCTATCTTGCATCCCTAAACTATTTGAATCTATTATGAATGACAAAATTTTCTCTCAAGCTAAAATATTGATTACTAATAACCAAAATGGTTTTGTAAAAGAGAGATCAACATCTACTAACTTGATCAACTTCTTAACATTTTCGTTAAACGTTATGGATAAAGGTCATTATGTAGAAGCATTATATACCGATTTTAGTAAAGCCTTTGACAGAGTAGACATACCTTTGCTGCTTTTTAAGTTATCAAAGTTAGGATTTAATCCAAGATTACTGAAATGGATCGAGTCCTACTTGACAACAAGAACACAAAGAGTAAGACTTGACCGGAATCTCTCTAAAATAGTAAATGTCACATCCGGAGTGCCACAAGGTTCACATCTTGGTCCCTTATTATTTGTTTTATTTGTTAACGATGTAGAAAAAAAATTGAAAGTTCTTCAAGTCTCAGTATATGCAGACGACATGAAACTGTTTATGGAAATACAAAAACCACATGATCTTGATATTTTTCAACATGAAATCAATAATTTTTACACCTGGTGTAAAAAATGCTTGTAAGAACCTAACGTTAAAATATGCACCTCTATATCGTTTTCGAGAAAGCATTCCATAACACAAAAAAACAGTTTCTCTAGGTCAGATAGTAATTGAAAGATGTCATCAAATTAGAGACCTAGGGGAAAAATTTACCCCCAAATTTCCCTTTCTGCTCACCACAAAAAAAACATCTATAAAACAAAAAACATGCTTTGGTTTATTAAAAAAAAAAGTTTGCATTTCAACAACCCCTACACATTAAAAAAAACTATATGTGGCATATGTGAGGCCCATACTAGAATACTGTAGCGTTGTTTGGGTTCCATATCAAGGGAAATATGTAAACCGTATAGAATCGGTTCAGAGACAGTTTGTGTTGTTTTTTTTTTTTTTTAATCAGTTCGTTTATTTATTAGGCTCAGGCGTGTGTAACACTTTGCGGAGCCGATATTCAATATTGTAATTAACAATTTTTCTATTTCGATTTTAGTAAAGAGGGGTGCCAATTACTCGTGGCTAGCTCGAGGTTAATGGGTCACATTATTGTTTGGAAGGGGCTAGGCAGGTAACTTATTTCAGGTATTTGTTGCTGCTCATGGTTGCGACATCTTCCAAATCCTCGGTCTCTGTAGTCCCTTACAGGAACTAAGCTGCAGATGGGTGACCACAGCTTGCTGGGCAGGTACAAGTAGCACGGAAACAAAAGGATAATATAACTGGGACACAATGGCAGGGAATTTACTAGAGTGAAAGGGAGGGGGTGATGACATTACACTCTTAGATCAGACAAACAAAGGAATTCGTAAATCGCTTGCATGTAGGGAAGATCACGCATTCCCAAAACATCTCTTACTTCGCGGAAGGGTTGTCTACCTCGGGCCACAAGGGTATCCAATAGTCGTGCTCTGGAGGCATCATTACCCGGGCAATGCCAAACTGCGTGATCGATGTCATCATAACCGGTTCCGCACCTACATACATTGCTATCGACGAGGTTAATTCTGTAGAGATGTGCGTCTAGCGAGTAGTGGTTGGACATAAGTCTTGACATCACACGAATGAAACCGCGACTTACATCCAGACCTTTGAACCACGATCTCGACGAAACATTTGGAATAATGGAATGTAACCACCGCCCAAGAGAATTACTTGTCCAATCGTTTTGCCAACTTTGAAGAGAACTCTGACGTACTAATGGGAAAAATTCATCATGTGAAATTCTTCTTTCAAAAATCTCGCCTTCTTGTGCGCCCACCTTTGCTAGAGAGTCCGCCTTCTCATTGCCTGGAATTGAGCAATGTGAGGGGACCCATGCAAAGGTAATTCTAAATGATCTTTCGACCAACGCACACATCTGCTCCCTTATTTTTGAAAGAAAGTAAGATGAGTGCTTAACTGTTTTCATGGACTGGAGGGCCTCAATAGAACTGAGACTATCCGAGAAGATGAAATAATGGTCTATGGGCATGTCGGAAATTATCCCCAATGCGAAATTGATTGCTGCCAGCTCAGCAACATATACGGAACAAGGTTCCTGAAGTTTCCGGAAGGCAGATGAGTATTCATTGTAAACACCGAAACCAGTGGATCCATCAATGCGTGACCCATCAGTGAAAATTCTTCTATTGCAACTGACATGTTGGTACTTTTCGATGAAAATATGGGGAATTAAAATAGGTCGAAGTTGATCTGGAACTCCTTGAATAGCCTGTTTCATGGAGAGATCATAATCAATGGAGGAACTGTGATAAGGAAAGCGTACACTAGGAGGGTTATAGCATGGAAGACTAATATCGGATGACATATAGTTAATATAGATTCGTAAGAATCTTGACTGGGTACTCAATTCGAGCATTTCTTCGAAGTTTTCAATCACAAGGTTGTTACTGATTCCACACTTGATCAGTATTCTAGATGAGAGCTCCAAGAAGCGGTACTGTAAGGGTTTTACTCCTGCCAGAACCTCCGGGCTCATATTATGCGTTGAATGCATACAGCCAAGGGCAACACGTAGACAACGATATTGAATGCGTTCCAATTTGATGAGGTGGCTATTTCTTGCCGAGAGGAAACAAAAAGAGCCATATTCGAGAACTGAAAGAATAGTTGTTTTATAGAGTTTAATAAGGTCTTCCGGGTGAGCACCCCAACATGTCCCGGATATTGATCTTAGAAAATTGATCCTTTGTTGACATTTCTGTTTTAAATACGCAAAGTGATTACTCCAAGTGCATTTTGAATCAAACATGACTCCAAGGTATTTGAAGGTCAAAGATTGGGTAATGTCTCTTCCCAACAGCTTGAGATGCAGTTGGGCAGGGAACCGCTTTCTAGTAAACACTACCAATTCGGTTTTATGCGGTGAAAACTCGATCCCCAAATTTCTGGCCCAGATGGACAGATTATCTAGGGAATTTTGCAATGGTCTTTGCAAGATTTCTGCACGTGGACCTCTAAAGGAGATCACAGCGTCGTCTGCAAGTTGTCTTAGCGTGCATCTATTTTCCAAGCAGTTATCAATATCTTTAACATAAAAATTATAAAGCAAGGGACTTAAACATGAGCCTTGGGGTAAGCCCATGTAGCTAATTCTGGAAGTTGTCAGTTGACCTAGATTAAAGGTCATTTGTTTTTCTGACAGTAAATTATACAAAAAGTTATTTAAAATTCCTGGTAAACCACTACTGTGCAGACTATCTGCCAGTATATCTATGGAAACTGAATCAAATTCGCCCTTAATATCCAGAAATACTGAAGCCAATTGCTCCTTGTGTGCAAAGGCCAGTTGTATATAAGATGAAAGCAACGCTAAACAATCGTTTGTTCCTTTGCTCTTTCGGAAACCAAATTGCGTATTTGATAGCAGGTTGTTTGATTCAACCCAACGGTCAAGTCTTGATAGGATCATTTTTTCTAACAATTTCCTTAAACATGATAGCATAGAGATCGGACGGTAAGAATTGTAATCAGACGCTGGTTTCCCAGGCTTTTGAATAGCTATTACTTTAACCTGCCTCCATGCGGGTGGAACTATATTTAATTCCATGAGAGTGTTATACAGGTTAAGTAATCGTCTTTTAGCAATATCAGGAAGATTTTTTAGAAGGTTGAATTTAATCATATCGCTTCCCGGAGCAGAGTTATTCGATGAAAGAAGTGCCATTGAAAATTCCAACATTGTGAATGGTTCGGCCAGAGAACCGTTATTTCGGGTAGTATCCCGTAAATTCGGTTGTGTTGGGACAGAGTCTGGACAAACCTTTTTAGCGAAGTCGAATATCCATTGCATGGAGTATTCTTCACTCTCATTGGAGGATGAGCGGTTTCGCATGTAACGAGCCTTTCTCCAAAGCGTTGTCATCGAGGTTTCTCTAGATAGTCCCTCTACAAACGAACGCCAGTAATTGCGTTTCTTTGCTTTGAGTAAGTTTTTAAGCTTTTTTTCAAGCTTGAGGTACTTGTCAAAAAGCTCGCATGTTTCATGTCTACGATAATCTTTAAACGCATCGGATTTCTCAAGATACAACTTAGTGCATTCGTCATCCCATCCAGGGGTGGCGGGTCTTCTTTTGAGGGATGCACTTGGAACACGTCGTTTCTGAGCTTCTAATGCACTTTTGTACATCAGGTCGGAAAGGAAACGATACTCTTCTAATGGTGGAAGAGGATCGGTAGAATCAATACCAAGGGTTACCGCCGATGCAAAATGTTGCCAATCGATATGCCTCGTGAGGTCATAAGGAACATGGATTGGCTGGTCTGTTTTGTGAAAACTATTTGTGATTGAGATAATTATTGGTAAGTGATCTCTACCATGGGGATCATTGATTACCTTCCACAGACAATCTAATGATAGTGAATTAGAACACAAAGATATGTCAAGTCGACTCTCCCTGGCAGGAGGTTTTGCTATTCGTGTCGCTTCCCCAGTGTTCAAGATGGTCAAGTTGAAATCGTCGCATAAGTCATAGAAAATACCCGCTCTATTGTCATCGTATTGTTCGCCTCAAGAAGTACCGTGGGAGTTCATATCGCCAAAAATAAGAAATGGAGATGGAAGTAATGTAATTGAACTCCAAAGTTGACGGCAGTTTATTGATGCCCTCGGAGGGACATAGACGGAAGCTATGCAAAGATCTTTATTCTTTACATTTATTTGGCAAGCGACGATTTCAATGCCTGAGATTATTGGGAGTGAGATTTTATAGAAGGGGTAGCACTTTTTGATCCCCAGAAGTACGCCACCATATGAATCATCTCGGTCCAGGCGAATAATGTTAAAATCGTGGAAGTTTAATTCATCTTCGGATGAAAGCCATGTTTCACAGAGAGCAAATATATCACAATCAGAATTGTGAATCAAATACTTGAACGAGTCTAATTTAGGTATTAGACTACGACAGTTCCATTGTAATACCGTGATCATATCTTGATCCTCACTCGACGAATTATTCATCGAAAGATATGAATTCACCAATAAGGGGCCATGATACAGTCAATTGCTTGAAGTAGTTTCCAACTATAGGAATAAGCAGGTCAATAATTCCTCGGAGCGGTGAAGCATCCGAAAGGCCAAGAGCATTTAAAATGTTATCCACAATGTCCCTAAAATTAATCTTACCTCGCTTGGACGGGATATTCTTAGAATTGCGAGAAGACGTAGTGTTTGGTAACCTCTTACGGTTACTGTTATTAGGTAGCGGCGGGTTGGTATAGCTACAGCTAGGAACGGATGCATCAGCTATTACCGGTTTATTCGGTTTTTTAAATTGACCCCCTCTACCTCCAATTTTTTGCAAGCTTTTGAGAGTAGGTTTTATTTGTTTCCGGCGCACACCCGGAGAACTCGTAGGCTTTCTTTTACCGGGGGCGTGTACCTCCGGAAATCCACTCTCATCGGCTTCGTCAGAGTCCAGTTCATCGGAAGACAAAATCAAAAAAGGATTTTCATTTTGAGCGGCTGATACAGACGATGCAGACGCTCCGTTTTGCGACTTTAACATGTCTGCATACGTCTGCTTGGAGCGTTCTTGTATGGAACGTCTCACGTTACCAGTGCGCTTCTTGTACACGGGGCAGTTCTGCAAATCGTGGAGAGGCTCTTTGCCCCAGTAAGCACACTTTGTTGCTTCCTGTTGGCAAGCATCCTCTAGATGCCTTTGGCCGCATTTGCCACAACGGGGCTTGTTGTCGCAAAAAGTAGCCGTATGACCCAACTGTTTGCACTTGGTACAATTAAATACCCTTGGTACAAAAAGGCGCACTGGGAAAAAAACTTTATCAATTTCAACAAATTTTGGGAGAATCGATCCGGCGAAGGTCACTTGTAGCGAGTCCGACGGTGAATACGTCTTTTTTCCATCTACCATTGATCCTGCATGCAATTGTTTGCATTCCAGAATCTCAATGGTAGACGAAGCGGAATCTGGAAGTCGCCCCTTACCTTCCATAACGTCTTCACACGTCAGGCTCGCTGCAGAAACCACACCGTCTATCTCCACATCTCGAGATGGGATGTAGACGTAGTACTCGACATTATAACCTGCGTCACTGGCAATTTCATTTGCAATTTTATACGTAGGTGCAGTAACACGCAGTTTGTTTCGGTTGACCTGATGAAATTCGGTCCCCGGATAACGACGCGTCAAATTTATTTTAATGCCCAAAAAATCTAGGGCTTTCACTTTCTGCCGAAAGTAGACAACCCAAGGAGAGGCAGAAGACGGCTGATAACAGCGCGCCCTAAAAACATCTTTGGGAGGCAAGTCGCCCTCCGTAGAATCATCCATGCAAGAACAAATTCAGCGAACAGAGAAAAAAAAAAATAATAATAAATTAATAAAAATCAGATGATTTTTTTTGGACCACCCTATGCAGAACGATTTACTATATGGGAGAGAGATACACAACACACTAGCAGATGACGAAACAAAAAACAAATGTGCTACTTGCCGTTTGCCGGTATGGCACCTTCTGCTGTTGTTCGCAAACAAAGCACCGCTTGCTGACCGGCAGTGGATGGAGCGATGACCTTCCTTGCTGCGATGGTGCTTATGGGGTTACACTTTTTCCCCTCGGGTGTTTGACGATGGTACAGGCTGGACAGATCATCCGTCGGGCTCAGCCGGGAATGTCTGCTTCCCTAATGGAACGCTCGGCTGGATATCGGTGGTTTAAACAGTGCACTACTTTTAATCACCGCGTGATTGACAGCGGGTTGAAAAAAAAATGCAAAAGAGGTAATGCGGAGTGCGAAAAAAACTAAACCGAAGCTCTTCAGCGTTCGATGCGGAATGAGTTTGTGTTGTTTGCTCTAAGAAAATTAGGTTGGACACGTCTGCCATTACCATCATATGTAACAGTCGAAATGTTTGATGATTAATTTAGAAGGACTTCAAAGACGAAGAGAGTTCGCAATGATTGCTTTCATAACTGATGTTATTGAGCAACGAATAAACAGTCCAGAAATATTAGAAAATTTAAATTTTTATGGTCCTACTCGCTCTCTAAGAAATAGAAATTTATTATTTATAAACAATCAAAGAACGAACTATGCCAAAAATGCTCCTTTAAATAGAATGATGTCCTGTTTCAACACATACAGCGAAACGATTGATATCACAATGAATAAAAATACACTTAAAAAGTTTTTTTTTTGCTAGGCTAGCTAGACAATAGTTAATTAAAAACTATTAGATGTTAAGCAAAAATGTAACAAAGTCTACGAAATGATTGACGACAAATAAAATAAAATTATAAAACGCCAGACCCGGAAACTGTAGAATGTCTTCGAGCACATGTAACGTCGTTCAATATTTGTTTGCAAAGCTCTTAGCACAACTTTTTGTAGTGAATATTCCCTTATCAAAACGGTTGGTCACCTTTTCACTTTGACACCTTCATTCTATACCTCTACTTTACTTGTTGACATTTTGATTTTCCAACTTTGCGAGTCACATTTCGCACAGAAAGATTGACATTTTGCTCAATAATCGTTACCACCATCTTGCCCATTTGGCGGGAGCATTCTTTTCGGTCTGTTCTGCTTCCAACCTTCCAATCAACAGTTAAGCGCTGGTCAAACAATGTGCAAAAACTAAACACGGGATATTCAAGTATTTTTAGTTTCTTGGCAAGATCGCGTACCTTTAACGTCGGATTTGGCTGCCGTTCGTACAAAATGAGTATGCGCACTTCCACTTGATTTGACATCATTTTACCAAATGCAACAAGAATGTAAATATGTTCAACCACGAAATGAAGTGGAGAGATTCAGCTGTCATATAGTTGAAACTTTTCAATCATCCGGGAAAAAATTAAAAAACTACACTGAAGGAAAAGTGTCCGAAATTTAACAAGAACAGGCTTTATGAGGTGGACTTTTCAACGATTGCTATTTAAATTAATAAAAATGCATTTGTTCAATCCCCCCTTAGCTCAGTCGGTAAAGGCGCAGCTACAAAACAATCCATGCTGGAGGTGACTCGCAGGGCTGGCAGCGGATTTATCGATAAATGATAGTGACTTTAGTGACCAAAATAAAAAAAAATAGTGACCAAAAATGACTAAAAAGAAATTTCCAAATTTTAGTATTTTTTAAATCTTTTATACATTTGTTGTATAAGTACAGTAAAAATGAAATAAGTGAACACCCCTGTTTTCAAAGGATGAGTAATACTACGGCACAGCGCATTATTTGGATTTTTTGTGCAGAAGCCTGTAATCAAGCTTTTTTTTCTCCACGACCTCCTACACTTGGTCCGCAGCATGTTTTTGCGAAGCCTGTTCTTGACACACGGTCGAAAAGCCTTTTAGGATGGCCTGTGCTAGAATTACTTCTGACATATCTTGCTACTCAATTCCTTTTTTTAGCTATTGCCATGTGAAGCAGGTAAAGCGGTTTTTACTGCCTTAGTCACTGGAGGATATTTATGCTCACCTACAGTCGTTGTCTTAGTAAGAAAACTGGTCACAAACTTATCAATTCTGTACTCGTACTCGAGGTCAGCACTTCGCATTTTAACAAGTTCCATTCGTCAAGAAGAAGATCATAGGTGACCTGAATCGGAAGTAACTTGGCGATTTTCACAATATACTTAGAGCTTTCACTGGATGCAACGGCTGGGTGAGGCATTAGAAATATTTTATAAACGAGTTCTGCAAACCAGACTTCTTGGTTACGTGCTAACCAGCAGCAACGTAATGCTTTTTTTGCATTGTTGAATAAGTGGGGTTTGTCGATCTCCTTCAATGTGACAGGTAGCAAGTTCTCAAAATTGTCCAAAATATCCTCTGGAAGTGAAGTATTCGTGGGCCACACATTGGGCTTAAAACCCAACCGACGATGGTTCGTACCAACCGAATTCTATTCAACAAGTTTTGCAACTTTGCCAGAAAAAATATTCGATATAACAGCAGTACGCAAGGTCAGATAAACTTAAATAACACTAGAGTACAAAATAAATCAAAAGTTTTGAACTTTATAATCCAACTAATGTTTCTAATGTAAAATTTTATGCAGAATTCAAAAATGCCGTCAAAAAAAATAAAAGTAGAATAGTTTTTGAGATATGGATAAGAGTTGATTTTTTAATAAATGAACAAAATCACATTGACTTAAAATAGAATATCTCCAACGCGTGTGATCCAATGTCAAATATTTTGTCAATAAATGAAACAAAATAAAATTTAACACCGATCTTTTGAACATTGCAATATTCTAGGAGAAATAGTTTCGACGCTGATTATAAGTATATATAATTTTTTGCGTGTTTTTTTGGAAATTTGTAAAAGAAATGGTGCTAAATATATGATTAATACAAAAATAACGTAAAAAAAAATTATTGCATGTGAAGTAAAGAAAAAACGAAGAAAATAAGGGCTCAATGGTGAAACTCGGTTGAAAAATGAAGAAAAAGTGCTGGTTTTTGGAAAAAGTGCAGAAATGCGGAAAAAAACATAAATTCGAAAGAAATACGCCCATATCTCTCTCTCTCTCTCTCACACACACACACACACACACACACACACACACACACACACACACACACACACACACACACACACACACACACACACACACACACCGTTGTTAGTCATTCTTGAGCACTATAGGCAAATTTCTTCAAAATAAGTTTATTAAAACTTAAACATGATTCAAACTTGAACTTCGTCGTTTATGCGTCGTTTTGGTTTCTCCAACTAGAAACCAACAGTTGTCACCCAGCATTGATTCGTCCCAAAAGCCTTGATATCGTCGTTCTATTTAATTTAAATAATAATAATAATAATTGAATATTTTTTCATTTAAATTTTATCTTCGTTGATTGGACTGATCTACTCTGATTTTCAGCTTTTCAAGGACTGTTTAGACATTGATACATATCTAATTTTTATTTTGCACTAACAATCCAGTGGATGTCCCATAAAAAAATGCGAAAGTTTTCAATACTTATTTTTGGGTTTAAAGCTACATTATTTTTACTGTTTTAATGCGTGTGTGTATTCATCTGACTGTATACTCTGAGACGGTGTAAACAAAACAGTGGTTCGCGAGTAACAAAGTTGAGAAAAAGAAAAACGCAAAGGAGGTTGTGACTAGTTTGCTGCTCGCCCAAAAGCCCGTAAAACAAATTGCAACAATTCTGGGATGGCACCTGGCTACCGTTTACCGTATCCAACGTTCACTTTTTGATGGACCACGTCCACGAAAGCCTGGAAGTGGCCGTCTACGTTCCGCTCCCACACCGAAGGTCATCAGATCAGTGAGAGACAAAGTAAGGCGAAATCCATTCACATCGATCCGGAAATTGGCTAAGGAAGCCGATATTTCAAAAACTACCATGCAACGGTTGGTCAAAGATGACTTGAAATGTTCATCCATGGCAAGAGTGAAGCGCCACCTTGTAACGGACCGAATCAAACAACTACGGCTGGAGCGCTCGAAACGTTTGGTGTCAGCATTAAAAAAGAGGCATACCATCATCGTATTCTCCGATGAGAAAATGTACACCATCGATCGCGTTTCTAACACACGTACAGACAGGTTTATTTCGCCGAAGAAGATTGAGGATGTTTCAGTGAACGTGAAATTCAAGTTTACAACCAAACATTCGGCCGGAGTCATGGTTTTCGTTCGGCAGTTGCGTTCAATGGCTTGAAAATGCTTCCAGTATTTATCAAAGCTGGATTAAAAGTTAATACCGAGGTTTACATGAACATTTTGAAGGACTACGTTCTGCCATGGATGAAAGCCAACTTTAGAGCACACCAACACGTCATTTTCCAACAGGACGGAGCACCGTATCATACCTCAAAAAGACTCAAGCGGAACATGGAATTTTGCCAAAGGACATTTGGCCTCCTAGCAGCCCGGACTTGAATTCTTTGGATTACTCAATATGGGCATATGTTCAAGCTAAGGCCTGTGAACGTTCTCACCTCAGTGTTGGCGCCCTGAAAGCTTCTATTACCAAGGCATGGAACTAGAATGACTGACTCATACATTGAGAAGATATGCTCTCGATTCCGTCCCCGTTTGGAGAAGGTGATCAAGAAAAATGGTGGACATATTGAGTAATGTAATCATGAAAAGTTTCAATAAGCGATTCCCTAAATAAAATTATGATTTTTATATCATTTTCTATGAAAAAAACTTTTTTGAAACTGAGGTATGGATTTTCGCATTTTTAATGGGACATACTGTATATTTGTAAATACATGTATTATATTCTATTCCTAAAATAACATGCATTCATTCAATAACAGAGGGTGAGGGGGGAATACAGGGTGCCAGACGAAGTGTAGCCTGGATGAGGGATTCGTGGCTATCTGGCCCAAGTCATGGTTGACAATTATGCCTTCCTTGATGGAAATCATCAGCTCGAGATCAGCGAAGATCTAATTATCTTCCCACAGTCTACAGTGAGTTTGCTAGCCCTATTCGGCAATGCATGGTATGTTCCTGAACATTACACGATTTCTAATGTTAATTTGTAAGTTTTGCGGTGCACCATTTATGTGCATGATATTGAATAACTTTCGCAATAACTTTCATCAACCTCGCTCATATTAATTGTTTGGTAATACGGAATAAAAATCAGCAGAACAACTTATAAAAGCTATTTTAAATGAATCGACAAGATTTCGTTAAATCTGCTCATACTTTTCATGAGCATAAGTAACTGATCAAATTTTAAATAATTGAAATATAATAAGTATATTTTTTTTTTTACACAGAAATGGTGCCACTGAACTGGAAATCAAGATTCCGTGCGAACAAGTCTGTAGCCTTTGGTGGTCCCAACCTTGATATTCTCTTTGTAACAACAGCGGCCAAAGAATTCAAATCTCCTCAACCTCCTCCAGCAGGTGCTTTATTCAAAGTTACTGGATTAGGAGCTAGAGGAACTCCTATGTACAGTGTTGACTTGTATTGATCAATTGATTATTCTATTGTAATAAAAATCAGTCCGGCATAGGCATCAGGTAATGTTTTTTTTTCATAATCTGAAAGAAAGTACAAAACTATCCAGGCAACACCATAGACAGAAAAAAATCCTGCTAATTTTCTGCTATTCCAGATAAGCTTAAGACTAAATATTAACTTTGTGTAATTATTCAACTACTCGGTGAAGGCGCAGCTAGAAAGAAACGCCATAGTGGAAGTGACTGGTTCTAATTCTCTCTGGTCTAGGATTTTTTTTTTGCTTCTCGACTTCTCGGTATGATTGTACTTGCCACACAATACGAAACTTGTACCAGGCATCGAAAGCTCTTCATGAATATCGGCATTGAGAACAAGTTGAGAGCAGGCAATAAGCTGATTGTGATTAGCAGAAACAAATGCCAAGAAAGACGAAGAAGAATAATGTAGCTTTAACTCAATTCACTATTACGCTTATCACGTCTGGGTGGGATAGTGTGCTTTCTGAAAATGTAGTAGTGAATTTTGAATAAAAACATAGGTTTAGGTTATCTGTGGGAAAACAAACAATCTTTGCATGACGACAGAAACGATAGTGTATGTGCGTTAAATGTCTCTAAGCTTAATGCTTTACACCAGTCCTTTTTCAATCTATGGATTGTGACCCACCAGCTCCATAATTCACTGTTCCGTCTCACATCGGAAGCGTCACTGGCAAACCCATGAAAATCCACGGCACTAGCATGCAAGAAGGTACATCACCAAAGTCGGCGTGCAGCAAAAATACCACACCAAACTACCACATCACCAAGCAACCACCATATCACCAAGCAACCACCAGATCACAACGCTCGGAGCGCTGCATCTTTTCCCAGTTCCAGCGCGAACTGTCACCTACCGATGTTTAGGATATATAACATCTGCTAGTATGTCAAAACATCTTGTGGGCGTGTTCGCCGCACACCCGGCCTAAAGCGAGCCGCCCAATGATGCGGCCGCCATGAGGCAACACATAACATTTCAAAACATTGAGTCAATGTCTTGTGGCTTGACGTGAACGTCAACAAGATATTTTGACATTTTATGTGATGCCACACATCTCCATCATCAGTGGACACCTCGCCTACACTGAGAATAATTCCGACAATTAAATCATTGTCAAGATGACTATTGCATATAATGGTTACAATAGCCATGAAAATGGTCGAATTCATCACGTTTATGGTATCAAGGTAACAAAGACTATTCCGATATTTTAGTAAATGTTAAATCAACCATTTTTAATGGCCATTTAGACCATGATCATAGTCAGTTCAAAATCACTATACTGCTATAGTCATCCTAACCCCCAATAATGGTAAAATTGACTATCAAACTTTACTCTGTGTAAACATTACGCGTGTCGCCGTTATAAAATATTCGAAGTATTCTTTAGTACACATTGAAAGACACCAGTACTAGCATAGTATGCAAATTGTATGGCGAAAGACGTAAAGGCGATTTATGAGGTTGCTACTCCGTTATTGCCAGATCAGCTGTTATTACACAGAGAACCAACAGATGATGCTTGGGACTAACATACATCCTCAATTTATAATAACTGGTGATCGCAAACTAAGGCAATACCGGTTCCGCCACGCCCGAATGCAGGTCAAATAACGAAAGGGTAGGAATATGCTGACATGATACTCGCTTTATTGGAAGCCAAGAAGACCTCAGCACTCCCACGAGAAATCACTAAGATGTTGGATAACAGGATTGGGTGGCAGCAGTGTTCGTTTTGGTAAACGATAAGCTGTCTAGAGAAATATTTCAATGTTAGTATAGATTTCCGATTTGAACCGATTTAAACTAATATTAATGCTATTGGGGCCACTCACAAAGTGTGATGGTGGTTTTTTATTTGTAATGTAAGGAAATTTTTAATAATTCTTGAAACCCGATTTGGACCGACGATATAAACCAACAATAAGGATGCTATTAAGGGCCACTCATAAAGTGTGACGGTCGGTTTTCATTAGTGTTGTGATCGACAACGGCTCAGTGCTCTATCAGAAATAATTATATTGACATGTATGTACTGTATTATACTCTATTATACTAAGATTAAAAAGACCGGCTGATCGGTGACGAGCCAGAAGTTTACTTTAGCACATCAAGTAGATCACTTGTGTTTTACTTGATAGAAAACTTAGGATATTACAATTAGGAGAACGAGTTAGATTATATTAAAGCTTGAGAGCCAATTTGGATCTATTTATACCACCAGTACGGATGCTGTCAAGGCCACTTATAAAATTAGATTTTGGTTTACACGTTCCAAGATATGTTGGGTTGGAGAATGGCGAACAATTAAATGGATCACAGTTAATTATGATCCTCATCACCGACAAACCACCACATCTCCCCGGGAAGACAATTTTTTTTCTGTGCTCACTCAATCACGCACGCTACCGAACAATAGATAACTGGAACAAAAATATTGCGCAACAAAGCATCAACACAACCGTCCCCAGCTTTCTGTTTTTAGAGCGACATTCTACAAAATATTTTACTACTGGAACTGATATCTGCAAAAAGCAAGTTGATTGTCCTAAAGAGCAATCTACGCCTTAAATTACGATTGAAGTATTTGATGAAATTAGAGTCCCTAGGAGCATTTCATGCGTTCTGTCAACTTTATATTTCTATTGATTTCCAAACTTATCTGTTTAGTACCAAGCGGATAGATTCTCCAATCCGCTGAACCAATCGCAATGGGCGGAATATTAAAAAATGTATCGAAAATAAGCTATCCATGTTCATTTGTGTTGTACGCGTGTATTTGTGATGGTTTCAATGTGTTCAGCATAGTGTTTGACTGTCATCTTTCGTTTGTTTACTTGTTTGCACGGTTTAAATTCTTCGTTTTCAAAATGTCACGCATTGAAAAGGACGTGAAAATTAAGGTTTTGGACACATGGCTATGTGGAAAGGGTGTAACTATGCAACAATTGATGAAGCGCTTTGGAATTCATTACGCGAGTGTAAAATTCATCATAACCAAGTTTGAGGAGCACTGCTCTTTGGATGAACTGCAAGGAAGAGGTAGAAAATCCGGATCTTCCAATCCTTAACTGGATCAGAATGTGGAAACCTAATTCTGAAGAACATATCAATGTCTATATGTGATTTGGTCAATAAAGTGGGAACCAGCGTCGAAATGATTCAACGTATCAAGAAACGGATCAACCTGAAGACCTACAAGAAGCAGAAAATCTCCAAACAAAGTGCAGAACAGAAGCAACGCACAGCAACAAGGGCCCGAGAATGTATGCGCAAATTTTACAGCAACCGGATGCATGTATTTTGATGGACGACGAGACCTATGTCAAGGAGGACTCAAAAACACACAGGTCCACGC
Source organism: Aedes koreicus (assembly GCA_024533555.2). Lineage (NCBI taxonomy): Eukaryota > Metazoa > Arthropoda > Insecta > Diptera > Culicidae > Aedes > Aedes koreicus. The sequence continues at coordinate 52,716 of JAHHFK020000990.1, read as the reverse complement.
TGCCGTCGTACGAGCTGATGTAAGCGATGCAGAAAGGTCGATTCAAGTGAAAAAGTTTGGTCGAAAAGTGCTGGTATTGTTGCGGTATGAGGTCTACCATTTGTATACTACGGGAACAATCAATGCGGAAATCTATCAATCTGAGTGTCTGCAAAAGAGGTTGCTGCCTTTATATCGGAAGCACAGTACCCCTCTACAACTCTCAATTGGCTCACGGAAAAGGGTATTGATTTTGTTGAACAAGACATCAATCCGCCAAATTCTCTCAGCTTCGGTCCATCGAACAATATATGCAGGAATTCAAAAAAAATTGGGCTAAGGCGTCCAGAAATGTGATTAAACATATGTCCGGAGCTCGATGCAAAGTGTTCGATCAAAAATTCGCAAATTCGTGAAAGAATAAAAATCGGTGTGCAGCCACCAAGTACCTCATAGCAAGATGGTTATAGAAAAACCGGAAGATTCGTTGAGTACATTTACCGACGGAATGGCGATTTAGTAATGATTGAGAAAGTAAAGAAACAGAGCCTCTCTCTGTTATATTCTAATTTAAAAAAAAGCCTCTATTCCAATGCAGACTGAGTGAGAAGCCCCCTCAATGTCCTTGAGCACTGAAACCAGCGACTCCTTTTGAGCAAAGGCCATTTGAATATCTGTGGAAAGTAGTGCCAGTAAAACTCAATTCTTTGCTCTCAAATTTATTTATATATTAATTTCGTCAAGCAATGTAGACTACAAACAATGGTTACAATGTTTTACTTACATGCTATACATTATTTCTGTTGTCTTTTAGACGAGATGTTACTTGTTTTTTAGACATTGTGATGCCAATGATTTTGCAATGTAAGTTATACTGGTGCATCATTCGATTTATGGGGCCATTTCTTGCATAATTTGTGCTTTATGATTTTTCTAAGAATTTTTTTTTATTTTTAACTCTTTATTTGTTCCAAATTTATTCATATTTACATTTCATGTTAATCTAGGTGCTCCAGCTACTACCGTAACGTATCAACCTTAATTGTTAAAATATGTATCTAATTTTGTTTACATGGTTCATGCCTTAGCAGTTCAGTATTTTAAATAGGTTTTTATTCCTGCATGTCAGTATAACAATAATTATCTTAAAACTAAAAACAAACTAAAATTAATCTTAACTAAGCATAAAGGGAATTAATCATTGCAATAGAAGATTGCAACGATTTTTGTCTGAAATTATTAATTATTTTGTTGGACATTTGTTCTAAAGTCTCAACATTCGAAATTCTATGTACTTCGTTAGTACTGTACCAAGAAGGCAGCTTCAAAATCATCTTCAGAACTTTGTTCTGAATCCTTTGAAGTATTTTTTTCCTGGTAGCACAACAACTAGACCATATTGGAACAGCATAAAGCATGGCCGGTCTAAAAATTTGTTTAAATATTAGTAGTTTGTTCTTCAGACATAGTTTGGATTTTCTGTTTATAAGAGGATATAAACATTTTATATATTTATTACATTTGGCTTGAATGCCTTCAATGTGATTTTTAAAATTTAATTTTTGATCAAGTAATAGACCAAGGTATTTCACTTCGCTTGACCAGGAAATTGGAACACCGCTCATAGTAACGATGTGATTACTACTAGGTTTCAAAAAAGAAGCTCTAGGTTTATGTGGGAATATTATTAGTTGAGTTTTGGAAGCGTTGGGAGAAATCTTCCATTTCTGTAAATAATAAGAGAAAATGTCCAAACTTTTCTGCAGTCTCCTGCAAATGACACGAAGACTTCTTCCTTTAGCGGAGATGCCTGTGTCATCAGCAAACAAGGATTTCTGACAACCCTGAGGCAAATCAGGGATGTCGGATGTAAAAATGTTATATAGTATCGGCCCAAGAATGCTACCCTGAGGAACTCCAGCTCTAACAGGTAGTCGATCAGATTTGGAATTCTGATAATTTACCTGCAGAGTTCTGTCAGTTAAATAATTTTGAATTAATTTTATAATATAGAGCGGAAAATTAAAGTTTTTCAATTTAGTAATCAAACCTTCATGCCAAACACTGTCGAATGCTTTTTCTATGTCTAGAAGAGCAACTCCAGTTCAGATTTGTTTGAACGAATTAAATTAGTAACTCTCAAAAGTTGATGAGTAGTTGAATGGCCATGGCGAAATCCAAATTGCTCATCTGCAAAAATTGAGTTTGTATTGATGTGAAGCATCATTCTATTCAAAATTAGCTTTCCAAAAAGTTTACTGATTGAAGGAAGTAAACTTATTGGTCTGTAGCTAGAAGCTTCAGCTGGATCTTTCTCGGGCTTCAAAATTGGAACAACTTTGGCATTTTTCCATTTGCCAGGAAAGTATGACAAATGAAAACATTTATTAAATAATTTTACCATGAAAGACAAGGTACTCACTGGGAGTTTTTTGATGAGTATATAGAAAATTCCATCATCACCTGGAGCCTTCATATTTTTTAACTTTTTAGTTATAGTTTTTACTTCATCCAAATCAGTACCCCAGGATTCATCAAAAATATTTTCCCTTGAGGAAATATTCAGATAATCAAGAGAAACCTGATTCTCAATAGGACTAGTAAGACCCAAACTGAAATTATGGGAACTCTCAAACTGCTCAGCAAGTTTTTGAGCTTTTTTCCACATTTGTTAGCAATATTTTATCACCTTCTTTGAGCGCTGGAATAGGCTTTTGAGGTTTCTTTAAAATTTTGGAGAGTTTCCAAAAAGGTTTGGAAGTCGGCTCTAATTTTGACACATTATTTTCGAATTGTTTGTTCCTCAGGGCAGAGAAGCGTTTTTTAATTTGTTTTTGCAAATCTCGCCAGATAACTTTCATGGCGGGATCGCGTGTTCTTTGATATTGTCTTCTACGGATATTTTTCAGACGGATCAAAAGCTGAAGATCGTCGTCTATTATAATTGTATTGAACTTTACCTCGCCTTTTGGAACTGAGACAGCTCTTGCTTCAACTATGGAAGTAGTCAGAGAGTCAAGAGCATTATCGATATCATTTTTAGTTTCCAAAGGAATATTAGGATCAAAGTTATATTCCATGAATGTTTGATATTGATCCCAATCAGCTCTATGATAATTGAAAGTAGAACTGTTGGGATTAGAAATTATTTCTTGAGATATTTCAAAAGTTACTGGAAGGTGATCCAAACCGAAGTCAGCATGGGTAACCAATTGGCTACAAAGTTGACATGAATCAGTTAAGACCAAATCAATAGTTGAGGGATTTCTGGCAGAAGAAAAGCAAGTTGGGCTGTTTGGGTATTGGATAGTGTAATAACCCGCTGAACAATTATCAAATAGTATATTACCATTGGAATTACTTTGAGCATTATTCCACGATCGGTGTTTTGCATTAAAATCACCACTAATGAAGAATTTTGACCTATTACGGGTAAGCTTCTGTAGGTCACCCTTAAGAAGATTCTTTTGCTGACCTACGCATTGGAATGGTAAATAGGCAGCTAATAGTGTAAGTTGACCAAATTTTGTTTCAACAGAAACCCCCAAAGTTTCAAAAACTTTGGTATCAAATGAAGAAAGAATTTGATGTTTGATACGCCTATGAGCAATTATGGCAACGCCACCACCTGGACTTTCAAGACGATCATTGCGGTGTACGAAATAATTAGGATCCCTTTTTATTTTATCACCTGGTTTAAGAAAAGTTTCAGTTACAACGGCAATATGCACGTTATGAACTCGTAAAAAGTTAAACAGCTCGTCTTCATTATTTTTAAGAGATCGAGCATTCCAATTTAAAATATTCAGTGTCTTAATACCCATTGCTGAATTTCAGGGTCATGACAATATTGTTTGCAAATTTTATACCAGTTTGAATTGCATCAAACATGGAGTTTGTATTTAACATTCCATTAATCATATCGATTAATGATTTCTGTAAAAAATCCATTTTTGGAGCGGTTATGCTACCTAAGTCAAAATCTTCAACATTTCTGGTAGAATTTTGGTTTCTACCGGCTGTAACGGCAGCGTAGGAAGCTCCTTTACCGAGCTGTACATTGCTACCAGCAGGTAAGAATTGAGCATTGAAAACTTGTGCTCTGTTTGTACTTACGGGTACATTTGTACTTCGCTGACCATTGTTAACAGCAGATGGCAGTGGAAAATTTGACGGTTGGGCATTGATCGTACCTTCCGGTACGAATGTTGGATTTCCTCCTCGATGACCGTTGTTAACAGCCGAGGAATAATTACCTGGTCGGGAACGTGAAGCGGTCCCTACCTGATGCTTAGCACGAGAATTCAAGATCGCTTTGCGAGTCTTGCATTCCCAAAAATTGGATTTGTGGTTTCCACCACAATTCACACATTTAAAATTTTTAGGATCCTTCACAGGACAGTTGTCCTTGGCGTGAGAGGAATCGCCACAATGCATGCATTTGGCATCCATGTGACAATTTTTCGTCCCGTGACCCCATCCCTGGCATTTACGGCACTGGGTGAGGTGTTGAGAATTTCCTCCAGTCTTCCTGAAGTGTTCCCACTTCACTCTGACATGGAGCATAAGGCTGGCTTTTTCCAATGCCTTGAGGTTATTCAGTTCATTTGATTTAAAATGAACTAAATAAAAATCGTTAGAAATCCCATTGCGAGAATCGCCAGGTTGGGATTTCTTTTTCATCTTTATCACTTGAACTGGTGTAACTCCAAGCAATTTAATAATTTCTTGTCTGATCTCATCCAGGGATTCACCACTGGCTAGACCTTTTAAGACCACCTTGAACAGACGTTCAGTTTTGGTGTCATGTGTAAAGAATTTGATGCCTCTTTGAGCAAGATACTCCACGAGAAGTTTAAATCCGATCAAGGTTTCAGCCAATACACGGCATTCACCCCGACGACCAATTTGAAAGGAAAATTTCGAATCTTTTATGAAATTCGTGAGTTCCTTACGGAGCCCATGAAAATCAGATGTTGTTACCACAATAGGTGGAACCTTTTCTTTCCCTGCATTAATTCGGGAATGCTTCAAAGATTTTTGCCTGGACCATTCTCATCATCAGTCAGAATATCGAATTGATTGCTCAAATCAATATTGTTAGAAGAGGAATCCAGAGATTGTCCCTTTCTTTTGCGTTTAGGCGCCATTTTCTCCAAAATGATTAGAATTTATACGTTTTCTCCTAATCAACTTCCAAGCAGATTCTACAAGAATCCGAAGGGTCAAAGAGGAATTTCCCAAATCGATATCCAAGTCGGATTACCTCGCGTTCAATTGCGAGAGTAGTACTTCTGATTTTATACGTTGTGAAATAATGTCATTGATGTAGAAAAGCATTGCAAATTCGCGGCGTTCCTTAAGTGTCTGTAAATTGATAAGCATGCAGCGTGCTTCATAAGATGGCAGTGGAAATACAGTCCAATTCAATTACCATAGGGCATATAAAAGAAATTGTTTTTGGACGGATTCTATGCGTTATTTATGTATGGCACAGTACGGATTCCATACTAGGTTGCAGTATTCCAAAATTGGCCTTACATATGTAATGTATAATAAATTAATGATCTTGAAAATTGTGGCTGAACCTCTTAATGAAGCCCAGCATTCTATTTGCTTTACTTATAATAGTGTTGTAATGTTCTACAAAAGTGAGTTTAGAGTCTATGATAATGCCTAAGTCCCTTACTATTTTGCATGTTTCTACTTTTTGGTTTCCTAAAAGTTTTTTCGTACGAGGTGTTTTAATTTTTGCTATTGAGTTACATTTTTTCACGTTAAGTTGAAGTAAGCTTTTGCTACACCATGTGTTGAATAAGTTCATTTCGTTCTGGAATTCTTCTACGTCGCTAGAATTATTTGATTTCCATGAAGAGCTTCATGTCATCTGCATATATGAGTATTTGGATTTTTTTTAAGTATGTAGGAAATGTCGTTTATGTACAAAATAAAAAAAAAGTGGGCCTAAATGTGAACCATGGGGCACCCCCAAGGTGACAGAGATGGGGTCTGAAAGTTTATTTTCAAAACGAACAATTTGTTTGCGATGCGTTGAATATGATTGCAGCTAATTCAACAGTCCAGGTTCCATTCCAATTTTTTGCAATTTGAAGAGTAATAATGGTATGTCGATTCGGTCAAATGCATTACTTAAGTCAGTGTTAAGGGCTTCTACGTGCTTGCCATTGTCCATTGCATTCAAAATAAAAGTTACAAATTCAAGAAGATTAGAAGTAGTTGAGCGACCTTTGAAAAAGCCGTGTTGTTTGCTTGAAAATTGATTTTTTACATGCTGAAAAATATTTTCATTTACGATAGATTCAAATAATTTTGGGATGCAAGAGATAATGGCAATTCCACGATAGTTACGGATGTCTGATTTCGTGCCTGATTTGAAAATCAGAACCAAATAAGAGGATTTCCAAATGTTGGGAAATGTTTCACTCTTCAGAGACGTATTAAAAAAAGTTCTAAAGGAAGGGCAAGTTCATCTGAAAGGTTCTTAAAACATGCGGGTGCAAACCGTCTGGACCTGGTTCCTTAGAAGCATCCAAGTTTTTTAGTGCTTTGAGAATTTCGTGAGGAGGTAATTAATTTACAGATATATTGTTGGAAAATTTAGGAATGAATGCAAAGAAGTCGCGATCACGGTCTTCTTCGGAAAATGTAGTGTACACTTCTTGGAAGAAATTTGCAATAAGCTTGCAGATTTCAGAAGGATTATCACCTACATTTCCGTCAAAATGCATTCGTGGGGGAAAATTGCTATTTTTCAATTTCGTTATTACATAATTTAAGAAATTCTTGGGGCATGATTTGACTTCAGTTTCGGCTTTACGATTATATTCTTCATGTGCAGAATAAATGGTTGTGTTAAGTTGGTTGCATATGTCATAATAATTTTGCAAATTTGTGCTAGAGTTTTGCTTTTTATATAATTTGTGTGCTTTTTGTTTTTTGTTCTTTAAATGTTTCAAATGTGGATTGAACTACACTGGCAATTTATTGTTTTGAGTTCGCCTTCTTCTTTTCATTGGTATAGTGTCTGAAATGAGGTACTGAATAATTGAATAAAATATGCCTACTTCAGTGTTGACATTTCCTTCAATACTTATTACGTTCTGCCAATTTATTGTACATTGTCTACGTATTGCTTCTTCGGAATTTGCTTTATGATATTCCAGCTCTTCCTCGAATTCCCAGTCGCTGGGGAAGGAAGTATTATGTACGAAAATTGAATATTCAGTTGCTGTGTGAAATATTTCATTTTTCCGTAAAGGTGACAATGAAGTACTCACACAAAAGTCTTCAGTGCAGTTCGTAAATAAGAGGTCTAAAAATGCATTTAGCTGATTCTTTATATCATTAATTTGGTGTAAGCCAATATGTGAAATTTGGTCGAATAGAAATTGTAAAGTTTCGTCTTCGCCTACGACTGGGAGTAGAATTGATTCATTTTCGATGTCACGGATGAAGTTCGCATTCGTTTATTAAAGTCACGTCTATATATTTAGGTCACACGACTTTATATACTGACCGACTGTTCTGCATATATTCTGATTATTTTCAAATGTCCCTGCCAACGTACCTTTTACGTCTTCAAGCAGATTTTTTTCAGGTCAGCAGCAATTCGATAGTTCGCATCTGTTTGAAAGCGGATTACATCCACAAGTTGTTCCTGTTGATGAAGCAGCTTCCTCACGTCAGCTTCTTTCCGTAAAATGAGTTGGCAGTCAGCACACAAAGGCACCATAAATGCGGTGCTGAAATGCTCACGTTGTCGTTGTATACCGACGCAGGCAACATGGTATTTTTTGTTACAAAATTCTTACTTTTATAGAAAGTGGTCGTCGCTAATGCTGCACGATTTAACACCGCACGGCATGATTAGTTTTTCTGTAAAATGTTCTACGTGATTCGATTTACAAACGTCAGCAAGACCTGCACGCGACGTTGTCAAATGGTAAAAGAATGGTTATAAATATACAAATTAATTGTGGAGCGAAATGCAAACGAAGACCGATCCGAAGACTGTTCGTGGTGAAAAAGCTTCTTCGTGAATTTGAATTTTGAAATGACTGTATTTTCATGACCAGAGCAACCGCTGAGTTTCGAAGTCGTTATTGGGTTCATTCGTCGATGGATATTCATGATCGCCTGTGCTGTTGTCAATATAAAAATTCAATTTCATCTAGGTAGGGATAGTTTTTGAGTATCAAATGAAGAAACAATACTTGTTTCTTTTGATGTAGAACATGATGTGTAATTATTTAGGCTCAGATTGATAGGTTACAATTACTACAAGTTCTAATGATGATCATAGAAGGCAGTAAGACCATAGACTAACTCTAAGACCAGTAGGTCCCGAACAAATACGATTTTTTTCTTGGCTCAGTCAGTACTAGCACATCGGTCCCAAGCTCGGTCCCAAGCTTAATAATACGCCCCTCATAATGAACTCACACGAACACACTCTCAAATATTCTGTCAAAATAACACAAAAATCAAAACAAAGGCGCAAATATGTATAGTTAGGTGCTGGCTTCAAGGTGTACTTCGGACCAAGGGGTTCTACAACAGTGAACCAATTTCAAATCGCTAGTTGCATATTGATTGTTGGTAAGACGGTTAGACCAACATTCAATATGCAACTAGTGATTTGAAATTGGTTCACTGTTGTAGAACCCCTAGTTCTGAAGTACACCTTGCAATACACTCTTGCGCTTTTCAGTACCTTTCGGTACTAGCATCTTTGGCTGTTTTGATTCGCTATGTTATTTTGACAGAATATTCGAGGGTGTGTTGGTGCGAGTTACATTATTAGGGGCGAATCATTAAGCTTGGGACCGTGCTTGGGACCGGTGTGCTAGTACTTCCTGAGCCAAACGATATATTCATTTTCTTCAGGACTATCCAGCCGGTAGGACTCTGCGAATGAAATAATTCAAAATAATAATTTTGGTTGAATTGAAAATAACTTTTTGATGTTTGATGATCACTTGCGATTTTAACAAAGCTGCCCTGAAAACACAAACTCTAATCAGTATCAAGAAACGAGTAGTCATAGAAGCATAATGAATTGATTTATTCATTGCCCTTGATTTTGACATCTGAGATTTTCAAAACAAATTAAATTCATCTACACTGACTAAAAATGCTTTTCATTGCTAATGATAGTAAGTGATAAAAACAGACAGAAAGCAACGCTAGACAAAGACTTGCGGAACCCAAACTGTGTATTAAATGGCAAGTTATTCTACCCAGTAATCAAGCCTTTGATGGATCATTATCTCGAAAAATTTCGTAATGCACAAGAGCATAGGGAACGTCTATATATTTATGTCACGCAAAAAGTGACCTTTTATAACAACCCCCCCCCCCTCCTGTCTCGTTTTTTGTATGGACCTGCAAATTTTTTTAGATAGATTGTCACGTTTTCCCAAATCCCCCCCCCCCCTTTCCCCATTACTGCGTGACATAATTAATGGACCTTCCCATAGCCATCGGAAGGTTCAAGTTAGGATCAGACGTTAGTTTACCCGGTTTTTTAATAGCTATTACTTTGACCTGTCGCCACTCAGGCCATCCAATTGTTGGTACAACGTTGTTTCGAAGTTATCTGGGAAATATTTTATCATATCACATGGCGGTAAACAAACATCACACCAAATCGAAATTTTGATTGAAAATCAAATCAAAGTTTCGGACACTAAGATAATGTCAGCAAAAATTAAATCTAGTCATAATTCAACAAAACCGATTGTTTCGTCCATGGTTTGACAAGGCCCTACGTTGTGATTTTATCTGAGAGACACGACGATGAAACGAAACGAATAAAACAGACCAGACTACTTTGTCCATGATTATTTATTAGCACCGAGAGGCAGCGAGGCAGCGAGCCAGCTCGGTGGGTACTTTCAAAAAGACGATATAACAACAACACTAGAACATTACTAAACTATATTGGGCGATGAGTCGCTTTTATAGGGGACACGAAGTACGGATGAATATTGCCGTACTATTGTGATATTCTACGCTGCCCACTTTGCTACAATAATAGCATCAGGCATTTGCTGGCTAGCCGCTCTCGAAGAATAGAAACAATACACGCTTTTGGGGGGACGCATCAGCAGCATGCACGCCGTGTGCTGTTTGATATCCAACACCGATTGTTGTTTTTCAGTATAATAGAGTTATGGTTATATTAACAATCAATGTGAAACTACCAATTTGAAATTGGATCATTGTTGTAGAACCCCTTGGTCCGAAGTACACCTTGCAATACATATTTGCACTGTTCGGAATTAGAAGCTTTGTTTTGTTTTGATTCGCTGTTTTATTTTGACAGAATATTTGAGGGTGTGTTCGTGTGAATTACGTTATTAGGAGCTCATTAGGCTTGGGACCGATGTGCTGGTACTCCCTGAGCCAAAAACTATATCAATTTTTCTCTTGACTATCCAGACGCTGTTTATATAAATTAAAGATCCCTCTTGTTCATCCTTACCAAACCAAGACTTGGACCAACAGTTGGATGCGATCCAAAAAGCAGCAGAGCATGACCGTTCAATTATCCAGAATCTCACAGCCCAAAAACTAACACCGAAAGGCTCGACAACAACAACAACAGCAACAACAATAGCAACAGCCACAACAACAACAATAGCAACAGCCACAGCAACAACAACAACAACAACAACATCAGCGATGTAGCAGCGGTTATTGCTAAAGTTACTCGCTCGTTCGCGAATTGCCATCTAGTACCAAAGCAGAAGAGGCAACTCAGCAAAACGGCTGAACAGCAACAGCTACATTGTCAAGAATCCGACACCGGTTGGTAGCAGCGACAGCAAGCACATGGAGTAATAATAAGAAGTAAGCATTACTAATCCACATAAGCTCGTTTGTATTCTGCCTTCTTCTTAACGTTTCAAGCTTATTGCTTATTACTTGCTCTCACAATTAGCTTATTGCTTGCTCTCAACTTATTGTTGTCAATGCACTTCCACAGTTATTAATTAAGAGCTTTCGATGTCAGGTACTATTTTTGCATTAGTATGATTGTGTGGCAAGTACAATCATACCCTATGCCCAGGGAGTCGAGAAATTTTCCTTAACGAACAATTTCTAGAACAGACCAGGAATCGAACCCAGCCACCTCCAGCATGGTGTTGCTTTGTAGCCGAGCCTTTACCGATTGAGCTAAGGGAGAAGCCGTATTCTACCTTGGGGAATTCAATTAGATGCAATAAAAATGAGGATCATTCATTGTTAAGCGACTACATAAATTTAGTCTTTTTTTAAACCGTATCCAAAGTCTATGTGGCCTTAACATACAGTTAAACAGTTTGTTGAGATGATAATACTTCTTTCTGTAAAATTCTCAAACTTTCTGTGATACATCTGCCATCAGATTCGCTAGATTATCCTCAGATACGCTAGCGTAGCGGTTCTCCATCTTCTCTTGAAATTGATGATCCCATTTGCTTTCTTCTTAGTTTCAAAAAGTTTCCGCTTAACCAGAGCCACGTATTTTTCTATGGGGCAAAGTTCTGGACAGTTAGGCAGATCGGCTTTTTTTGCACTTATATGACCTCTTGTGGCTTATACCCTTCCAGGACGGATTTTACATAGTGACAAGAAACCAAATCTGGCGAAAGCAAAGCAGAAGCGTCGTTGCTTCTTATAAACGGTTGCAACCGCTTTTGCAGACATTATTTCTCGTATACATCCTTGTTGATAGTGCCGATAGCGACGATACATTTGGGTTCTCGACCACAACTACATATGTACAGCCAAACCAAATACTTCTTGGGGAAATTCCGAAATCCGGAAATTCTCCGTCAATGGCGTTTTTTCGCATTACATTACGAAGTCCAGTTAATCGTCAATCAGATCAGACGCGTTTTTAATTTGCTCCTAGCCACGCGCGTTTTACGATTATTCAATTTTTCGCGTCATCAGTGCCGAGTAATTTAAAAATGAATTGCGAAATTTGCTCATTCGACTCCTCCGTTGAGTCGCCTTTGTGGAAGTGTGCAAATTGTCCACGTACGTTTCATGCAACCTGCGTGGGAGTAACTGTGCAGCGGAATTCACTGCGCAGGAAGGATAAAAAGGTAGTGGATCTTAGCTCATATCTTCTACCATGCCGCGACGAATGCCAAGAATTTCTGCAGGCAAAGTTGGATTTCAATTGTCTGATGGAACAACAAAAACGCCTTACGGAGCAACTGCACGCAAACACCGAGGTAATACACCGTTTCGCGTTACAGCAGGAAAAACCTGACATTATTCACGAGACGGTCGAGGGCCTAGAATTATTGCTAGTTAGCATAAAGAATGAATTATCAGCTATCAACAAAAGTAGTCTTTCTGGCAGTGTTGTTGGGATAAAGAATCACGTGACGCCACTTTTTGATGTAGCTATGACGAGGACAGAGGATAGTGTTACTACGTCGTTAAAAACGGTGACGTCAGACATATTGACTGACCTCCGAAATATACATAACGAGATAAGTCATTTAAATCAGCTATCACTTGATATTGCTGCTAACTATACAATGAACTCCAACTCCGTGTTGGAATTAGATATACTAGACGAGCTGAAATCACTGTCAGCAAATATAGCGTCAGCACGGAGCGCTGCACCCTTACCTTAGTCATCTGATGTCTGCCCCAGTTTGGAGGTCGAAATGAATTGCAATAATGACTCAGGGTGGCGCCTACTAGGTACCAGAAAGCTTTGGAAATCGGACTGGACCAAATACGATGCCCGAAAATTAAATCGTTTAAACCAGGAAAAAAATGCTGCAAAAGCTAGAAGGCAAAAGAAGCAAAAAAAATCTCTAAGAATGCAAATCAACAATAACGGTTTCAATCATCGCAGTGACAATAGCAACAATATTAACACCAACAGAGCCCATTGCAATAACTACAGTGAGAATTACACTACCCCCAACCATTGCAACTATAACAATAATAATAACAACACAACAACAAATACAACCAACATCCACCAGACCGCGAGCTTCTTGCTACTGCAAAGGATCGTTTCTCCAGACCTCCACCTAGCCATCGACCAATTCACTTTCAAAGAGGTGAAATACTAAACCCATACCCGGCCGGCGATGCACCATCCTTTCCGTCACCTTCCGCTCTTGCACATTCAACCAATTGGATCGCACCGGGGCCCCTCTCGGCTGCAGCATGTGTGGCATGCACATGTAAGCATGCGTGTTTCCCCTTGAATTGGCGGACCCCTTGGAGGACAACAACATTGATGCACCCGAAGATGCTGAATTTGACGTCTTCTCTTAATCAAGGACTAACTGTCGACTAACGTAAATTTTGCATATGTCGAAAAGGAAATTCATTCCAATAGTTTTAGTTTTTCGAGTAATATAGTGCCACAAATAACCGATCCTCAGAAACATGAGAGCAAAGAATTAATAATTTATTGTCAAAATTTTAACAGAATGAAAAGTGCAATTAAAGTGAACGAAATTTATACACAAGTTGCTGCGTGCAATTATACAGTAATTGTAGGAACTGAGACGAGTTGGGATGATGGAATGTATAACGAAGAAGTTTTTGGCAATCAGTTTAACGTTTTTAGAGATGATCACGATAAATTGTTATCCCAAAAAAAATGCGGTGGAGGTGTTTTAATAGCAGTTAGTGCTAACTATGAATCAGAACAAATTTCATCAGATAAGTGTAAGGAGTTTGACCATGTATGGGTAAGATTTCTCATTGGAAGTCAAATTCACATTTTTGCGTCAGTGTATTTCCCCCCAGAACACGCGAGGAAAGAGTCGTATGAAATTTTTTTTTAGTATTGCTGGTGATATTGTTTCGAAATTTGATTCTGAAGCAAATGTTCACATATACGGAGATTTTAACCAAAGAACTGCCAATTTTATTGTTGATGACGAAAATGAATCTTTCTTGATACCAATTGTAGGGGACAACGAAACGCTTCATACTCTGTTTGATAAAAGTGCTGAATTAGGGCTACATCAAGTAAATACCGTGAAAAATAAAAATAACTGCTACTTACATTTGTTATTCACAAATATGTCGGACGATTTCTGCGTATCCGAGTCATATTCGCTCCTTTGGAAAAAATGAAGTATTTCACTGAGTACTCCGTATTTATACACGAAGAAAACCCAACGAAGGATAACAATTTTACCGAATCATTTTATGATTTCAGCAAAGCAAACACTGCAGTAATCAAAAATAAATTAAATTGTGTTGACTGGCAAATTTTAACGCGTAATCGTAGCATAGAAAAATCATTCTACGAAATAATGTACGATATTTTAGAACAAACAGTCCCCAAAAAGCGAAGAAAGAAAATCAATAACAAAGCACCAGTGTGGTTCAATAGACAGGTAATCAATCTTAAAAATAGGAAGCAGAAAGCATATAAAGAAATAAAAGTGATGAAAACCTATCAATCTACCTGACCATATGTGATCAGCTAAATCTTGAAATGAAAATAGCATACAAAGAACACAACACAAAAATAGAAAACAAACTAAAATCGGATCCTAAATACTTTTTCAAACATGTTAAAGAGAAACGAAAATCTCAGAGCTTTCCTTCAAAAATGCATCTAGGTTACAAAAGTGGTAATACTTCTAATGAAATATGTGACTTATTTGCTGATTTCTTTCAAGGCGTCTATACATCTCACGATGATAATAATCAATATTTTTCGTACCTCCCTGAACCAATGAAAGATATTTCAGTCTTTAGTTTATCCGATAAAGAAATCTTACGTGCCCTTGAAACATTGGATGCCTCAAAAGGTGCTGGACCAGATGGTTTACCTCCTATATTTCTCAAATCGTTTTCAAAAGAATTAGTTGAGCCTTTATTTTTGCTTTTTAATTTATCACTGAAGTCCAGTATTCTTCCCGCCATTTGGAAGAAAGCATTTTTAATCCGAATTTTCAAAAGTGGTAAAAAATCTGATATAAAAAATTACAGTGGGGTTGCTATTCTATCTTGCATCCCTAAACTATTTGAATCTATTATAAATGACAAAATTTTCTCTCAAGCTAAAATATTGATTACTAATAACCAAAATGGTTTTGTAAAAGAGAGATCAACATCTACTAACTTGATCAACTTCTTAACATTTTCGTTAAACGTTATGGATAAAGGTCATTATGTAGAAGCATTATATACCGATTTTAGTAAAGATTTGACAGAGTAGAATACCTTTGCTGCTTTTTAAGTTATCAAAGTTAGGATTTAATCCAAGATTACTGAAATGGATCGAGTCCTACTTGACAACAAGAACACAAAGAGTAAGACTTGACGGCAATCTCTCTAAAATAGTAAATGTCACATCCGGAGTGCCACAAGGTTCACATCTTGGTCCCTTATTATTTGTTTTATTTGTTAACGATGTAGAAAAAAAATTGAAAGTTCTTCAAGTCTCAGTATATGCAGACGACATGAAACTGTTTATGGAAATACAAAAACCACATGATCTTGATATTTTTCAACACGAAATCAATAATTTTTACACCTAGTGTAAAAAATGCTTGTTAGATCCTAACGTTAAAAAATACACCTCTATATCGTTTTCGAGAAAGCATTCCATAACACAAAAAAACAGTTTATCTAGGTCAGATAGTAATTGAAAGATGTCATCAAATTAGAGACCTAGGAGGAATACTTGACTCTAAGTTATCCTTTGCTGATCACTACAATAATATCATCTATAAAGCAAATAACATGCTTGGGTTTATTAAAAGATATAGTTTGCATTTCAACGACCCCTACACATTAAAAAAAAACTATATGTGGCATATGTGAGGCCCATACTAGAATACTGTAGCGTTGTTTGGGCTCCATATCAAGGAAAATATGTAAACCGTATAGAATCGGTTCAGAGACAGTTTGTGTTGTTTGCTCTAAGAAAATTAGGTTGGACACGTCTGCCATTACCATCATATGAGTCGCGATGTTTGATGATTAATTTAGAAGGACTTCAAAGAAGAAGAGAGTTTGCAATGATTGCTTTCATAGCTGATGTTATTGAGCAACAAATAAACAGTCCAGAAATATTAGAAAACTGAAATTTTTATGGTCCTACTCGCTCTCTAAGAAATAGAAATTTATTTTTTATAAACAATCAAAGAACGAACTATGCCAAAAATGCTCCTTTAAATAGAATGATGTCCTGTTTCAACACATACAGCGAAACGATTGATATCACAATGAATAAAAATACACTTAAAAAGGGAGCTTACTAGACAATAGTTAATTAAAAACTATTAGATGTTAAGCAAAAATGTAACAAGGTCTACGAAATGATTGACGACAAATAAAATAAAATTATAAAACGCCAGACCCGGAAACTGTAGAATGTCTTCGAGCACATGTAACGTCGTTCATTTTTTTTTTGCAAAGCTCTTAGCACAACTTTTTGTAGTGAATATTCCCTTATCAACACGGTTGGGCACCTTTTCACTTTGACACCTTCATTCTATACCTCTACTTTACATGTTGCAAATATGATTTTGATTTTCCAACTTTGCGAGTCATATTTCGCACAAAAAGATTGACATTTTGCTCAATAATCGTTACCACCATCTTGCCCATTTGGCGGGAGCATTCTTTTCGGTCTGTTCTGCTTCCAACCTTCCAATCAACAGTTAAGCGCTGGTCAAACAATTTGCAAAAACTAAACACGGGATTTTTAGGTATTTTTAGTTTCTTGGCAAGATCGCGTACCTTTAACGTCGGATTTGGCTGCCGTTCGTACAAAATGAGTATGCGCACTTCCACTTGATTTGACATCATTTTACCAAATGCAACAAGAATGTAAATATGTTCAACCACGAAATGAAGTGGAGAGATTCAGCTGTCATATAGTTGAAACTTTTCAATCATCCGGGAAAAAATTAAAAAACTGCACTGAAGGAAAAGTGTCCGAAATTTAACTAGGACAGGCTTTATGAGGTGGACTTTTCAACGATTGCTATTTAAATTAATAAAAATGCATTTGTTCAATCCCCCCTTAGCTCAGTCGGTAAAGGCGCAGCTACAAAACAATCCATGCTGGAGGTGACTCGCAGGGCTGGCAGCGGATTTATCGATAAATGATAGTGACTTTAGTGACAAAAAAAAAAAAAAAATAGTGATCAAAAATGACTAAAAAGAGATTTCCATATGTTAGTATTTTCTAAATCTTTTATACATTTGTTGTATAAGTACAGTAAAAATGAAATAAGTGAACACCCCCGTTTGCAAAAAATGAATAATACTGCGGCGCAGCGCACTATTTGGATTTTTGTACAGAAGCCTTTTTGTTCTTGACGGTCGAAAAGCCTTTTAGGATGGCCTGTGCTAGAATTACTTCTGACATATCTTGCTACTCAATTCCTTTTTTTAGCTATTGCCATGTGAAGCAGGTAAAGCGGTTTTTACTGTCTTAGTCACTGGAGGATATTTATGCTCACCTACAGCCGTTGTCTTAGTAAGAAAACTGGTCACAAACTTATCAATTCTGTACTCGTACTCGAGGTCAGCACTTCGCATTTTAACAAGTTCCATTCGTCAAGAAGAAGATCATAGGTGACCTGAATCGGAAGTAACTTGGCGATTTTCACAATATACTTAGAGCTTTAACTGGAGCCGTTGCGGTTGAGGCATTAGAAATATTTTATAAACGAGCTCTGCAAATCAGACTTCTTGGTTACGTGCTAACCAGCAGCAACGTAATGCTTATTTGCATTGTTGAAAAAGTGGGGTTTGTCGATCTCCTTCAATGTGACCAGCTCTGGCATTGCTTCATCCCCAACAAAAAAAAAAATTTCCACAGGTAGCAAGTTCTCAAAATTGTCCAAAATATCCTCTGGAAGTGAACTATTCGTGGGCCACACATTGGGCTTACAAACTCAACCGACGATGGTTCGTACCAACCGAATTCTATTCAACAAGTTTTGCAACTTTGCCAGAAAAAATATTCGATATAACAGCAGTACGCAAGGTCAGATAAACTTAAATAACACTAGAGTACAAAATAAATCAAAAGTTTTGAACTTTATAATCCAACTAATGTTTCTTATGTAAAATGTTATGCAAAATTAAAAAATGCCGTGAAAAAAAATTAAAGTAGAATAGTTTTTGAGATATGGATAAAAAATGATTTTTTTATAAATGAACAAAAACACATTTGCTTAAAATAGAATATCTCCAACGCGTGTGATCCAATTTCAAATACGTTGTCATCAATTGAAACAAAATTAGATTTAATACCGATCTTTTGAACTTTGCAATACTCTAGGAGTAATAGTTTCGACGCTGATTATAAGTATATATAATTTTTTGCTGGTTTTTTGTAGATTTGTTAAAAAAATTGTGCTAAATATATGATTAATACCAAAATAACGTCAACAAAAAAAATATATTGCACATGTAGCTTAAGGTCAAAAAAAAAAACGAAGAAAATTAGGGCTCAATGGTGAAAATCGGTTGAAAAATGAGGAAGTTATGCTGGTTTTTGGAAAAAGTGCAGAAATGCAGGAAAAAAACAGAAATTCGAAAGAAACATGCCCATATCTCTCTCTCCCTCTCTCTCTCTCTCTCTCACACACACACACACACACACACACACACACACACACACACACACAC
Organism: Aedes koreicus; assembly: GCA_024533555.2. NCBI lineage: Eukaryota > Metazoa > Arthropoda > Insecta > Diptera > Culicidae > Aedes > Aedes koreicus. The sequence continues at coordinate 34,074 of JAHHFK020000990.1, read as the reverse complement.
ACACACACACACCCCCCCCCCCCCCCCCACACACACACACCGTTTTTTGTCATCCTTGAGCACTATAGGCAAATTTCTTTAAAATAAGTTTATTAAAACTTAAACATGATTCAAACTTGAACTTCGTCGTTTATGCGTCGTTTTGGTTTCTCTAACTAGAAACCAACCCAGCATTGATTCATCCCAAAAGCCTGGATATCGTCGTTCTATTTGCTTCATTTGTTGGTGGAATCGTTTACCGTGCTCATCACTTTCGTCGCCAAGATTCGGTGGGAAGAAATCTAAATGTGAGTGGAGGGAATGGATTTATAATGACATGTTCACACCTATAGTCATGAAGAGCAAGGAGTTATAAACTATGTACATGAAACATGGGTAACTTGATAAGTTATTTTTAGATTTAATGTTCCTTATTTTCTTATAGTTTTCCAGTAAATTCTCAATAACTTCAACACGATCCGCACTTTTAGTGTTTCCTAGCAAATTCGTAACAACCAGTCGATTTCCACGCATCTTGCTCATCAGGAGCCAAAACTGTGAAGAAATGTTTGTCCTCAATCAATCTTTTTATTTGAGGACCCACGAAAACACCTGCATCCGATATGTTTGGGAATACTGATTCAGATATTCAAATGCAGGACCATTATTTTCCAACGCTTTTAGAAAATTCTTGAAGAGTCCAAGTTTTATATGTAACGGCGGGAGAATAATTTGATCTTTATCCACGAGAGGAACACATTTCACGTATTCTTTCCCAAGAGTCAAATTTGTCCTCTTTGGCCAGTCTTTTTGAACGTTATGCTAATTACGTGCTCGGCTGTCCCATTTACAGAGAAAGCACATGTATTTTGTGTACCCCTGTTGTAACCCAGTCAACATGGCAACAATCTTAAGATCGGAGCATCTTCCAAGAGTGTTGCTTATAATTTATCAAATTCAGCAGCAGCGCCATTGATTCATACGATTCCTTCATGTTAACAGCATGAGCCAGCGGTATCGAGGGTTTCCTGTTTTCTTGATGCAGTAAAACAGCTTTCAAACTCAGTTTACTGCTGTCGATAAACAAACGCCATTCACTTGGATTGTGATGCTCCCCAAACTCTTCGAACAAACCGTTTACATCTCGGCAAAAACTAGCGTTATTTTGTTTGGAGAAGTATTTAGCGAATTGTTCATCACGATTTCTGTAGTACGAAGTTGTCACACCAAGCTCTAATAAATTTATTTCTTTTAAGCGTGTTGCAAGCAGCTAGATTTCTGTTTCGACAATTCCAAATCACGTACCAAATCATTGAGCTCTGCTTGGGAAAATAATGATGGTTCTGTTTTAAATTCTGTGTCGCTTTGATCTGCGTCTTCGGTAACCAGCTGGGCAGTATCTTCAAATGAAGACTCCCTTTTTCGTTTTGGGCAAATAGGGTACCGGTTTGAATTCGAATGTGGAGTTGGTTTTTCTACGGATTGTACATCAGCATACTGCACCGACTTTTGGCGGCCATGTTGTTGAACTTCGATGAGGCAGAAATAACAATCCGTAGCATGGCAAAAAGGTTCATTCCAAATAACTGGCTTATCAAAGGACAAATAGCTGCTTAACAGTGAGAGAAAAGAGAGTATATAACAAATTAGAATGGGACCAGTGGTAAGCCATACATACCTTTAATCTGCTATCCACCTAGCCAGGCATGTTTTGCACGAATTACACTAAACGTTAGGAACCCATGGTTTATCCAGATTCTCCGGACAAATTTTTAAATAAAAACGGACCGAATATTGAAGAGAAGCAGTGAATATAACAGGTATCGTAAAAATGTAGACGCCACAGGCATAACAAAACTTTTGTGGATCATTTTTGAATTTGAATTCCCGTTTCTCACTCCGATAACTGACCAACGAACTGTCACAATTTGTTTTGTATTGAAGGGTTACCAATAGATATTAAAATTAGGTGCCAGAATATCTTACCAAACAATAGAACAGTAGGTAAACCAAATATTGTGTGTGTGTGTGTGTGTGTGTGTGTGTGTGTGTGTGTGTGTGTGTGTGTGTGTGTGTGTGTGTGTGTGTGTGTGTGTGTGTGTGTGTGTGTGTGTGTGTGTGTGTGTGTGTGTGTGTGTGTGTGTGTGTGTGTGTGTGTGTGTGTGTGTGTGATTGAGTGAAAGAGAGAGGGAGGGAGAGAGATGGGCGTATTTCTTTCGAATTCCTATTTTTTCCCGCATTTCTGCACTTTTTCCAAAAACCAACATAACTACCTCATTTTCCAACCGATTTTCACCATTGAGCCCTAATTTTCTTCGTTTTTTTTTTGGCTTTGAGCTTCACATGCAATATTTCTTTTTATTGACGTTATTTTGGTATTAATCATATGTTTAACCCAATTTATTTACAATTCTCCAAAAACAATCGCCAAAAATTCTATATACTTAAGAATAGCGTCGAAACTATTACTCCTACAATATTGCAATGTTCAAAAGATCGATGTTAAATTTAATTTTGTTTCATTTGATGACAAAGTATTTGAAATTGGATCACACGCGTTGGAGATATTCTATTGTTAGTAAGTGTGTTTTTGTTCATTTATGAAAAAATCAACTTTTATCCATATCTCGAAAACTGTTCTACTCTAATTTTTTTACGGCTTTTTTATATTCTGCATTAAATTTCACTTCAGAAATGATGATCAGCTTACCAAGTTCATAAATGCTGTAAACTAGTGTAATTGATGAGTTAGGAATTTTTAAAATCTACTGTATCATAAACTGAGAATATTTGTCTCAGAAGTTTCCTGGAGGCAGCTGGCCAAATCAGACCAAAAGCTGACTTTGCCCCTATGCTTGCGGATGAACGGCAATACATTTTTTTTTCAGGCATTCTTCGAAGTAAACTTGGGATGTCATCGCCGAGGATGTGACGAATGGTTCCGTTTTCAGGCCACAACTGCAAATCGCTTGCCAAATCATGACCTTCTTCGTGAATTGGTCGGCAAGCACGAACTTGAATCGTCCCGGCACATCCCCTCGTCCAGCCGCGATGTAAAACTTTTGACCGGGAAGCTGTTAAAATCGAGTTTGACGTATGTTTTGTCATCGATCAAAGTGCAGCCCTTGTATTTCGTCAAAACACGGTCGTACAAGAACCTTGCACGCTTTTTGGCCATAGAATTCTGCTTCATGTGCCGGTTCGGAAGTTTAATGGCTTTGTATGACATCTATCCTTCCCTGACAAGGATGTTCGGCACCGTTTGAAAGTTAGCGTTGTACCTTCTGGCCACATCTCGGATCTTAAGTCCGGGATTGGCTTAAACGCACATAAACAACTTGCTGCGCAGGTGACGATCCCTGGTTCCAGTTTTTCCTTAGGTTCTACACTCAGGGTTTCCTTGTAGGTTTTGAGCACTCGAAAAACTTTTGTTTTTGGCATCTCCAGCACTTTAGCCAGCTTGGAACCGGACCTCTTCGGATTTTCCAGGTGTTTGTGCACAATATTTTTTCTTCTTACGAGTTTCATTTGACGTTATTTCTGAACGCGATCGTCTACTTTGATCAATCTTGCACCAGTTGTTCTCTATAGAAGTGTAAACAAACAACTGTCTAAGATTTTTGATTCCCAACACTAGAGGCGTTACTTTAAGTCAGCCTTAATCGATAACATTTGATCGATTATCTGTCAAACGGCCTACACCAAACGTCAAATCGCTTGCTCCCTACCAGAAACCGAGACAGCCATTTCTAAAGCCCTCGCATTCTCTCCACGTCGAATTTTTGTTTTTGAAAAAAAAAATCAAACCTGACGCGCTTCGCGAAAAAACGAACGCGTTCGGCGGAGTGAAAATCTATATAAATAAAAAAGGAATTGTTTTTTTATGTGCCACGATTTAACTCGATGACGCATGAACGGTTTTACAATATTCTGCGTTCGTTTCATCATGGGGTTGCATATTTAAAGTAAAATAAGTGACTGACGCCGACGCATAATTGACGCTATATTCTGCGGTCAAAGTGTTATAAGCGTCATGAAGGCGTCTTAGTACTGAACGCTGGCGTTGCCAACTGACGCCACGCGACGTGGGACGCGCTATTGTCCGGCAACCTTTAGTCATACTTGTGACCGCATCATGGTAAACAACTTCAAGAAAATTTTATCAAACCTATGTTTGGGGAAGAAAAATATTAATGCAGAACTGATTTCAAGATAAAAGTGTAACGATTCACAGCGCACAATTTTTTTAAATAGTAACTTTAGTGACCATTTTCTGAAAGAAAAAAAAAACGAAAGGGTGAGTTATGTCTGTGACATAACTGTAAAGTTGACGTAGGACTGCTTGTTGATGTGACAAATTGATGTCATCGAATTAATAAATTTCTACTATATTTTATTCAGTCTAAAGAAACCCTATGCTATTAGTGTGAGGCTTTACTATGGTTTCTCCACGAAAATTTATAGAAACTGCAGTTCGGGTCGAATTAACTGTTGATAATATTTTGTTTGTTGAATGTCCAATGTGCTTGTAAGTGTTAAATGGATCCTGTGTTTAAATTTACATTGATCATAGAGCAAATTACAACGAAAAACTTAACTTAACACCCAGTGGGACAGTATGGACATTTTCGTTATGCAAAAAGTTCCAGTGGCTGGAGCGGAGATCGAACCCTTACTTCATATCAATCGCTTGAACGACGAGTGACGCCGCTAACCACTTGACCACAAGACGACGTGCGCGATTGATTTGGAAAATTTATCCGGGATGCGGCTTTTTAAGCAACGCCATATTGAACCGGTGCGTGGTAATGAAAATTTCGAGCAGCTCAAGAGGAATTTCAATTAAACATATCCTTCTTTAGTTGGCAAATTGGTTTGGTCGTCCTGAGAAGGCCGGACTTTAGTTGTTTACAGAGGGAAAATGGTACGCCATTGAAATTTTCTTCCCGGTCATTTTGAGCAGCAGTACGGCCTAGGTATTTGGCAGCACGTAATACTACGATAAAAATAGACATTTTCACAGTCTTCAACTTGAGATTGGACTGACTGAACATTGAACATAGAGCGAATTACAACGAACAACTTAACCTAAAACACAGTGGGACAGTATGGACATTTTTGTTATGCAAAAAGTTCCAGTGGCTGGAGCGGGAATCGAACCCTTACTTCATGTCGATCGCTTGAACGACGAGTGACACCGCTAACCACTTGACCACAAGATGACGTGGGCGATTGATTTGGAAAATTTCTCCAGGACGCGGCTTTTTTAACAACGCCATGTTGAACCAGTGCGTGGTAATGAACATTTCGAGCAGCTCAAGAAGAATTTCAATTAAACATACTCTTTTTTGTTGGCAAATTGATTTGGTCGTCCTGAAAAGAACGGATTTTAGTTGTTTACAGAGGGAACATGGTTTGCGATTGAAATTTTCTTCTCGGTCATCTTGGGCTACAGGACGGTCGGGGTGTTTGGCAGCACGTACGATAAAAATATACATTTACACCGTGTATTCAACTCTAGATTGTACTGACTAAAAATTGAACATAGAGCGAATTACAACGAACAACTTAACCTAACACCCAGGGGGACAGTATGAACATTTTTGTTATGCAAAAATTTCCACTGGCTGGAGCGGGAATCGAACCCTCACTTTATGTCAATCGCTTGAACGACGAGTGACAACGCCCCCACCACACAGAACCCCCCCCCCCCCACAAACAAAAAAAAAAAAAAAAAAAACTTATTATTAAATAAATATATTACCCAAAAAAAAGAATTATTTTTTAAGGAAAAAAAAAATTAAAATATTTTTTTTCTTCCCCTCCCCCCGCCGTACCCACCACCAAAAAAACACCCCACAAAAAAAAATTAATTTCCCCCCCCCCCCCAGCGACAGGGACGGGGGATGATTGTGGTTTTTTTATTTTCCCCCCCCCGCCGCTAGGAAGTAGAGTGTGCTGCAGCTTAGAGCTGATATGTATCACTGATAGCTTGCCATGTCGGGCCCATTTTATATAATGACATTGGGTACAATTACATCTTTATGGCTATTTCATCAACAGGCTGGGTGTAGCCCCAATGATGTTAATGATTTAAAAATACATTGTCATACATACATACAAAATTTACAGTGACACATTTTATCATGGTCATAACATAAAAACATTTAATAATAAATAGTAAGTCTTGATCTCATAGTCCGTTATTCCTGCCTGCAAAAATAGATGAAAACCTTCGACGAAGCGCATCTCGTAGGATATGATAATCGAAGACAGATGCTACTTTGTTGAACACTCTCTGTAGTCCGGAAATCGCACCGTGTACTCCATAATTTGTTCGATGCAGAGGCAGCATTAACATGAGATTGTTACGAAGCGGTCGAGGTTGAACAAACAGGTTGATTTGCCTTAAGAGAGCCTCGCAATCTATCTTACTCTGCAGGATGTCGGCGACGATCAAGGCTCTGCTTGTGTCTCTTCTAGTGCGGAGCAGCTCTAGGTTGATCAGTTGACAACGTTGTTCGTAGCTGGGTAGCCGAAATGGATCATTCCAAGGTAGTCTACGAAGCGCAAAACGGAGAAAGCGACGCTGAACTGATTCGATTCTCTCAGCACCGTTGTTGTAGTTTGGGTTCCAAACTGCAGAACAATACTCGAGTAACGATCGTACCAGAGAACAATAAAGTGATTTCAGACAGTAGATGTCGGAGAAGTTCTTAGCTATCCTGAATATGAATCCTAAGGTTCTTGACGCTTTGTCAACAATATATGTGATGTGTTGCCTGAAAGATAGCTGCGAATCTAAGATCACACCCAGGTCTTTTACCTGATTGACGCGTTCGATTGACGAACCAAGCAGGTCGTAGTTGAACATAATCGGTTGCTTTTTTCGTGAAAACGTGATAGCGGAGCACTTGGAAGGGTTCACTACCATTCGGTTGATATTGCACCAACTGGCGAACGCATTCAGCTGACGTTGAAGAAAGTGGCAGTCGTCAATCGAGCAGATTCTTAAATAGATTTTGAGGTCATCTGCATACGATAAGCGAGGACCTTCGATAACCAGATGCATGTCATTGAAGTAGAGTATGAAAATCAATGGTCCCAGGTGGCTTCCTTGAGGTATACCGGATGTGGCGGAGAAGCTAGCTGATCTGCAATCTCCTATGGCAATCATTAATTGGCGACCCGTGATATACGAGCGGAACCAACTCAGAAGATTACCGCTTACACCAAGCCTGTCGAGCTTAGCAACCGCAATGGCATGATTCAACTTGTCGAATACCGCAGATAGGTCGGTGTATATAACGTCCGTCTGAGCCCGATCAGTCATGCTTTCGATAATGTACGAAGTCAGGCACAGCAGATTAGTGGTTGTAGAGCGACCAGAAGTAAACCCATGTTGATCAGCACTCAAATACTGCTTGCAATGAGAGAGCAACGGTTCCATAATAACTAGCTCGAAAAGCTTCGATACAGCACTTAACGATGTAATACCTTGATAGTTATCAACGGCTCGTTTGCTTCCCTTTTTATGGACAGGAAACATATGCGAAAACTTCCAGCAGGATGGACATATGCCGCTGGAGAGGGACATGCAGAATAGACGATGAAGTGAAACTAATAAGCTAGTTATATACGTCTTCAAAAACGCGGATGAAACACCATCAGGTCCAGTGTTGAAGGACGACTTGAGTGAAGTCGCGGCCTTGGATATCATTTCCACGTTGACATCAATTGCACCGAGCGTTTGACCGATTACAGGAACATTCATAGCTGCCAGGGTAACATCGTTGTCACTCAATAGCTCATCTGTGAATACACTAGAAAACTTGTCGGAAAACAGGCGGCATATATCTTCAGGAGTGGCAGCAACTTCTCCATTGAATTCCATAGACGATGGGAGGCCAGACTCTCAACGTTGCTCGTTCACGTAGTTCCAGAAGGACTTCGGTGCAGTTTGAGTTTGCGCTGAATGCCGCGTTGAAAATGCAAAAAGCAATGGCGATTGACTCGTTGATACGTGTGATTTAGCCGCACATAATGAAGTTTCAGAGGGAGCGTGCGATACTTCGTAAATCTTTTCAAAGCTGCTCTTTTGATTGACTTCAACCGTCGTAGTTCGCTCGTTTGCCAGGGAGCGCGAGAAACATTGTGATGAGTTTTTTTCGAGATGTGTCTGTCAATGACATATGCCAAGACATGTGAAAAAGTGTGCGCTGCAGCCTCAACGTCTTCAGGATCAAGAATGTCTTCCCAATCCATGTTAGATAACACGTTTCTAATGTTACGGCTTTACGAAAGTCGTAAAAAACCGCAGCAGGAAAGTCGTCAAAATCGTGGACTAGTTGGTCTTTAACAGTGACAATCAGAGGAGGGTGGTGCGGAACTGGTTTAATTAATGGACAAGGAGCCATGGAAATGAATGGAGCCTTGTCTTGAGTTCTAACGAAGCAGAGGTCTAGACTGCGGTTATTTTCGTTTACTACATAGTTGATTTGAGAAAGCATTGCTGCGCTATAGTTGTCTAGAAGATCAATAGCATCTGCATGAAATGTAGAATCGTCAGGATCTGGATATAGAAATCCGCTATGGGATGGCCTCCACGAAACGCCAGGCAAATTGAAGTCGCCGAAAACGAATATCTCATCAACTGGAGTCGCACTCTCGATAACTGAGTAAACAGACCGGCAGTGAGTATCAATGAGATCATAATCCCGAACTCAATCAGGCTCAATATACAGGGCGCACAGAAGTAGTGTGCGATCACCTAGATTGATAGCCATCCACACAGCTCCATAAATCGTTCTCGATGGCGCTCGCCTCAAATCCGCGGCGGACAGCAACAAGAACACCTCCACCAGATTTTTTCTGGCTGTTGTTGAAATTTCTATCGCAACGAAAAACCTCATAGTCAGGACCAAAAACCTGACTGGAAAGCGTTCGGGAATCGAGCCACGTTTCGCACAGGACAATAACGTCATAGCTGAGATCCGATACAGCTAGTCGGTACTCTTCGACATCAGAATTCATTCCACCGGCGTTTTGGTTATAGATCATGACGTCCTGCTTACGGCACGGAATCGAGCAACCGGCCTGCTCGGCACGAGGGTTAACGTCACCCAAAATTCTGAAAATTTGATCGGTATCAGGCGGCGAATGCTCAATATATTGATAGTGCTTGCCTGTAGAAGCAAGCTGGAAGTCCTCAGAACCACATCCAGCCACAGGTCTAGGACGACTATGCTGAACACTGGCAGAAATCGGCACGACTGGGCTGAAGGGACCAGGGACTTCCAAAATGCGGTCTATTGTGCGTCCCAGATTTAAACAGCAGGGCAGAGGGCATTCGACTTGGTTGTTCACTGGAAATCAGGAATGCGTCAGGAACAGAATTACTAGGAAAACACACATACTTCCCTGTAATTTCAGGACCCTCCCCCGAGCTCTGACCACAGGACTGGGATGACTTGGATGGCTGGAACGAATGGTTGATTTATGTTGGATGGTATTCGGCTCGACTGGGTCAGAGTGGTTGAGGGCTCCTTTGGTGCCTTGCAGTGTGCATCCCAGTTGTGTGATGATATCCAGCGTTGGGCAAGCATGGCAGTTTAATTCAAGCGAGGTGTTTTCAGAAACCCCTGTCCGGATCTCCTATCTTGATAATTGACAAATTCACGAAAAAAAACACCATCTGGCCATGTGTCAACACTCAAAGCCACATTCCGGTACTTTTCGTCAACCCCAATTTTGAAGGAAATAAACCGCATAGACGATAAATCGGCATCCTTTTTCACCAACTTTCTGACTTCGATAGGTTCATCGCAGGGTATGCATTCCGTTGCTAGAGCGAGAATGTCATCTTCCGTTGCATTTGTTGCAATACGGGATCGAAACACCCAGCATTTTTCTGGTTCTGGGGGAACAGTAGAAATCGCTGCAATATTAGCAGAGAACTTTTTTGTGCCGCACGACAGGCTAGGCATATCGGGTGATATCAGCCCGGCAGCACCAAACGTCCTTTTGTTGGCTTTTCGCACCAGACTAGGCCATCCAATAGGTAGAACGGGGGCTGCGGGAGTAGCAGGAGCAGTAACGGGGACAGCAGAAATCTTCGTGGCAAGAACTTCAACTTGCTCCCTGTTCTTTTCTAGCTCTGTTCTGACTCCTTCCAAAGCCGAGCGATGTGTTTCGCTCAGATTTCAAAATGCATCAGTTAATGCCGCAAAGGCATCCCGAACGGGTTTGGAATTCATTATTCCTGAACAGCTGTTGCAGAACCAGAACAAATTAGGTTGTTCATTGATGAAATCCATGTTTGGACGAGATAGGAAAACACACTCGAGATGAGCAACCTTTTTACAAAAACCCTGGCATTTCATAAACTTCAGGGTTTTCACCGGCTCAGTGCACTGCAAGCATTTCGATTCCATTCTGACGCTAGAGTGCGAGAACAGCAGCCAACAGATATGCAACACGTATGGCAGTTAATACTATGCTCCCGTTGTGTTATTCAGCTGGCAGTTGCTTGCAAATAATAGTACCGTATTTGACAACCAGATGTCGTCCCAGGAAAAAAAATTGCGTGGGGAGTTGGTACAATGGCACTTTGATCGCAGTCACAACAAAAATTCACTGAACTTCAATAACGATTTATAACACTTACAGTTCGATTTTTTTCACACCTGTACTATCGCGACGTAGCAAATCAACAAACAAAACGAAAGACGGTCGAATAACAAATTAAAACTCCAATGGTTTATCGAAAAAAGGATTGTAAAACACCGATAAAAAAAACCGTGAACTGTGTAAACAAAATACTGTGAGTCCACTCTTTATGGAAATAAATAATTCTAGCGATGTAGAAGAATTCCAGAACGAAATGAACTTATAAAACACATGGTGTAGCAAAAGCTTACTTCAAATCAACGTGAAAAAAATGTAACTCAACATTTAGCAGAAAAATTAAAACACCTCGTACGAAAATACTTTTAGGAAACCAAAAAGTAGAAACATGCAAATTAGTAAGGGACTTAGGCATTATCCTAGACTCTTAACTCACTTTTGTAGAACATTACAACACTATTATAAGTAAAGCAAATAGAATGCTGGGCTTCATTAAGAGGTTCAGCCACAACTTTCAAGATCATTAAATTATTATACATTACATATGTAAGGCCAATTTTGGAATACTGCAACCTAGTATGGAATCCGTACTGTGCCATACATAAATAACGCATAGAATCCGTCCAAAAACAATTTCTTTTATATGCCCTATGGAAATTGAATTGGACTGTATTTCCACTGCCATCTTATGAAGCACGCGGCATGCTTATCAATTTACAGACACGTAAGGAACGCCGCACCAATGCTTTTCTACATCAATGACATTATTTCACAACGTATAAAATCAGAAGTACTACTCTCGCAATTGAACTTTTATACTTCCAGCCGGCATCTTAGAATACGGAAATTATTCTTAGAAAAATCATACAGCACAAATTATGCAAGAAATGGCCCCATAAATCGAATGATGCGCCAGTATAACTTAGATTGCAAAATCATTGGCATCACAATGTCTAAAAAACAAGTAACATCTCGTCTAAAAGACAACAGAAATAATGTATAGCATGTAAGTAAAACATTGTAACCATTGTATGTAGTCTACATAAAGGGTGTCCACGATGAAATTGCCACACACAAAATTGATTCGCAAGATTCGAGTTTTCATCCGATTGCCATCAAATGTTCAGGGATTGAGAAATAACTATTAAACTTCATTTTACCATTTTACTCGTATTTTATTATTAGTCCATACGCAAATGCCCGCACCTTGGCCTTAACCCCGGCCATAAGATTCTGCACAACCTGTGAATCAACCGTTTTTTGCATGTAAACCCATACTTTCTTCAGTTCCTCGACTGTCTTCACTACCTTAGGTCGTTTAAGAAGGTGCTGCTTCATAATCGCCCAGTACTTCTCGATGGGGCGGAGCTCCGGAGTGTTGGGAGGGTTGAACATTTTCGGCACGAAATTGACCTTATTGTCCGCATACCACTTCAGCACGTCCTTGGAGTAGTGGCATGAGGCCAAATCCGGCCAGAAGATTGTTGGGACGTTGTAGGCCTTCAGGAGAGGAAGCAGCCGCTTCTGGAGGCACTCTTTTATGTACACCTGTCCGTTCATCGTGTCCTGGGTCACGAAAGGTGCACTCCGCTTCCCGCACGTGCAGATGGCTTGCCAAACTAGGAATTTCTTCGCAAATTTGGACATCTTCTGAGTGCGGACATGCTCCGGAACGCTGAACTTATCCTTGGCCGTGAAAAACAGGTTGCCGGGGATCTGTTTGAAGTCGGCCTTCACATATGTTTCGTCGTCCATGATGCAGCATTCAACTTTCGTCAGCATGTTGAGGTAAAACTTCCTGGCACGGGTTTTGGCGGACTTGTTCTGCTTCTTGTCGCGATTAGGGGCCTTTTGTACCTTGAACGTTCGAAGCCCAGCCTTAGTTTTGGCCTTCTGGACAAAACTTCGGCTTAGGTGCAGCTTCTTAGCCACATCCCGAACGGAGGCGTTCGGATTTCGGTTGAAGGCCCCAACTACGCGGTTGTGATTTTTGGTGTTGTACGGAATACTTTTTCCTTCACTTCTGGACTTCCGATCGGTGGTCAACCGTTCCTCGAACCGTTTAATCACTCGCAACACCGTGGAATTCGCGATTCCCAACGTTTTAGCGATGGAACGATGCGATAGATCCTTGTTCTCGTGATGAATGCGCAAGATTTTATCACGCACGAGCTGTTCTTTCGACTCCATTTCCGCGAGTTTTGATCACAGGACTTTAAAACTTGCAGGATGTAAATAATGCACTATGAACTAAAGCCATTCAAATTTTCATTAAATTCTACCCAACGGTTAAAAAGTTAGAGCAATTTCATAGTGTGGCAATTTCATCGTGGACACCCTTTAGCTTGACGAAATAAATAAATAAATAAATTTGAGAGCAAAAGAATTGATTTTTACTGGCACTACTTTCCACAGATATTCAAATGGCCTTTGCTCAAAAGGAGTCACTGGTTACAGTGCTCAAGGACATTGAGGGGGCTTCTTATTCAGTCTGCATTGGAATAGAGGCTTTTTTTTTAAATTAGAATATAACAGAGAGAGGCTCTGTTTCTTTACTTTCTCAATCATTACTAAATCGCCATTCCGTCGGTAAAGGTACTCAACGAATCTTCCAGTTTTTCTCTAACCATCTTGCTATGAGGTACTAGGTGGCTGCACACCGATTTTTATTCTTTCACGAATTTGCGAATTTTTGATCGAACACTTTGCATCGAGCTCCGGACATATGTTTCATCACATTTCTGGACGCCTTAGCCCAATTTTGTTTGAATTCCTTCATATTCTCAGCTGCTATACCAGTCTTTTTGAAGACCCTCTTCAAAATCGCCCAATATTGTTCGATGGACCGAAGCTGAGAGAATTTGGCGGATTGATGTCTTGTTCAACGAAATCTATACCCTTTTCCGTGAGCCAATTGAGAGTTGTAGAGGGGTACTGTGCTTCCGATATAAAGGCAGCAACCTCTTTTGCAGACACTCAGATTGATAGATTTCCGCATTGATTGTTCCCGTAGTATAAAAATGGTAGACTTCATACCGCAGGAACATATTGCCAGCCATACCAGCACTTTTCGACCAAACTTTGTTCCCTTGAATCGACCTTTCTGCATCGGCAAACGTCCTTTTTCATATAAAAAGTAATAAACGATCCATAAAAAATTGAAAATCGTGCCACGAAAAACGCATTTTTTACCCATAAGACTCTGGTGAATATCCATAAAAAAAATTGAAATGATCCATAAAATACAGCAATGTGATCCATACTTTATAACAAATTTAGCAATAAAATATCAAAAATGTACCGTTTTATATCTAGGGCACGGTCGTTAAAAGTGTACGGATTACCCATAAACATATTGCAAATTATCCATAAAAGTTTCAATAACTTTCCTTAAACTTGTAAAATTGATCCATAGAATGTAACCTTTGGGCAATAAAATATATTCGCATGTTCCATAAACTATTTGAAATTTTCCACAAATAAATTGCCAATGATCCATAGAATGATGAATAATGAACCATAAGCTTATAATAAGGATACATAGTAAATCAGTTTTGTTCGCTAAACCATATGGTATGACCCATAAATTATGCCTGCATTTTTCCAGGTTGGGGCACTTTTTTTAAAAATTTTATCCTCAAAGATTGTAAAATTGATCTCCAATTGCGTTACTACTCAAATTTAGTTACATGTCCGTTCTTCTAGGTATCCGGATATAGTATTACTGCTAAAGAAGGATTGCGGAGTTTTTGCGTAGCCGTGTTGAGGATTGAAGAACTAAACGGTCGATGTTTCCGACATCCGAAGTGTTAACATAGCGTAGATTAGATTCCAGGCAAACGGCTGATTCAAGCATTTGCCCGGTATAATGCAAACAGAGGATGTTTTTTTTAGTTTGGTCCGACGAGCGACAGCGAGTTGGACAGCAAGCGTCTGCCCGGCATAATTTAAATCAAATTTTCTGAAACAACAGTTTAATCAAGTCATAAATTTGACCTGAAGTTCTTTATGTGCAGGAGAGCTCTTTACCAAATTTCTTGACAAACATGTGTCGCAGTTGCGGGGATATCGAATAATGTTAAGTTCACAAAGTTGGTTTGTTATGAATCATTTTTTTAAGACTATGAATGTTATACAAACTATCAGGGGTCCCTGGCAATTTATTTGTGGAACATTTACAATAATTAATAGATCATACGCACATATGCTACATTCTGTGGATCAATTTTGCAAGTTTAAGGAAAAATATTGAACCTTTTAAGTATCATTTGCAATGTGTTAATGGGAAATCCGAAAAAAATTATATATTCGTCCCTTGATATAAAACGGTTAATTTTTGATATTTTATTGCTAAATTTTGTAAAAAAGTATGGATCAAATTGATGAATTTTACGGATCTTTTCTGTTTTATTTTTTTGTGGGTTTTCACCAGAGTCTTATGGGTCAAGAATGTGTTTTTTATAGAACGATTTTCAATTTTTCATTGATCATTTCTTCAGTTTTAAAGGTGCAAACATAGGGCTGCCGTAGCTCTTTACGTGCACGAGTGCTCTTTACCAAATTTATTGGGAAACAAATGTCACAGTTGCGGTCGTAAAAGAACGTGAGATCGCAAAAGTAAGTCAGCGTTCTGAAAATTAAAAATCTTCTCCAAAGTGATCCTTCTTTTACAGCAATATTTAAGCCTCATATATAGAGGAACGAACATTTTAATAAATTTGAGTAGTAGCACAGCCAGGGATCGATTTTCCCGTTGTTAAATTTAAAAAAAATTTAAACCCAAAATTGGAATAATTCCGGCATAATTAATGGATCATTTATATTATTATAAATGCACAAAATTGATTTGCTATGGACCATATTTAGAAGTTTATGGTTCATTTTCAAACCTATTGTGGATAATTGGCGATTTATTTATGGAATATTTTCAATAATTTATTGATCATGTACATATATTTTAGTTCACAAACGTTAAATTCTAAGGATCAATTTTACAAGTTTAAGGAAAGTTATTGAACCTTTTATGGATAATTTGCAATATGTTTATGGGTAATCGGTACAATTTTATGGATCATAGCCTAGATATATAACGGTACATTTTTGACATTTTATTGCTAAAACTTACATAAAGTATGGATCACGTTGCTGTATTTTATGGATCACTTTAATTTTGTTATGGATTTTCATCAGAGCTTTATGGGTCAGAAATACGTTTTTTATGGAACGAATTTCAATTTTTCATGGATCATTCCTTCAGTTTAAAGGTGCAAACTTAGGGCTGCCTTCTACATCGCTTACATCAGCTCGTACGACGGCAGCGTGGACCTGTGGGTTTTTGAGTCCTCTTCGACATAGGTCTCGTCGTCCATCAAAATACATGCATCCGGTTGCTGCAAAATTTGCGCATACATTCTCGGGCCCTTGTTGCTGTGCGTTGCTTCTGTTCTGCACTTTGTTTGGAGATTTTCTGCTTCTTGTAGGTCTTCAGGTTGATCCGTTTCTTGATACGTTGAATCATTTCGACGCTGGTTCCCACTTTATTGACCAAATCACGTATAGACATTGATTTGTTCTTCAGAATAACGCTACCATATTCTGATCCAGTTTAGTTCAGACATGACAAGAAGGGGGTAACAACAAAGGGAATGCGAATCAAATTTTACAAAAGGGGAAGGACCTCAGTTGTTACGCCAGACATAAGCGTGGAAATGAAATCATTAGTTTTCATTAGAGCGACAGGGTTTTCGGACGTTAAATTCGCATCTTCCTAACTCAGGCAACAGAAAAACGGCCTTGTCAGGGCCTCATACCCCGTCCAAAGAGAGTTGAGGTATGGACACACTTGCTTCTGAAACTGCAGAACAATTAGAGTTAGTAAATATTGGCCAGAAAAATTAGAGCTCACATTTGATGACTACCAGCAACTAACCTTATCTATTATCTGCAACTCATCCACTATGTACCTATGTACAACTAGGGATCACAACGAACCTAACCTACCCCCTACAGTGAATATGTGAATATGTGTACACATGGTCGGTCTACCGTGTTGCAGTTCGTCTCGAATTAACTTAAATATTACGTTCATTGAATGTCCAACGTGCTTGCTAGTGTTCACATGGCGAATAGAGATTTATATATGGATACTAATAAAAAATTTACCATTTTCTCCGGGACGCGGCTTTTAAAGCAACGCCATGTTGAGCCGATGCGTGGTAATGAACAGTTCGAACAGCTCAAAAGAAAGTTCAATCAAACATACTCTTTAGTTGGCAAATTGATTTGGTCGTCCTGAAAAGGACGGGTTTTAGTTGTTTACGGAAGGAACATGGTTCGCGATTGAAACTTTCTTGGGTTCTCTTGGGCTGCAGGACAGCCTAGGTGTTCTGCAGCACTTAATACTACGATAAAAATAGACATTAACACCGTCTTTAACTCGAGATTGTACAGACTGAACATTGAACAGAGAGCAAATTACAACGAACAACTTACCCTAACACCCAGTGGACCAATATGGACATTTTCGTTTTGCAAAAAGTTCCACTGGCTGGAACGGGAATTGAACCCTCACTTCATCGCCATCGCTTGAACGATGGTTGACGCCGCTAACCACTTGACCACAAGATGACGTGCGCGATTGATTTGGAAAATTTCTCCAGGACGCGGCTTTTTAAGCAACACCATGTTGAACCGGTGCGTGGTAATGAAAATTTCGATGAGCTCAAGATAAATTTCAATCAAACATACTCTTTAGTCGGTAAATTGATTTGATCGTCCTGAAAAGGACGAATTTTAGTTGTTTACAGAGGGAACAGATGACGTGGGATGAGTCTGGTCTTCTTGTTTTCACGAGCGGCGTTTTCTACCGACGTGCTCGCCAAACATATCTGTCCAAACATGTCTGTCGCGGATGCACAGCGAGAACTGATGGTTGGTCGGTCGTCCCCACATGGTTCATAATCGCTGGCACGGTAACTGTGGCAGTATGAACCAATCAGAGCGTGGCGCAAATATGATGTCATTTTCGACCAATAGCTTTGTGCGTTTAGACATTTTTCTTTTAAGTACTTTATATTTAGTTTAAACAAATGTAATAAATTAAGTTAGCATCAGGGATTCAGCTTTGTTGTTCTACCTTTCGAATGAAATACGTATCATAAAATGTCTGTGGTCCAGAGAGGAGATATTATCGTTCAAAATCTTCAAACCCGCGTAACGCTATCGATTTCAAAAAAAAATTAGAACGGCGCCCCTACGCAAGAATAGAAAAGAGAGACGTAAGTACTACGTCAAATTACTTTAGTGACTTTTGGAAGCAAATAGTGACTTTTAAGTGACTAGACCCAAAATAGTGACCCAGCCACTAAAAAGTAACCTGCTAATATGTGTAACATAAGTCCTGGGAATACTTTCAGGCGTTTATTTGACAGCATTAACAAACACACAGATGTCAACCAATGTACTTGTCACGTTTATCTGTGTTCCTACTGAACTGTCAAACTCAAATTGCGCAGTAGTTTCCATTAAAAATGTCGTACAAGCTGAATTTACGAGCACAAGTCGCCAACCTTTTTGGACGGCTTAGTACAAGTGAAATTTTGAGCGTGTTCAAAGACGAGCCAATATCAAAATCAACAATATACCGTATTTTGAAAGATTGTCGTGATGGTAAAGAACTGGAAAATAAAAAGAAAAGTGGTCGCTCAATAAAATTGAGTGCCAGAACAACGAAAAAACTGCTGTCAAGCGCTGCAAACAAGATTGGCCAATCAACACGCAAATTAGCACGAAAATTTCAGGTTTCAAACATGACAGTCCATCGGATTTTGAGAAAACATAACGTAATCTATCGGAAACGTCAGCGTGCACCAAAATATACACAGCAACAACTCGAAAAAATACCAAAATGCTGCCGTGCACTTCGTCGCGAGCATTTTGCAAATGGAAAGTGCATAATTTTGGATGATGAATCTTACTTCACGTTTTCGCACCATGAGTGGCAACGATGGTTTCTAAACTGCTAACATTATAACAACACCAGACGGTGTTAAATATGCCAGCAAATCGAAATATGAGCCAAAGGTGTTAGTGTGGGCAGCCATGTCATCGAAGGGTATCTCGGCGCCATTGATACGCCCAAACAAGGCCAAAGCTGTCAATTCTGACGTGTATATCAGCCAATGCTTGCCGAAATTGAAGCAATTCATCAACAAATATCATGCTGACGACGAAATCATGTTTTGGCCGGATCTTGCAAGCTGTCATTACGCGAAAAAAAACATTAGATTGGCTAACTGAGCAAAACATACCATTTGTACGGAAAAAGGACAATCCACCTAACGTGCCTCAGGCTCGTCCAATTGAAAATTTTTGGAGTGTTCTCAAACGTATGGTGTACAACAATGGCTGGGAAGCTAACAATGAGCAACAATTGGTTAATCGAATCAAGCGGAAGATGAAAGAAATAGACATAGACACCGTCCAGAACCTGATTCAACATGTTCGCCGTACACTGCGTAAAATCGAAGATAATGGTCCATTGAGCGTACTGTAAATATAGTTGAGGAACGTGAAGGGGTCTTCCAAAAAGCTTGCAAAGGCAAGTACGATTTGAATTTCAATGTTGAAGAACATACTCTTGGTGATGCTCCTTCCCGTTTCTACAGCATAACTGATCCATATCGCCATGACGGAATTGCATCAAGAACCTGCTACCGCCACTCTTTGCCGGAACGCATAATTTCAACCAGTATTATGGAAGCCCCTAGTCCTAGTGATGCTTCTTACCGCTTCTACAGCTTATCTACTCCGAATCGCCATGATGGAAATCTATTGAGAACCCGATGTCCCCATTCATCACCGGAACGCACCATGTCAACAAGTACTATGGAAGCCCCTAGTCCTCCCATTACAGTCGTGCCACTGCAGTCAACGTCCTCCAGCCGTTCCGGGCCTGTGTGTGGGTTGGATGATGGGGTCTTCCAAGCACCGATTGAAGGCAAGTATGGTCAGCCTCAGACCTCGAATCTTCCTACCCACAACTCTTCTCTGCCTAACGTTCCTTTAAGTTTTAGTACACCTGAACCAGCTATGAACAGTTGCTCTGGAGTCACTCACACGACTGCTGATCTGCGATCTACTACCAGAATGTTCGCGGTCTAAGGACAAAAACTGATTATGTGTTCCTCTCTACATCCGAATTGGACTACGATATCTACGTTTTCACCGAAACATGGCTAGACGATCAAATACAATCTCGACAGGTGTTCTGCGGCGATTACAGTGTATTTCGCGTTGATCGTTGCTCTACGCAAAGCTCCCGCCGCCGTGGAGGTGGTGTTTTGATCGCCGTTAACGAAAGATTTGGATCATCACTCGTTCAACATCCTAACAGCACAAATATCGAACATCTGTGGGTAAAAGTTACTGGTCAAGCGACTGATTTGTTTGTCGGCGTCCTGTATATTCCACCGGAAAAAAGTCAGGACATAATACACATGCAGTCTCACCTTGATGCCGTATCTGAAGTCTGTAGTTTGCAGAGGGATACGAGCCCAATGATTCTATTTGGGGATTTCAATCAACCTCGTCTCGTATGGCAATCAAGCATCAGGTACGCTTTCGTTGATTCACTTCAGTCACAGATTTCTACAGCTACTCAAACTCTTCTCGACAACATGGCATTTCACGGACTACGGCAACGCAACCTAATTCGCAACAGCAATGATCGCATATTAGACCTTATCTTCAGCAACGACTCAAACATGACCAATGGATTTGCTACGCTAGCGACAGAACATGTGGTCCCCCTCGATCGCTACCATCCAGCTCTAGAATTCTCTGTGGCATTTCCATCACCAGTTTTGTATCACGAAGAAGTAGATCTCTCGGGCCGTGACTTCCGTCGTGGCGATTTTGAAACGATGAACGCTCTACTTTCACAGAGTGATTGGTCCACAGTTTATGAGAGCGTGAATGTGGATGCTGCAATTAGTTCATTCAACAGTATCCTTCTTAACTGTATCATCCAAACAGTCCCGTTGAACAGACCGCCAATGAAACCGGCATGGTCCAACCCACATCTCGGTATTCTGCGTCGTCGACGTTTCAGGTTGCTGCAGCAGTACTGTCGCCGAAGGTGTCCGTTCTCAAAACAACAATTTGATGAGGCAAGTCGTATCTACCGTGGATACAACCGTTTTCTATACAAACGCTACGTGAGAAGAAAGCAAGAGGATCTTCGTCGTAACCCAAAGCGATTCTGGAGTTTTGTCAATTCGAAGCGAAAGGAGACCGGACTTCCCTCGTCGATGCACCTTGGTGACGTCAACGCAAGCAGTGCCAGTGAAAAATGTGATCTTTTTGCCCAGCAGTTTTCCAATGTGTTTGTGAGCCATGTGCCAACCGCCGAGGAAATTGATGCTGCCAATCATATTGTACCACGAGATGTGGTTGATCTCGATGTCTTCCAAGTTGATGAGCAAATGGTGGAGTTTGCGTTACAGAAGCTTAAGGCGTCCTATTGTCCTGGACCCGATGGAATCCCTGCCTGCATCTTCAAAAAATGTGCTGCTTCGTTGATGGCACCACTCGTAGCTGTTTTCAACCAATCGCTTCAACAGCAGGAGTTTCCAGTTGTTTGGAAGAGGTCCCATATGCGGCCTGTTTTTAAGAAGGGTGACAAGACGGATGTATCCAACTACCGTGGAATAACTTCCCTTTCAGCGGGTTCAAAATGCTTGGAAACCATCGTATACAAAGTGATGATCGGTTCGTGCAGCGCTTACATTAGTGAAAAACAGCATGGTTTCTTCCCAAAGCGATCGGTGGACAGTAATTTATGCGATTTCACATCGACCTGCATCAGTGCTATGGACAACGGTGCGCAAGTAGATGCTGTATATACCGATATCAAGGCTGCCTTTGACACTGTGAACCATGATGTTCTTCTAGCCAAACTACTTCGATTGGGTGTTTCGGAAAGGATGTGCAATTGGCTACATTCGTACCTTGGCAATAGAAGCCTCTGTGTGAAGATAGGATCAGTAGAATCTCTGTCTTTCACTCCTGCATCCGGTGTGCCACAGGGAAGCAATTTAGGTCCACTGCTGTTCTCGTTATTTTTTAACGATGTGACTATTCTGCTTGCAAATGGAGGTTTACTTATCTATGCCGATGATCTGAAGGTTTTCCTCGTAATTCGTAACGAAGTGGATTGCAGAGAACTTCAGGGACTTCTAAACTGCTTTGCGCGGTGGTGTTGTAAGAACTACCTCCGAATAAGCGTCTCCAAGTGCTGTGTCATTTCCTACTGCCGGCGAAAATCCCCAATTCTGTACGACTACAACATAGATGGGCAGCAACTTGAACGTGTGGAAAAGGTTAGAGATCTCGGCGTGCTGTTGGATTGCAAATTGACATTCAAACTCCACTACTCTGCCATCGTGGACAAAGCTAATCGTCAGTTAGGATTTATTTCAAAAATTAGCAAAGATTTCAACGACCCATTGTGTTTGCGCTCTCTCTACTGTTCACTAGTCAGATCCATTCTGGAATTTGCATCGATAGTGTGGTCACCGTATGAGGCAATTTGGAGCACGAGAATCGAAGCTGTTCAACGGAAGTTTGTCAGATACGCTCTTAGGAACCTACCGTGGCGTGACCCGTTAAACTTGCCGCCGTACGAGCAACGCTGTGCATTGCTGGGAATTGAACCACTGAATGTTCGTCGCAAAATTAACCGAGCGGTTTACGGAGCTAAAATAATCAAAGGCGAAGTTGATTGTCCCGCTCTGCTCGAGCGTGTTCGTTTTTACGCCCCGGAACGTCTCTTGCGATCCAGAGAATTGTTACAGGTACCACCAAGGAATACTGACTATGCAGCAAATGATCCCATCAATTCTATATGTAGACTATTTGTAGAAGCATGTAACGTTTTTGATTTTAATTTGACGACTGAGACATTTAGACAACGCTTGTATAGTTCGCGTATTTTTAATTAATTAGTTTAAATTAATTTCATTAAGACCACGATGTCAGATGAAAACAATCATAATAAATAAATAAATAAATAAATAAATAAAAAATTTTTATTTTTTTTTTTTATAAAAAAAAAAAAAAAAAACAGAATTAAAAAAAAAAATTATTTTTTTTCAATTACAATTCTTTGGTTTTTTCCCACGCCCTATGTTATATATATTACCCATACCCGGAACGGGCTCAATCCCCCCCCCGGCTCAAAAATATTTTTTTAAAGAAAAATTCTCCCCCCCCCCCCCAAGGGAAGATTTGACCCTCCCCCCCAACACACCAAAACAAAAAAAAGACACTGGTACCAAAAACCCCCAATTAAAAACCGGGGAAAAGCAATGAAAACACAAAATTTAAAGCAAAAAAAAAGCGAATTGTGAAAACAATAAGCTTGAAGTTCTAAAAGAAGAAGAAGAAGCATTTGTTCAATGTATGTTTACAAGTACAATTTTCCATCGTCATGGTAAATGATACTAAAGAAAAAATAAGGAGAAAAGTGTGCACCTCGAGTGAAGCATCAGTTTCAACTTCTGAGAGTGTGAGCTATTTAGTGGGGTTCAACCTTCTCGTTGCGTAGACCAGATAATAATGAAGATGCTTCACAAAATGGCAAATAGAATAATATCACTTTCACAATTTTAATAAAACACAATTGAAAAAAAAACGTATTAGTAGAACGATTGTGATTGGCAAACTAGGAGAATTTAAAATTAACATTTCATTTGATCATGTTTAAAAAACTTAAAAAATAAAACAATGAAATACTTTTTTCAAATTGTCTCTAGTAAACGCGAGAGCAAATTCCTTTAAATTCCACTAGAGAAAGCTTATATTTTGATAGATAGGCCTATTTCGTCTGCGACTTACAGACTTCTTCAGTGTCGAGTGCTCAGCTTGAAGGGAACATCACAGTAGGTCTAGTATTTATAGTAGGTTTGTTGGTACCTCAATGTATCAGGTAAGGTGTGTGTGTGAGGGGTACCTGCATTTGTTTATGTTTCTGTTTGTGTTTGTAACCTAAAAGTTTGTTTGTTACCTGAAAGGTTATTAATTCCTACTTATGTTCGTTTTGTGCCGCAGTTCTTCCTGATTTGAAAATGACTACTAATTATATGCAAATACCCCAATTTCATCCAGGAGTGTCGTCATCTCTGTGAATCGATCAAAAACACCTTCGTCACTTTGCATGAAAGCTTTTCGGTTGTGTGCAGGCAATCGCCTAAAGGATATTGTGTTTGTGTTAGAATAATCTGAATGTAAATCCACTGTTCTACCGGAGCCACAGGGAACTGGGAAAACTGGTTGGATTGAACGATATACAGGGTGCAGCAGAAAATAATGCGAAAATGTACAAACTTGTGTAGTGGGTTAATTCGTGTAGCTAGTGACTAATTTCTGTCGAAAGTGTATTTGTTTCAAGTGCTGCATCCAAACATTCTATTTGTTTTATTGCTAATTCGTCAAAATGTTCGCGAAAGAAGTGATCACCAGTTTGTTGCTCGCCCAGAAGAAGCCAAAAGAGATTGGGGGTAGGGTGCCATTTGGCAACAGTTTACCGCATAAAAAAGTCCCTACAGGATGGTCCAAAGCAGCGGGAAGCGGACGTCCGCGCTTTGCACGCACGCCGAACGCGATCAAATCGGTCCGTTTAAAAATTGCTCGCAACCCGGTGCGTTCCGTAAGAAAACTTGCAAATGAAGCCAATATTTCGGAGAAATCCCTGCGGAGAATCATCAAAAAAGACCTGCATGCATCTTCCAGAGCCAGAGCCAGAAACGCCACTTGATTACGGACCGGGTCAAGGACTAGTGACTCGTTCCACGGGATTGCTTTCCATATTGAAGAAGGATAAAATGATAATCCTGTTCTCCGACGAAAAGCTTTTCAGCATTGATGCTGTGGCCAACAGCCGCACGGACCGGTTCATTTCACCGCAGAAAATAGAGAACATTCCGGAAAAAGTAAAATTCAAATTTCAAACCTAACATCCGGCTGGTGTCATGATGTTCGGCTTGGTGGCGTCCAACGGTTTAAAAATGCCGCCTGTTTTCATTGATGCTGGAGTTAAATGCAATACCGAAGTGTATATCGGTATTTTAAAGAACCAAGGGGGGGAAGGGGTCCCTGGGTGAAGGTCAACTTTTCAGAGGACCAAAACGTTGTCCTACAGCAGGATGGAGCGCCGTGTCACACGTCCAATCGAACAAAACAATGGTTGAACGATAACATGAAGTTTTGGCAGAAGGATTTGTGACCCCCTAGCAGTCCAGATCTTAATCCGTTGGATTATTCGATTTGGGCATATGTTGATGCACGAGCCTGCAAAACATCACACCCTAGTGTGAAAACCTTGAAGTCAACCATAACACGCACATGGCAGTCAATGTCGGAGGACTACGTCCGAAAGGCATGCTCTGGCTTCCGGTGTTGGCTCGAGGATGTTATTAATAAAAATGGAGGACACATTGTATAGATTTGTTTAAAAGGACTTTATAAGGATAACTGCACTCGAAAATGTTTATATTATTGCTTGAATTAGTTGAAAATGGGATTTGAAGGAAATAGAACAAATTTTCGCATTATTTTCTGCCGCACCCTGTACTGATATCTGAATTACAACTTTGATGGATTGTAACCTCTCATATAGCTTCCAATAATTATTTTGTTCCGATCCACCACCATTTCTAATATATTTCGAGTTTTTTTATATATAATTAAATAAATGTAAATATTAGTTACTGAATTTGTATATTGCCAGCCGTTAAACTGCCGTCGATTGAGCCGATCGAGTGTGCGACTGTAATGTGGATGGTACTGACACATAAGAGACGTCGATGAATGCCTAGAAACACCAATCAACTGCATCCGATTGGAAATTGCGCCAATTTCTACAGACAAACTCCGAGGAGCGACGCCAAATACCCCCTCACCCACGCAGAGCCGAAGAATCAGGACGGTGCTAACCCCAAGTAAAAGAAAGGTGCGCTATTTTCCCTTCCTTCCCTTTTATTCCCATATCAAAATTATGACACCAATTAGAATAAACCTCTTTTTTGTTATTAGTTCGTTTATTTGTTAGGCTCAGGCGTGTGTAACACTTTGCGCAGCCAATATTCAATATTGTTATTAACAATGTATAATTTTTCAATTTTAGTAAAATGGAGTGCCAATTACTCGTGGCTAGCTCGAGGTTAATGGGTCACATTATCGTTTGGAAGGGGCTAGGCAGGTAACTTATTGAAAGTATTATTGGCTGCTGCTGTTGTTGGCAACAACTACCAAATCGTTTTGCCAACTTTTAAGAGAAGTCTGACGAACTAATGGGACAAATTTATTATGTGAAATTCTTCTTTCAAAAATCTCGCCTTCTTTTGCGCCCACCTTTGCTAGAGAGTCCGCCTTCTCATTACCTGGAATTGAGCAGTGTGAGGGGACTCATGCAAAGGTAATCCTAAATGATCTTTCGATCAACGCACACAACTGCTCCCTTATTTTTGAAAGAAAGTAAGATGAGTGCCTCACTGTTTTCATCGACCGGAGGGCCTCAATAGAACTGAGACTATCCGAGAAGAGGAAGAGAAGAGGTCTATGGGCATGTCGGAAATTATCCCCAATGCGAAATTGATTGCTGCCAGCTCAGCAACATATACGGAATAAGGTTCCTGAAGTTTCCGGAAGGCAGATGAGTATTCATTGTAAACACCGAAACCAGTGGATCCATCAATGCACGACCCATCAGTGAAAATACTTCTATTGCAATTGACATGATGGTACTTTTTAATAAAAATATGGGGAATTAAAATAGGTCGAAGTTGATCTGGAACTCCTTGAATAGCCTGTTTCGTGGAGAGATCATAGTCAATGGAGTAACTGTGATAAGGGAAGCGTACACTAGGAGAATTATAGCAAGGAAGACTAATATCGGATGACATATAGTTAATATAGATTCCCAAGAATCTAGACTGGGTACTCAATTCGAGCATTTCTTCGAAGTTTTCAATCACAAGGTTGTTACTGATTCCACACTTGATCAGTATTCTAGATGAGAGCTCCAAGAAGCGGTTCTGTAAGGGTTTTACTCCTGCCAGAGCCTCCAAGCTCATATTATGCCAAGGGCAATACGTAAAAAACAATATTGAATGCGTTCCAATTTAATCAGGTGGCTGTTTCTTGCCGAGAGGAAACAAAAAGAGCTATATTCGAGAACTGAAAGAATAGTTGTTTTTTTTTTAGTTTAATGAGGTCTTCCTGGTGAGCACCCCACCATGTCCCGGAAATTGATCTGAGAAAATTGATCCTTTGTTGACATTTCTGTTTTAAATACGCAATGTGAGTATTCCAAGTACAATTCGAATCAAACATGACTCCAAGGTATTTGAAGTTCAAAGATTGGGTAATGTCTCTTCCCAACAGCTTGAGACGCAGTTGGGCAGGGGACCGCTTTCAATCCCTACATTTTTGGTCCAAATGAACAGAATATCCTGACAGTTTTTCTGACAGTAAATTATACAAAAACTATTTAAAAATCCTGGTAAACCACTACTGTGCAGACTATCTGCAAGTATATCTATGGGAATTGAATCGAATGCGCCCTTAATATCCAGAAATACTGAAACCAATTGCTCCTTGTGTGCAAAAGTCAGTTGTATGTCAGATGAAAGCAACGCTAAACAATCGTTTGTTCTTTTGCTCTTTCGGAAACCAAACTGCGTATTTGATTGAAGGTTGATTGATTCAACCCAACGGTCAAGTCTTGATAGGATAATTTTTTTCTAACAATTTCCTTATATATGATAGCATAGAGATCGGACGGTAAGAATTGTAATCAGACGCTGGTTTTCTAGGCTTTTGAATAGCTATTACTTTAACCTGCCTCCATGCGGGTGGAACTATATTTAATTCCATAAGAGTAATCGTCTTTTAGCGATACTGGGGAGATTTTTTAGAAGGTCGAATTTAATCAAATCGCTTCCCGGAGCAGAGTTATTCGATGAAAGAAGTGCCATTGAAAATTCCAAAATTGTGAATGATTCCTCCAGAGAACCGTTACTTCGGGATGTATCCTGCAAATTCAGTTGTGTTGGGACTGATTCATGACAAACCTTTTTAGCGAATTCGAATATCCATTGCATGGAGTATTCTTCACTCTCATTGGAGGATGATCGATCTCGCATGTAGCGAGCCTTTCTTCAGAGCGTTTTCATTGAGGTTTCTCTAGAAAGGCCCTCTACGCCAGTAATTTCGTTTCTTTGCTTTGGGTAAGTTTTAAGCTTTTTTTCAAGCTTTAGGTACTTATCAAAAAGCTCACATGTTTCATGTCTACGATAATCTTTAAACGCATCGGATTTCTCAAGATACAACTTAGTGCATTCGTCATCCCATCCAAGGGTGGCGGGTCTTCTTTTGAGGAATGCACTGGGAACACGTCGTTTCTGAACTTCTAATGCACTTTTGTACATCAGTTCGGAAAGGAAACGATACTCATCCAATGGTGGAAGAGGATCTGTAGAATCGATACCAAGGGTTACCGCCGATGCAAAATGTTGCCAATCAATATGCCTCGTGAGGTCATACGAAACATGGATTGAATGGTCTGTTTTTCGACAACCATTTTTGATTGAGATAATTGGTAGGTGATCACTACCATGGGGATCATTGATTACCTTCCACAGACAATCTAATGATAGTGAACTAGAGCACAAAGATATGTCAAGTCGACTCACCCTTGCAGGAGGTTTTGCTATTCGTGTCGCTTTCCCAGTGTTCAAGATGGTCAAGTTGAAATCGTCGCATAAGTCATAGAAAATACCCGCTCTGTTGCCATCGTATTGTTCGCCCCAAGCAGTACCATGGGAGTTCAGATCGCCCAGAATAAGAACTGGAGATGGAAGTAATGTAACTGAACTCCAAAGTTGACGACGGTTTATTGTTGTCCTCGGTGGGACATAGACGGAAGCTATGCAAAGATCTTTATTTTTTACATTTATTTGGCAAAAGGCGATTTCAATGCCTGGGATTATTGGGAGTGAGATTTTATAGAAGGGGTAGCACTTTTTGATCCCCAAAACTACGCCACCATATGAATCATCTCGGTCCAGGCGAATAATGTTATAATCAAGGAAGTTTAATTCATCTTCAGAAGAAAGCCATGTTTCACAGAGAGCAAATATATCACAATCAGAATTCTTAATCAAATACTTGAACGGGTTTAATTTAGGTATTAGACTGCGACAGTTCCGTTGTAATACGGTGATCATATCTTGATCCTCCCTCGACGAATCATTCATCGAAAGATATGAACTCACCAATAAGGGGCCATGATACAGTCAATTGCTTGAAATAGTTTCAAACTGTAGGAATAAGCAGGTTTATAATTCCTCGGAGCGGTGAAGCATCCGAAAGACCAACAGCATTAAAAAAGGTTATCCACAATGTCCCTAAAATTAATCTTACCTCGCTTGGACGGGATATTTTGTTTAGAATTGCGAGAAGACGTAGTACTTGTTTTTGGCAACCTCTTACGGTTACTGTTATTAGGTAGCGGCAGGTTGGTATAACCACAGCCAGGAACGGATGCATCAGCTATTACCGGTTTATTCGGTTTTTTTTAAATTGACCCCCGCTACCTCCAATTTTTTGCAAGATTTTGAGAGTAGGTTTTATTTGTTTCCGGCGCATACCCGGAGAAGTAGTAGACTTTCTTTTACCGGGGGCATGTACCTCCGGAAATCCACTCTCATCGGCCTCGACAGAGTCCAGTTCGTCGGAAGACAAAATCAAAAAGAGATTTTCATTTTGAGCGGCTGATACAGACGATGCGGACGCTCCGTTTTGCGACTTTAACATTTCTACATATGTCTGCTTAAAGCGTTCTTGTATGGAACCTCTCACGTTACTAGTGCGCTTCTTGTACACGGGGCAGTTCTGCAAATCGTGAAAAGGCTCTTTGCCACAGTTAGCACACTTTGTTGCTTCCTGTTGGCAAGCATCCTCTAGATGCCTTTGGCCGCATTTGCCACAACGGGGCTTGTTGTCGCAAAAAGTTGTCGTATGACCCAACTGTTTGCACTTGGTACAATTAAATACCCTTGGTCCAAAAAGGCACACTGGAAAAAAAAGCCTTATCAATTTCAACAAATTTTGGGAGAATTAATCCGGCGAAGGTCACTTGCAGTGAGTCCGATGGTGAATACGTCTTTATTCCATCTACCATTGATCCTGCATGCAATTGTTTGCATTCCAGAATTTCAATTGTAGGCGAAGCAGAATTTGGAAGTCGCCCCTTACCCTCCATAACGTCTTCACACGTCAGGCTCGCTGCAGATACCACACCATCTATCTCCACATCTCGAGATAGGATGTAGACGTAGTACTCGACATTATATTCTTCGTCACTAGCAATTTCATTTGCAAATTTGTACGTAGGTGCAGTAACACGCAGTTTGTTTCGGTTGACCTGATGAAATTCGGTCCCCGGGTAACGACGAGTCAAATTTCTTTTAATGCCCAAAGTCTAGGGCTTTCACTTTCTGCCGAAAGTAGACAACCCAAGGAGAGGCAGAAGATGGCTGATAACAGCGTGTCCTAAAAACATCTTTGGGAGGCAAGTCGCTCCCCGTAGAATCATCCATGTAAAATTAAATTGAATAAAAATCCAAAAGTAAAGAATAGCAAAAATATGTATATGTATATACAGGGTGTAGCAGAAAATAATGCGAAAATTTGTTCTATTTCTTTCAAATCTCATTTTCAACTAATGCAAGCAATAATATCAACATTTTCGAGTGCAGTTATCTTTGTAAAGTCCTTTTAAACAAATTTATTCAATGTGTCCTCCATTTTTATTGACAACATCCTCGAGCCGACGCCGGAAGCCAGAGCATGCCTTTCGGACGTAGTCCTCCGACATTGACTGCCATGTGCGTGTTGACTGCCATGGTTGACTTTGCAGGCTCGTGCTTTAACATAAGCCCAAATCGAATAATCCAACGGATTAAGATCTGGACTGCTAGGGGGCCACAAATCCTTCTGCCAAAACTTCATGTTATCGTTCAACCATTGTTGGGTTCGATTGGACGTGTGACACGGCGCTCCATCCTGCTGTAGGACAACGTTTTGGTCCTCGGAAAAGTTGACCTTCACATAGGGAAGCACTCGGTCCTTTAAAATACCGATATACACTTCGGTATTGCATTTAACTCCAGCATCAATGAAAACAGGCGGCATTTTTAAACGGTTGGACGCCACCAAGCCGAACATCATGACACCAGCCGGATGTTTGGTTTGAAATTTGAATTTAACTTTTTCCGGAACGTTCCCAATTTTCTGCGATGAAATGAACCGGTCCGTACGGCTGTTGGCCACAGCATCGATGCTGAAAAGCTTTTCGTCGGAGAACAGGATTATCATTTTTTCCTTCTTCAACATGGAAAGCATGGATATCTCCGAAATATTGGCTTCCTTTCCAAGTTTTCTTACGGAACGCACCGGGTTGCGAGTAATTTTTAAACGGACCGATTTGATCGCGTTCGGCGTGCGTGCAAAAAAACCACCTTTGATTTATTTTATTTAATTATTTTCATAAGATATATATATATATATATATATATATATATATATATATATATATATATATATATATATATATATATATATATATATATATATATATATATATATATATATATATATATATATATATATATATATATATATATATATATATATATATATATATATATATATATATATATATATATATATATATATATATTATATATACAGCAATTCCATGAAAAAAAGTTATACGATCTCTCAGAATTTTATAATATTCGGTAGGATTGTTCAACATCGAAAAATATTAGACCCGTATTTTTTTATTTCGTTATTAGACTGGACCTTTCTGCGTTAGACTGGTCCAAAAAATCGTGATTTTTCAAAATCTTCAATTTTCAAAAATTTATAACTCCTAAACCGTTTAACCGATTTTAGTCATTTTTGGCCATTGTATTGGTATTTTCTTGATTTTCCAAGCAAAAATACGAAACCTTTGAATATATCAATTTTTGTATGAAAAAAATACAAAACAAATAGTTTTTCTTGAATTTGACTGCGAGGGGCCTCAACGACTCCTTGTTTTAGTATTTTTAAATGAAAGAACATTCAATTTTACATAACATATCAAAAAATTGGAGATGTTCTGCGTGTCGTTTTGGAGATACAATTTTTTAAATAATAAATCATTACTCTTCATTTTATACATCACCCGCCTGTAGAAACGATGAAGATGCATGGTAGATTACCATGCGTCTCCATCCAATCAAACCTATGACTAATGAAATCTATGAGTTACTTACAAACTTAGTATAACATTCGAATCAGTCTTTAAGGCTTTCCGTTAACCACACAGACCAATTGCTATTTTTTGACGATTACCTTTTCAAATAAATAAGGCTTTAAAATTTCAAATATTTTTGCTTAGTGTAAGTTCCAAGAAAAAAACACTTTAAAGCCGCGCGACATGATGAACATGTTAAAAAATAAGAAAAACACTTTTATACATTTATTTTTATTTATTAAGTTTTTTCATAACAATTTTATACATTTTTCTTCCGTTGAAAATGAATTTTGTTTCACAATAATATACTCTTCGTTTTGAGGCTTAAAACTATGGAATGACTGAGTCCCTGAAATTTGCTTCACACGTGTGTAACGATTTTTTAATTTTCTTTCCATTTTATTATAGTCGGATTCCGAAAAAAATTGATAGTGTATTTTCGAGTCTGGCTTAGAAATAGCCCATGAATAAAGTTCTTCGGCCGTTGTTATGTGATGATCTTGCAAACTGGCTTTCGCAGCATTTCGTTTCAATACGCCTCCCAAAGCATCACAAGGGCCCTTTCCATGACAAGTAGCGAAAAAATTCCACTCGGCATCTATGCCAAAATCTTTTTGCATGTTGCACAAATTAAAAGCGGTCATTTTATTTTTGTATTGGCTTCCAGATCCATCTGAGAAGAAATAAATTTTCTCTAAACCTGATAACTTACTTTTTATGAACGCTATGCATTGAGTCAAAAAAAGACGCACTGCGACATGATTATGTTTAGTGAAATCAGCAATTGCAATAAAACTGGTAAACTTCAAATCATTTGATTCTTCATCTTTAAAATAAATAGCACAAGGGTGAATAGTACATTGAGCGTTTGCCCAATGAAAGCCTTGAACTGCATCCTGCACAACGAATGAATAATTCTCCGAAAAATCACAGATTATGATACACTCAGTAGCTTTTAAATTGTTTTTCACGTGTTTTAAATAGTTTGCCTGTCGCTCAGCTGTAAAGTTATGTGGCAATAAATTGAGTAATTTTTCTAATAAAGTATCAATAAATTCTTGTGTGTCCATTTCAACTAAGTCCAAACTGCATCTTTCTGCTTGACGCCATTGTTTAAATTGTAATGATTCAACGTGACCGTTATTAAGAATGGTCATAAGTTCTACCGCCAAAATTTGCATTCCCGGACAATTTTCGCAACATTGCTGCCAGCAATGCTCATTTGGATTTTGACAAATTATTTTTGAAAACATATCATGGTAGGACTGAACACCATCTGGAAGTAATTGTTTACTTTGGAGTGTTTTAAAAATCAATTTAACGTTTTGGTGGTAAATGCAAACGCACACGGTATGCGTGCCACTTGTTCCTGCCAAAATGCAGTGTTTTGGACGGTTACTGGCGAACATCGAAAATCCAATCTTAATATCAGGATGAGTATTTTTAAATATGGAGTACGCCTCTTGCAAATTGCATAAAACTAACCTTCTTTGTATGTAGATCCTACCTTCTTCATTGTTGGATATCAAATAATCCCTTTTTCCCGGGCACACATGACTTATATCTTCGCTATTATAAAAATTACGAACACGCATTAGCGTTTCCTCTCCTAACGAAGCTCTACTAATCCTCTTTTTAGGCACTGACATTATTCCCTCCTGTTGTTGTAATACTTTCACTTGGTTGGCCATATATTGGGAAACATCAAACTCTTGCATAATCCTATATGTAGACCAACTTTTGGGCAGTGTGGTTAAAATCCTATACCGCTCATTGCTATCTTTTGTTTCCTTAAATTTATCCTTAAGCTGTGTTAGCATTTCATTATCGTCAGACAAAAACGTGTTATTGGTGGTACCGATCGATTCATAGCTGGTTGTTTCCAATGAGCCTGTAAATAAATATAACAAATTATTGATTAAAAATTGATTGATTGGAAATCATGCAAATAATTTCTATTTTATTATTTACTTTGGTAGGGAAAAGGAACAATGCCGGACGGTCCTGCAAGGGCAATTGTTTCGTGACTGGTTGCTTCGCACGATTCTAAAAGAATGTAAAAATAAAAATGTTCCAGTAACAATTGCAAGAGAAGAATTCAA